>OX371263.1:9382905-9982905 GCA_947311025.1 Lypha dubia
CTGGCCATAAGTTTTTAATTACTTTGTTCAACCAAAAACTGGTTGGCAAAATAATTTGTATACCAAAACATAGATATTTAGGTCCATTATAAGCTACAAGTGGTCCGGTCCCCGAACTTTTTGTTTTTTGGACCTAGACCGGAAATAGTGCATAAGTGGCACTTGTTTCTTAAGTCTTTTGTTTTTTGTAGTGAAAACTTTTTTCTATAGTCTATGTATGGACTATACAGTGTTGCCACTTTTCCCGGAAAATTTTCCGGGATTTCTGGGATTTTTAGGGGATTTTTGTCCAAGTTTTTGGGAATTCCCGAATGTGGTTTGAGCTTTGCTAAGACTGTGTCTCGACTAAACACAAGTGTGTCTTGGCTAATTGTTTCCAAACTAGCAAGTGTCGTCGAATAAGCAGATATATCTGTATTTACCGCCTCAGTCCCCGAGTGCCACACGTCTTTTTTTATGAGCTTGATTGTGCCAAAGGATAACCTTAAGGATTCAGTATCCAAATTAGGGATATCACGAAAATGGATATGCCGACATGATAATGACCCTAAACTTATGGCAGCTATTCGGAAACCACCAGTAAGTTGGCCTATTCTATGAGAATCCGCTTAAATGCTATGTAGAGAGTAAAGTAGATACAAAAGAATTTTAATAATTCATTCATTTATAAATAATTTTGAATATGCAGATTTTTAAGCAGTTCATATAGTTTTCTGGTTTAAACGAAATATTTCTGATTTAGACGAACACAAAAACATTTTTCTTTATTATAAATGGCCTTTCATGTCAACTTAAATATTTTCTCAGCATTTTACGAAAAAATACTGGTCAGTATAAAGAGAAGAAACGCAAGATTTGCTTTTTTTCAATATAAAAACATTTTAAATTGTGTAGAAAATAATTAATTTATTAATTCATGTATTTAAATGCCTTAAACAAGAATTTAAAAAATATTAAAATTTGTGTTTCAGGTTATTGTTGTTTCAATAATAATTGAACGTCAATCGCTAAAAAAAAGTCTAACTTAACGTGGTTAATAAACTTAACAAAATTTTCAATTCAAATTAATACTGTTTTCATTAGCTTAAAGTCGATAAGAAGCAATACACGTTTCTTTGGCATAATATATGGGTAACTCCATAAATAAATATATGGTCGTCAAATTTATTACATGTAGAAAAATATTGAGTTTTGAATTCTTTTTCTATAGAGTCATTCCAAGTAAAATCAACAAGTAGCTGTGCCGTATGCCTTTTGCAGGTGCCAGGAACACAAAACCGCCCTAACTTCTTAGCATTGGCCACACGAAGTTAACAATTTTTACCAATTTCATACTTTTTTAAAATTGTACTTAACTTTTTATTTAAAAATGCTATTGAAATGATTTCTGCTTTAGTTTTTAAGGAACTACCGCATATTTTATGCCAAAACTGAAGTCGAATAATTAAGTGGCCGAAAAATGCATACCTGAAAATTACACAGTTTTTTTTGTCGATTTTCAATTCCAATGTTGTACATACTAAATTATTATATTCTGCAAAATAAAGGAGCGAAATTTAAAGATTTTCAAAAAGTTGTCAAAAATTGGCTCCAGAGAGATAATTCTGATATTTTCAGAATACGTAATAGTATACGTATATAGTCCTATGCTTTGTAGTAAGAATGGACCTTTTCATTTTAAAATAAATTCAAAGTTTTGAAAATTGTAAGGCGTTGTTCCTTTGTAAAGTGGTTCATTTTTGATAATCGAAATAAACATATGTTTGTGGCAGCTGCCAAATTGCAGAGTTGCCACTTACAAAAGAAAAATTACACTAAATTTTGAAAGTGCATTCTTCCTGAGACACCCTATACAACCACATAATACCACACAGTTCTGTTTCTCTTCACTTGTTTACGTAATATGATTTTTTTTTCTAATAATATTTCTTCTACGATGGAGTGAGCCATATGTATGTAACCAAAAGCAAACGAGAGGTTTCTAAATATGTACATGGATGGTGTGTTACAATCCTCGCGGCAGTTCCAACAATTTCAACACCTAATCGAGTTGTCATTGCATCACGAATAAAAACTCCGTTCACTAACGGCCTGCTTCAAATGGCATTGTGATGTTTTACATCATTACGTTGCAAACCCACCGAATTTGTTTGGTTAAAACAAGTTTCTTTCTGTTAATAAAAAGTGCGTTTGTGTGTGTGTGTGTGTGTGGCTGCTAAATAATAACAACAAATATATATTAACAAAGTTTTAAATGTTGGAACTTGTGTGAATTTCACAGACATAATTAAGTCAATATTTAGATAGGAAAATTTATAAAAAAAAAAAATAAAAAATTTTCCCTCGTATTTTTTCCCTTTTCCCGTAATTGCAATCGTGAACAACTCCCATGAAAAAATTTTTATTTAGTCCAGAATAATAACGTGAAAAAATGTTCACTTCAAAAAATTCCCCTTAGGGGCTGTGCACATATTACGTAACGCTCCAGGGGGAGGGGGGTTAACGATTTGTTACGGATTGGAAATTTTGTACTGAAAATTTTTTAAAAAAAGGGAAAGGGGGGGGGGGTGGTTATAAAATCTCTGAAAACAGCGTTACGTAATATGTGCACAGCCCCTTATTGTGAATAATTTTTTTCCCACGATTTTTTTCACTTTTCCCTTTAAGTTATTCACTTTATTTTTGATGGGGAACAGAACAGAACATGTACATATGTATGTAGTTCTTCTTATAATTTGAATATTAAAGCTTACAAAGTTTATTTTAAGAAAAATGTCTGATAATAATGCACAAGCTGATTTATTGCTCAACAAAATTCAAAAGAACAGATTATTTCGTTTTGTCGGCTTTCCAAAACGGAGCCGAATTATTTTACCACATAAAAGTAAGAATACAATAAACAAACGCTGCAACTAAACTATCGCTTAAAGTTTTCTTTAAAATATATATGCCCGAGTATATTTTTGAACAAAAATTTCTTTTAATTTTTATTTTTATTTTAATCCTTATTTTACATTCACTACGAATTGATAGCGGGAACCAACGTTCCCATGAAATTGACGATACCAAATTTGCCTTCATGGGGGAATGAAAATTTCATGGGAACAAAAATTTCACATTTTGTTCACGATAGGGGTGATTTATTTCGCATACTTATGAAGAAATTAATAAAGCGCAGTAAACTTCGTTCAGTGCGAGCGAGAGTATAGTGAATGAATATTACTCATGAACACATAAACATTTTAATGATGTATCGTATGTGTTTGCCTAACTATACTATAAATATAATTTGTTTTAATTGTCTACTGGATTCTTTCCGGACATACCTATATTTATTAATTGATATTTCTGCGTCAAATCTAGTAATTTATTCACATGAAAGTTTTCAATAATCTTATGAATGTGTTAAAAGGTTTGATATCCAGCTCACATAAAGTACATGTATTTACTTTAATTGATTTTTTTTAATTGCCGCTTTAATCAAATCGCATATTAACTTACTTATTTCAACAAATGAATAGACCTTTCAACTTGTTCGAGTTATATTCGACTAATTTTTGCTTTTAATAATTACTCGGATCATCATGTAAAAATGTTAATGAACTCAATTTTCATAAAATTATTTTGTTTTGCTAATAAAGAAATAAAAGCAACATGAGTAATTAATTTTCAATAGGTTTAAATCATTTTAATTTTTTGTATTCGTCAATGAAGGTCACAAATTAAATTTCGTCTACAGTTCTGCTTGAATTTATTGCGACACCGGAAAATATTCCTCTATGTATGTATGTATGTAGGTTGGTCTATATAGAAAATATCATTTACACTTACATAAATAAATCATATTTTTATAAATTCCAAATTGAAAAAAAAAAATAGAAATGAAATTTTAACATCGAAAAAGTTTTGGTAAAAGTTTAATATTTTGAATGTGTTTTTATTAATATTTTGCTTTTCAATTCATAATGTTTCCCTATGTTAAAAGTTCGTAAAGAAAAAGCAACATAAATTTAGATTTCAGCATACACAGCAGAACAGAACAACATTGTTTCTGTCAGTGTTCCGTTGAAAGTGATTGCAATTCTTATACATACAATCTTGTTGTGAAAATTGAATGCGAGAATTATATCACGATTAAATTAATGTTAATCAGACATAATAAAATGTATTTTCAGTTTAGATTAAGAAATTTCGTTAGCACCTATATACACGACTCTTTATTCGAATACGTAATTACTCGAAACTGACCACTTTATATTTCTCCAATAATTATACACATACAACATTAAATTAAATTTTTTCTAATCAATTACTTTAACAATTTCCACACAATAATTTTATTCAAAACGATTTAAGTTTTAATTGATCGATGTCTTATACAACAAATTATTTGAACTTGATGATATTTTAATTATTAATTGAAGTAAATAAAGAACTGTTTCGTTTAAAGCTTGGACGCACTGTACTTTGAACAGTATGCAAAATATGTAAATAAAAAGTATTTAACTGATCCATTGCAATATTTTTTTTTCGGCAAAGAAAAAAATTTAACAAATATCAAAATTATTCAAAGTAAATCGTCATATGAATTCCTAAAAGCCCTAAATTACATGAAAAACATATTATAGCAGAAGAAAAAACTTTTTAATATAAATAAGTAGCCAAAATATAATTCACTGGCAATGTTTAGTGAGAAGTCTCGTATTTTTTTTTCTATCTTATATTCAGGATACACATGAATACTCACGAGATTTTATTGCTTTCTACCGCGAACAAAGTTTGTTCCATTCAGCCGTGTATGATGAAATCTAAAGTGATTGTTGGATATTAAAAATATCCTTTGTTGCTGGAAATATAAATAATGTCTAGTTCTCCCTGATCATTACGTTACAAACCTTAGCCGCCTATAAAAATCAACACAAAACTTAACTTTCACTAAACAATTAACATATTTTTAATTCTAGAAGTGATAAATTTTGGAGGAACATATATTTCGATACCATGCGTTTTAATCAATCAAAAAGTCGATTTTTTATTATTTTTGTACCTGAGTGCATTTTATACCCTTCACCAAAAATGGTAAGGGTATTTATAGGTTTGTCACTAGGTGTGTAATTTCCACAATATTTATATGAGGTCTATATATTATATATATTCTGGATCGTTATAGATATTAAAGTTGAATGAGCCATATCCGTCTGTCGTCCTGCCAGGGGTGGTTCCAGGGGGTGTGCCACTGGCATAAGCAAATAAGTAAATGTATACAGGCTTAATCTAATCTTAAAATGTCTATAAACAACATCGATAAAATACTTTTTGAGAATGTGGGTAACTTTTAGGAAAGCAAACGCCATAAGAAACGTGACTTACGGAGTACATTAAAGTATTTTAATTACAGTAGAATAAGTTATTCGATTCACGTAATATTATATTGTCACACAATAATATTGAGAAGAATACGTTTAATATGTACGAGGCCTAAAGGTTAAATTAGTCGTGACTTAACCATAATGCCATAGAACCATAGAAAACAGCTGCTCAAACCATTTATGAAAAACAATGTATTTTGTTATATATAACCTATAGGTGACTTACCATAACGCAATAGCCATAACCATAAAACCAATTGAATTTTGGTTTTTCGCCAAAACCGTAAACAGCTGCTTGGCTATGGTATTATGGTTAAGTCACGTCTAATTGAACCTTAAAGCAGCAGTTTGTCTTGCAGTCTCCTTCAGAAGGCAAAGTCTGCTTTGAGCAAATTTGATGAAGATATGGTATACACTTTCAAAAAAAATAAATCTATTTTATTAAATACAACTCTCGTATTACATACACTGCCAATTCAAATCTTTTAAAAATAATTATAAAAATAATTAAAATTGTATGTAACCAGCCTTCATCACTTAAATAGTCCGACAACAATTAAAACAATGCCAAACTAATGCACATTAGAGAACTTCATGATATTGAAAACTTGCGCCGACCAGGTATCGTACCCAGGCCCTCATTGCTTGAGAAAAACATTTACTTATGTACATAAACATGTAGCTAGTTAACCTAATAAAAGTCAAAATAGTGATTTCATTCCATATATGTACATATGTACGTTTTTATCTTAAGAAATATGTATTAAATGTTTCATTGTTTTGTGTAGGTATGTATGTGTGTATATTCTCTTTGTAAAAATGAACTACATAATTTATTCACACAGATCTCATTTTAAGAATTAATTAAAATGACAAAAGAATGAAAGCGCTAAAATCTTAACAAAGATAAACAATTAATAAAACCATTATAATTAATTTAATCACTTACAAAGGTAGATATACAATTATGTAGAATACGTAATGAATTATAGGTACTCGTACATGCCTACAATAAATAATTAATTTTCTTTATATTACACAGTCTAGTAAATTCCTCATAGTTACAAAGTGCACAAAATATTCGTGCGAAATTTTATACAAATGTATAGATAAGTATGCATGTATGTAGATTTGAAATGTAAACAGAAATCTTTTTTGTTGTTTAAGAATAAAATATACATATCGTTATATAAAATACAAATCATCCTAACTAAAATTATCATTATTTTACACATTTTAATAGTAAGTTTGAACTTGAAATATATATATATATATATATATATATAAATATATATATATATGTACTTACATACATATCTATCAGAGACCGGCAACTGGTAGGTATAAAACTTTCGAGTGTATGCGATCATTTACGCTAGGTTTTTTTGATCCAAACATTTTTGTTTAACCACAAGCATTAATTCAATTTCAAACAATCAAGTTTTAAACAAACACTCCTACTGGCATCGAACATGATTGTTGGAATGATTGCAACTGCACCGGATCGAAACGAACATGCTGATTAAATCAATCTTGTATGCAGTGTGACCAGATTTTAAACTAATATAAAGCCAAATCAGGTTTGAAATACAGCTGAAGAAAGAACTTTATTAAAGCCAAAAAAAAAATCAAAATATTTGTACAGCTTTGCAATAGTAACTTTTCATTTGCGGAAATCACTCTTGGTTAAAAATTGCTCTTGCATTCGCAGATCTTGCAGGTCTAGCTTATTTACATACAATTTTTTTTTTATTGTGTTGCTTCAAACTGATGCAAATAAAGGCCTTGGCGCACAATCCTACACAGTCGCGCGATATACCAAATATCTGTGCTAAAAATGTATGGCAGTGTGGACTAAAAATGCATTGTATCATGCAATCAGATCATGTTCATTCGCATCAAATGATCGAAATGATTTATACTTGTTGATGAATTTTCTGCTTGTGCATAAAAAGCGAACGAGTATAAAATTGAATAATACATGTTTGTTTTGCTCTTAAAATTCAACGTTAGGGAATAAGTAGGCTCAATCATGATTGTTGCAGTTCTCTGATATGTACAAAAAATACATACTGTTTAAAATATTTTACAATTTTTATCCATCAGTGAACAAAAAGGGGATTGTACTAAAAAAATACATAAAGTTATTATTAAGTTAATATACATATAACAGTAGCCTCAGTAGCACGATGGATCGTGCGATGAATTATAATTCAACACTGGGACACCTCATGTATTTACAAATTTATTTCTGAAAGGGTTATATACATACATATATATATATACATATATATTCATTTATTTGTATATATAATTCAATATCATATTTTATTTTTGCTGATTTTCAATACCAATCATCTTAAGACAAATCCTTACATTTCAGTCCAAGACACAAGTCTCTAGCTCTTCTACCGTCTTCGGAAAATCGATCTCACATACATACAGACGGACATGGCACATTCAACTTCCCTATCTGTAAGGATTCAGAATATATGTATGTCTATACTATATGGACCTCATATAAATACTGTGGAAATTACACATAATGACAAACCTATAAATACCCTTACCATTTTTAGTAAAGGATATAATAATAACATAAAATTATTTATTAAGCAAAAATTCTGTTCATAAACATAACGTAAAGAAAAAAGACGTGTGGCAGTTGGGGACTGCCGCGTAAAGCTATTGCATAGCATTTTGTATCAACTTATGCAATTTCAGCTTTCTAGCTATACTGGAAGTGCCCCATACAAAGAAGGGGCACCCTAGTATCCTATGTCCTTCTCCTGGTTCTAAACTACCTGCCCACCAATTTTCAGCCAAATCAGTTCAGCCATTCTTGAGTTATAAATAGTGTAACTAACACGACTTTCTTTTATATACAAAATACAGATATACATATCTGCTTATTCGACGACACTTGCTAGTTTGGAAACACTTAGCCAAGACACACATGTGTTTAGCCGAGACATAAAGTCTTAGCAAAGACACAAACCTTAGCCAAGACACAAAACACCTTAGGGAATTCCCAAAAAGTTGGACTAAAACCCCCTCAAAATCCCGGGAAAAGTGGCAACACTGTATATTCGTCATACATAGACTATACAAAAAAGAAGTTTTCACTTCAAAAAACAAAAGACTTAAGAAACAAACTTAGTGTTAGGTTTTTTGTGTTAGGTTTTTATTTGTCACGTTTTTTTCGTTACGGAATTTCTTGATTCGGTCGCCACGCTCAAAGCCCGCGATAAAATCTATGCAATAGCTTAAAAACAAAATATAAACAAAAAGTTCTTCAACTAAAACTAAATTTTGTGAGAAGCATTGCAAAAACTAAACATCTTATACAGTTGGTGGCAGCATAAACTCAGCCGCTTATATTTTGTTCTGCCCGTTTTGTCCATAAGCCACGTCCAGTACATGCATTTTTTTACAAGCAATATATAATTTTTTGTTGGTTTTGTCGCCCTATTGCAGCATGATGTAGATCAAATAGGCAGCAGTGATTCTTTCTGTGCTGTCAGATTATTGTTATTATTTTTTAACTACTTTACATAGGGGGCTGTGCAAAAGATTTGTTACGGATTGGAAATTTTGCACTGAAAAATTTGTAAAAAGCGTTAGGGGGGGTTTAAAATCTCTGAAAACAGCGTTACGTAATATGCGCACAGCCCCTAGTAACTGCACATAAATTTATTCTGAAAAACCTTTTTTTAATTTTTTTGAAATAGAAATTAATTACACGAAATTAAAATTGAAAAAAGCTGAAAAATAGACAACAGCTTAATGAAATATTTCGAGCTAAACATTAAAAAATTAAGCTAAATTTACCTGGAAAAAAAACTAGTATGGCCACACTGCTTATATGAATCGTTAATACGGTACAATTTTCCATACACTTGTTTTAATACAAAACACATGCAATAAAATGTTCATGCTATTGTAATTGTTGCGTATAACTACGGTGACCATATTTTTCGACAAAAAAAAAAAAGGACACTCAAACTTAAATAAAAAAAATTATTGGTATTAACTTAATTACATAGATATATTTTATATTCATTAAATAAAAATATAATTCAAACAATGTAATATTAGTGACTAGTACAAGTAGTTACATATGTATGTACTTATTTTAATGTTTAAAACAGAAATTAAATATGCCTAGAAGTTAATACGTTGTTAAAACAAAAAATTAATTAATTAATCAAAATTAACAAAGAAATTAAATTTAGCCAATAATACAAAAATAACAAAATTCAATAAATAAAAATAACTAAAAACAATAGTTTAAGGATTATCTATTATTGATATTTTTCTGAAGAATGTATTTTTTTATTATATCAATGTTATTTGATAAAAGCAATTTAAATTCTGCACAGTCCATTTGAAAGCCGACAGAAAATTTGGCACATTGAACATTCACTTTTCAGTGTTGCCAGGCAATTCCTGTCTTGGGTGGCTATTAATTTATATTGTATTTGAGTTTAAAATTTCGGTATTTTGAGAAAATAAAACTTTTAATTTTGGAAACTAAAGAAGAACATCAAACACATCAAAAAGAAAGGACAAAAAAGGACAATTCAATTAAAAGAAGGACAATTTATTTTGTTTAAATTTAAAAGGACGTTGTGTCAAAAAAGTGGACTGTCCTTTTTAAAAAAAGGACGTATGGTCACCGTACGTATAACCCGCGTTAAAATACATACATCAGCGAAGGCAAAACCGACACCAGAGTTCCTAACATCATTCGAAAAAAAAATCAAAACAATTTGATTTTCATTCAACTGATGATCAACTTAGCCATCTAATTGGTACGTGTGATGGCGATTTTTTTTTTCGTTCTTAATTTTCATCCTGACGTTTTGTAAGCAACATCGTGTAAAGCTAACAAAATAATTTTATTGAATAATATAATGCCGGAATTATGGAATATTAAAAGCGATAAATACAAAAATAAAAAAGAAGCTATGAAAAGTTATTAATTTAGTATGAAAAAATCAAAAGTGGACGACTAAAAAAAATATCAAAAATGCGTACCTCATCTTGACTCTATAAAAATAACTTCTTTATGAAGTTGAATAAAAAGTTGGTGGAAAAAGTGTAGCCTGCGCAGCGAACGATCAACTGGTTTATTCAAATCGGTTGTACGACCAGTTCCCACGTGTAGGACACCTGCATTATGTCGCATAGTCGCTTGATATTTCTCTTTCAATTTTTTTTATTAGATACACAGCGAATATTTGCAACAACGCACAATTACTTAATAACGCACAATTAATTAATTAATAAAATATTAGAATATTCGTTGAAGTCTATTATTTTTCATAGTGGTGTACAAATAGTGGTAAAATGCACCGAATTCATAAAAATCAATTTCCGACTTTTTTGTTAGTTAGGGCGTTTTGCGTTTCATTTAACGATATGTAATTAGTGTTTGGGGGAAAGCAACAGAAAATTATTATTTAAATAAATTATATTTACTTATTTACGTAGTAGAAGGCCAATGAACTCTACATAAATTAGTAAAAGATGCTGTATCATCCGGAAGGTGTGGTCAAATAAACGATGAATAAGTGGATTTTTAAACGTTGATTAAATAATTATGAGTATGTATGTATGTACATATGTGACGCGCAAAATAGAAAGGGACCTAAGGGTAAAAACCGGTTTTGTTCAGAAGAGCCATTTTAAAGATTTAATTACGTGTATCTTTTGTGTACCATCACTTTCATAAAACGCGCATATCTCTGTGAGGGAACACTTTTGGGGCATGGGATCGGTCTCATTCGATGCTCAGATGTTGTCCACATCAAAAAAAAATAAGTGAAAATTGATTTTTTACCCTTAGGTCCCTTTCTCTATGCGCTGTCACATATATAACATGAGCTCTTCGTTAGCATGATCAGCGGGCGTATGAGTGATGATTTATTTTTACAAATAATCATTTTTCAAATTTATATCCGACGTTATACGCTTAAATATAAATCTTATTTATATAAAATTATTTCTCAAAAATTTTAAGAATAATTTAAAATTCAATTTAGATTTAGAATGTAATGTTTTAGGGTTGAACATCTTAAATTATTAAACTATAGGGGCGATCAACAAGAGGGTAACAATTCGAAATTTTTCCAAAAACTGTTTGTCGTCACATTTCAAGTAAATTTGAAAATTCAAATACATCATGGTACAACATATTTAATTAAAAAATTTATTAAATTGTTTAACTTTATTTTTTTTTCTGTTAATTATTTAAATAAAAAAATTCTATGAATTTAATTATTCAATGAATAATAGTATTTACTCAAAAAAATATGTATGTATCACGAAAATCATCACCAATTGAATTTTAAGTTGTAAGGGTAGACGGAATAACGTGCAATTTTTACAATAAATACATACATATGTATATTAGATTATTTTTATAGTTCAAATTATAACTAACATATGAGTCAGTTATTTACTGCTGGTGAATTTAAAATATTTCGAAATTTTAAGCATTTGAACGTCCACCGAATTACAATTATTCATAAGAATGTCTGTAAAAAATATTATTTCACAGATAATTTTATTATAAAGTTTACATAATCACCTTTATCAGGTATAAAGGGCAAACATTTTGTTCACGTGAAATATTTTCCACGATAAAAAAAAAAATTGCGAACAAATTTTACAGAAAGGGAACACATTTTTGTTCCCAATAAGGATGATTGGCTAAAGCTCCAGTATTTAAGAAGAACAACTGTGATTAAAATATCACAAAATTCACTAAATTATTTGTACTGAGAATTTTCTGCAGCTCGATTCACTCATTTCGAACAATTTGTCTGGAAAATCAAAGCCTTATTACGATTGCCGTTGTCGTAACGAAATCTGTACAATGTGGCAACTTTCCCTATATGTTTAACATTTTAGTCGTTAAAGTTTGACTACGACTAAAATACCCGTGATAAGGGCTATTTTCTCCTACTCTCAAGAAGAGTGACACCTCTACATATAAAAAAAATATGTCCGGACAACATGGATGAATCCACCTTTAGTAGATCAACTGATAAAATTAAATTAATTTTTATCTAAAAATATGTATGATTTAAAACGTCCACGAAAACTAGTGGAAAAATCAACAGCAAATCATCAGCATATTTAAATCTGGAAAAATCAACTTTAGCATATTTAAATCGATTTGTTTAAAGTTTTCCTATTATTATAATAAATTGAAAATCTTTTACGCTAATTTGCAACACTTATCGCAATAACTGTGCGCCAAATTGTCTGTTTTGATTGATTAATAATCGTTTGTACATTTATGTATATGAATGTGTGCATATGTAGTGTTTATTATGCATGTGCACAATGTGCACTGCACATTCATATGTGTGCGCAATTGAATGTTTTTGTTTTTTTTTTTTGCATACTTTTGAACTTGCACGTTCTACTTTTAATTTCGTAATTTGTATGTGTTTTGTTTTCGCTATCATTGTTGTTGTGTACAAATAAAAAGCAATTTAAATTTCACAAACAGAGCTGCCAGACGTATATTTAAATAAAATATATAAAGGAATTTTTTTAGTTTTAAATCTTTTTTATTCTTGCAGAAGAGAATTATAAAAATAGCAATAAGGGAAGACATTTTTAAGAAATCTTAAATTCAAAGTACTAAGGGTTTTAAGGAACATTAGAATGTCCACTTAGACTAGCAGAACGTATCAGTATCTTATCGGCGTTTGTTTGCTCGTTCTTACCACTTAAAAGAAATTACATTAATTCTCGAATTCTATTTCAATTCGTATTCACCTTCATAAGTAGTAAAAACAAACAAACAAATGAATGTTCATTAATTCAATAAATTGAACTTAAACCTATTAATTTCTCAAATACATATACATACATACATACATTAATAATAATTACGTTTAAAAAATATCATTATATTTTTAATTACAGTTAAAGTTATTGGTCAGCGTCAAATTCTTAAAGGTGTAAGTGGCAAATTTAATAATGGAGAATTATCGGCGATTATGGGGCCATCTGGTGCTGGGAAAAGTAGTCTTTTGAATGCAATATCAGGATATTGGTAAGTACAATTTTATTCTTCAAACGTAAAGCAGTAAACACAATTTTAAACTGTTTTAAATTATCAATTCGGACTCTACATCAGTGTTTCAAACGTGTCCGGCCACATGAAAATCGATCGCAAAAGTTCTTGTTATATTACACAAGAAGATCATCATCAGACACTTCTCTCAGTCGAAGAACTCATGCATCTCTCCTGTGATCTAAAACTCAAAAGGTCTCAATGCCGTAATAAAGAAGAATTAATCGAGGATATTTTAAACAACCTCAATTTAAATCATAGACGTTCCGTTAAGGCCAATAAATTGAGTGGTGGCGAAAGAAAACGTTTGTCTGTAGCCCTCGAATTGGTAGCGAATCCAAAAATATTGTATTTAGATGAACCTACTAGTGGTTTGGATGAAGTTACCGCACTACAATGTGTACGTCTACTAAGTCAATTGGCCAAGCAGGGTCACACGGTGGTGTGTACTATACATCAGCCATCGGCAACGGTGTTTAATTATTTTGATAACGTTTATGTTTTGGCTCAAGGAAAGTGTGTGTATCAAGGACCGCCCAAAGCGATAGTACCATTTCTAAGGCATGCCAAAAGGGAGTGCCCGAAGCATTATAGTCCTTCAGATTATAGTAAGTTAAGATTGTTTTATTTTATGAAATTTATCATTGGCAATAAAAATAATACTAGTTTTTGGGAATAAGAGTGCAAATATTTAAATCTAGAACCTTACTAACAACCAATTTTTTCTTTTTTATTTTTTTTTAATTTCCTGAATCTTAATAACAAAACAACTTAAATTCCAAATTTATAATATTTACATATGTATGTATGTATGTATGTATGTATGTTCTAATGATTTTTATAATATATTTTCAGTAATTGAACTATGCGATTTCGAAGATCCCAGCATGATCAACTCTTTAACCACTCTCACCGACAATGGCAAACTAACTTACACCTTACAACCCGATACAAGCAAAAGTGACAAGACCTCCAGTTCAAATTCTGAATCATATGTTTTTCGTCATGCCACCACAACTTTCTTTCCCGAATTCAAAGAAGCACCTGGCATAACTACTTTATTCACAAAATCTCATAAGACATTGCTAACAGGATCTTCTTTTATATTCGATCACTCGAAGAATGTTTTAAAGAGCTTTTCCACAAACGATGAAAGTACTTCGGGCTTACAGCAGTTTTGTGTATTAACTCGTATTATGTTTTTACGAATCCTGCGAGCTCGTATACCCATAGCGATACAATTATTCCATCACATTATGGTGGGGCTATTTTTTGGTAAGTTATAAAACCAATGAATTCTTGGCGCTAAACGATTTATGTAACACTCTTTTTATATATTGACAGGCTTGCTTTTTTATAATCTTGGTAATCAAGGAGCTCATATGTTTGGCCATCTTAAATTTTGCATCAGTGCTATAATGGTGATTGCCTATACTCAGGTGATCATACCAGTGTTGACATGTAATTAGAGGTGGACATTTTGCAACAGCGCACAAATATTAATTCTATACTTTTGCCTTTTCCAGATCCCAGCGAAGTTAAAATTGTGAAAAAAGACACCTTTAATCATTGGTATTCGTTAACACCTTATTATATGGCCATGAGTATAAGTCGTATACCTTTTCAGGTACACACATGCAAATATACATAAATAACTTTTCCATACTCATGCATAAATACATAAGTATCTTTTCCTTCTGTTCTCTTCTTAGATTTTATATAATGTCCTTTATTTAACGATTATATATTGGATGACTGGCTTTCCACCTCAATGGTGGCGTTTTGCTATATTCTTATCAGTGGGGTTAATGACGTCATTTGTAGCCGAAGGTTTGGGTCTATCCATAGGAGCCATATTTAGTATAACGGTAAGAAACTAAATCAAAAAAAATTACCATTCTTGTTTTTAAACCGTCGCCGATTTCTAAAATATTCGCTTGCTACTTCTCGTAAAGTTTTTTGGTTTCAATATTTTATATTATTATTACGAATAAACGTAGTTATTAATTCTCGTATTCAATTTCTGTTGAAATCTTGGTTAAATAGTTGATATTCTTCCCAATTAGTATCCACTTTACGAAAATTGTAAAAATGGACAATTGAAAGCTGATGAGAGGTGTAGCGGCCTTGGAATCGGTATACTGATAAGTTGTGCTAATCTGATTGCACATGCTAATGTTTTTCAAAAATAAAAAAACTCAAAGTAATTTGAATTTTCATTAATTCAATAAAACTGAACTTAAGCCTAATAATAATAATTTCTTGTTTTTATGTTTCCTATATTTTTTTATTTCGGGTCCTTATTGCCTGTAAATGTACGAATATGTACATATATATTCGCTGTTGATATACGGTTAACTTAGAGTGAGTTTTTAAGTGGCCGATTAGATATTCACGCAACTGTAATCTGGATTAACTATTTTTAGGATGACAATTAACTACATTTAGTTGAAAGTTTAAACGGCCAATGTTGGTGGGTTAAACTTACTGAAATATGGTAACACAACAACATGTATGAAAAGCCAGCTATCAAAATATTATGAAGAAAAAAAATATAAGAACATAAATAAAATATTTTTTTAAGCTATTGCATAGCTTCTATGGCGGTCTTTGAGGCGACCGAATCAAGAAATTTTGAAACGTTTGGTTCTTAAGTCTTTTGTTTTTTGAAACGAAAAAACCTGACTAAGTTTGTTTCTTAAGTTTTGTATTTTTGAAACGAAAAAACCTGACACTAAGTTTGTTTCTTAAGTCTTTTTGGTTTTTTTAAGTATTTAAATCGCCCAATGTATGTTAACCCCTAAAGTATGCTATTGATTTTTATTTCATTAACATACAGTATTGCCAGAATAACAACGGAGTTATTAAACAAAACTTAATAATATAATTGCATAAGTTGATAAAAAATGCTATGCAATAGCTTTACCGCGGCACTCCCCGAGTGCCACATGTCTATTTTATTATTGTTTTTTAATAAAAAGCTTAATAAAAAGCTTAATAAAATTCAAAAGGTTGGAATTTCTTCTTCTTTTGCATAAAACTCAGTGTTGCGTTAAAAAAAAAAACATTGCCACTTGATGTATAATGTTGTCAATTTTTCGTCTTCAGTATGGGCATTTTGCTCGGTTTAAGCTATCACAATTAAACTCGATTAAATTTATATTCAGATTAACATAAACGTAGTTTGAAACTACGTTTAAACTCTGTCCTAAAAACTCACTCTTAGGAATCAACCTACTTTAGTATAACTGAAGAATTATGCTAATAACAATCAGCGAAATCGGTTCATGAAATAGATAGATATAGCCAAACCTTTTATACGTCTGACTGTTCTCTATGTTAATTTGATCTATCTAGTTTAAGCTTTCTGTTGAAAATTATCCAAATTTATTTATCAAATTCATTTGAGCCATTATGCACATAGCGAGTGGTAAAAAATAACATCATCATCCTGAAACAGATAAAAAAAATTTGAAAAGATCACTAAAACGAAAAATATGGTGAAAATCGAGCAAATCGCTAAAACGGTTTATTACGGTGATACAAACAAATTTTCTCAAAAAAAAAAAAATCCCTAAAAGGCTGCATAGTATGACGGTGCCTTTTGAAACCTTTTAAAAATTTGTTTTTTTTTTTAAGAGAAAATTCATTTGCAAAATAACACTAAATAATTTTGCCTTTTACAGAACGGTTCTGTGGTCGGACCCATGGTCATTGCCGCCTTTATGGGTCTAGCTATTTTTGGATTCGATTTCGCCTCCGAAATTCCCGATTTCATGAATATCTCTATGAAAACCAGTTTTATGCGTAATGGTGTGGTGGCATTGGTCTTAACCATATTCGGCTATGGACGTGAAAAATTGAACTGTGATGAAATCTATTGTCATTTCAGTGATCCACGAGTGTTAATAAAATTTTTGGACTTGGAAAAAGTCACTCTACAGCAACAATTTTCATATTTATTACTATTACTAATTGTTTTTAGATCAGTGTTGTATATAGCTTTAAAAATACGCTGCAGAACATGAGCGGCAGAGAATATAGGGCCTGTACGTAAATGTATCAGTGCGCTGCATAATATGATTATTTTGCACTGCCACTGCTAAGCAGCTGTTGCTTATGCTTCTTTTGCGCATTTTAATGTTTGCATTTATGAACAAAAAAATATTTTAAAAATGGAAAAGTTAATGATAAATTTAATTTTTGAGCTGGACGATAAAACTAATGATGTAAAATTATCTAATCTACAAGAAACAAAAAGGTTAAGAAATAATAAACAAAACAAATAATAAAATAAAAAATATAACCCACACATTCATCCGTTGCATCAACCATTTTTATGATTAGTATTTTGTGTTTATTTGCGCATAATATACTTCAGCTATACATTTTTGAACGAATACCTTTTGCAGAGTTGCCACTGTTTGCATATATGAACGTACTGCGCATAATATGCAACGCAGTTTTGCATTTCCGAACAGGCCCAATTTTAATTAAAGAAACTGAAATGGGATCATAGTTTATAGTTATTTAGTAAAGATTAGCAAAGAGATTTTGTTAAGAGAAATAATCAGTCATGTCACAAAGTACTATTCCAACGAAAAATGATTTTAATTCGTTCCTTCTTTAGAATTTAAAATCGGAAGACTATGCAAAAGGATAGATTGTTACTGAACGAGCCAATTCGAGTTCAGAGTGAATGCAAATTAAATTAATTAAAACGTAAAAAGTTTGCATACATTTAGGCTGACAAATACAAATTAAAACAATACGTTATCAGATTCATTCAAACTGGAATGTGTGGCATGCCTAAATATCTTAATAGCAATTTAATATAAATATTATTAGTCTTTACACTTTTTTCTCTAATTATTGGTTTATTTTTTATATATTTATCTTTTGTATGTACTTTACTGTAAAATAACTTTAAATTTTATGATAAAAGGGCTAGTTTTTAACTTCTTAGTTTAACATACGTTTAAGTTGAAAAAAAAGGAATTTAAAAGTGATTTAACCGAGCGAGAGCTGTCAATTTTGTTATAACTGCTTTACCAAGGCGAATTCAAACTAATCTTAAAATGAAATGTGATATACATAAGTAAATACGCTACATATGTATGTATAATCCGGGCGTCTAGCTTGCAACTCAAACTCATGTTGGCTTGCATTGCTGATCGCCGATAAGCCACCATTTATTTGTATATAAGCGCATATATCCCTTTAAGCCTTCCCAGGAAAGTTCTGCGTATACATATTCCTTTCAATCATCTGATAATAAGCAAACTATATTTTTTTTTTGTTTTATCTAATCTAATAAGATACCCATTAGTATTGACTAAGTAACCACCAAGTAAGTAAGTCGTACTTTAATTAATAGAACATTTTTTTATATTTATTTTATCTTTTTTATAAGGTTTTATTAATTAAAAGCTATTTTTCACAATTAATCACTATTTATTTAGCCTTATTACGAGTGTCGTTGTCGTGGCGAAATCCGTAAAATGTGGCAATGTTCTCTATATGTTTTCCATTGGAGTTCGACTACGACAACCGACATGTGATTATTTTGCTACCCCTCTTTCTTCTCTACCCCGCTCGACTACCATGATATTTAGTCATGACTAAAAATCACCGTGTAAATTGGGTGTAATTCGAATTTTGCATTGTTTAAGTTGCAGTTAATCGATATGTAATTGTAATTGACCCATATCCTAAAAACTGTCCCTTATTGTTATACATAGATAATACTGTGATAGTTTTAATATTTTTATATACAACCATAAATATTTTAATAAAGAAAAAAATTATGTAACAGATAAAAAAAAACATATATAACAAATTATGTAACTCATTAAAGTTTTTAAATTTGTATTACTTTTTACAAATTGGTTTATATGTACATATCGATGCCCTCAAGTAGAAAGGCCCTAACTTGTATTTTTTACGAAATTGATTTTTTCAGTGAATCGAATACATTTCACTCAAATACACCTCGTCACAAAAATCACAAAAATTTATTGCATGAGTGCAAAAAATAAAGATTTTGTAGAATCATTGTTTTGTTGAGATCGTTACAGTTTCTATTACATACATACATACATATGTTTTTACCTTCTCCTGTAAAGTTAAAATTATTCGAGTTAGGACTTTTCTACTTGAGAACAACGATATTCACATACATTGTATGCATATATATGTACATACATACTTACATACTTTTTAATGTCTCCTCTTGTTTTTTAAGAATACTTTTACATATTAATATTATTAATCATTTATGTATGTACATACATACATATGTAGTTGCCAAATGTATGTATGTATGTACATATAACTTTTCAGAAGCTTTTAATTTAATAAAACTTACATTTCCAATCTATTGTAATAATTACAGGTGATAATGCTTACATACATATATTAATTTTGTAAATAAAATATTTTTATACCCTACACTATGCTTTTTTCTCGTATACCTTTTTGAAGCAGGTAGTCGCAGGACAGAGTTAAAGAGATCGGTTTTTCGTTGGCATAATTTTCAACCAGCTGCAAAACCTCATTAGCAGCACAAAACCAACAAATGTACATTATGCAAAAACAAATGAACATAAAAACACTAATACACACACCGCGATGAGGACGTACATAAGTATGTATACATTTAATGACAGATGAAACAATCCCGTGTGTGAATGCTCATTCACATCATCCTCATGTTGGACCAACGGTCGCAAACAGCGTTGTCAACTTGGTGCGTTCCATACCATTTTTTTTTGTGCGAAAAATTTCTGAGTTGGTGCGTGGTGCGCTTTTTTTAATTTTGGGTGGCACCAAAGTTTTAAATCGAATTTATAAAATGAATGTACCAAAATGTATCATTTTGCACAACTGATTGTAATCATACATAAGTATGTATGTATGTATATGTATGTATGTATACTAAGTATGTAAAATATTGTTTAGATTTTTTTAAAACTACATACATACATACATACATATGTTTGTAAAAGACTGTTTTATTGCTATGGTTTTAATATGAAAATATTAAACTTCTGAAAAAAATAATTGTTTTTAAATACATACATATGTATACATATTAATAAAATAAATAAATACTGAATTTTGAATCTTTTAATTTTTGATTTTTCAACAATTTTGTATAGAATTTATGAATTTAAAAAAACTGAATTATCTAGCAAGAATGATAGAGATACGCCCATTACGATCATTCTTGTTATCTAGTACAAATTAACTGCCTGGCCAACGATGTCGAACGAATTATTCTTTCGTACAAATTACATTAGAAATAAAAACAAAATGTTTAAAATTGTTTTTGCTTTAAATTTAATTTTTTTATTTTTATTAAGAAATTTTATTTATTGGTAATTGGTAATAAAATTTATTTTAAAGATTGAAATGCATACATTTTCCGAAAATTATTAAGTCATTAGTATTTTTTATTCATATAAAGTTGCTATGGGCTGTTTCTTGATATCTATGCTACTTAAAATATCAATTCCACTTAGAAAATTGAAAGTGGTTTCATATCGATAAAATTTGTCAGTTTACGTTATCTGAAGAAGGCAAATACTGTCTGAATTCCACTTTTGATCGGAATTTGTTTTTGTGACATGCCTGTAAGTTGGTTTTTTTTTAAGTATTTAAATCGCCCAATGTATGTTAACCCCTAAAGTATGCTATTGATTTTGATTTCATTAGCATACAGTATTGCCAGAAAAAAATTCTATGCAATAGCTTTACCGCGGCAGTCCCCGAGTGCCACATGTCTTTTTTATTTTAAAATACTGTTTTATGGTTATATTCTTAATACATCTACATATCATATATATGTGACAGCGCAGTGAGAAAGGGACCTAAGGGTAAAAAATCAATTTTCACTTTTTTTTTTTTTATGTGGACAACATCTGAGCATCGAATGAGACCGATCCCATGCCCCAAAAGAGTTCCCTCCCAGAGATATGTGCGTTTTATGAAAGTGATGGTACACCAAATATACACGAATTTAAATCTTTAAAATGGCTCTCCTGAAAAAAACCGGTTTTTACACTTAGGTCCCTTTCTATGTAACGTATGGACTCTGATTTTGATGAAATTTTCAGAAAATCTTCAGAATATTCAGACGGGTGACACTGTGAAGTCTGATTTTTGATTTTCGGTCTGCGGGCGGAGGGGCGTGGCAAAATCCAATTTTCATATTGCACCACCAATGACATATACATACATACATACATATATTTATTTTTGTTGCTTATTTTATTTTTTTGAAAACCGTTGTCATGTTTTTCAAAACGAGATATCAAACTCTTAAATCGGTTATGTAGTTCCAAAGATATTTACAAAAAATCTATATATGTATGTATGTATGTATATAAAAATTAATGTCTGTCTGTCTGTGCTTTATAGGAGGCCAAAACCTTGGACCGATCTTCCTGAAATTTTCACAGCATGTTAATGTGACCCTGGAAGGAATAATAGGCTATATGAAGTTTTGATTGGACATAGGGGCGTAGCACCGCCCATATAACCCAAAAATTTAAATCGCCATATTTTGGGAATTTTTTGACCTACGTCGATGGTATTTGGTACATATGGTATTGGCATAATTAGGAATACGTACCAGGAGAAAAGTGGGTGGGATCACGCCCCTTTTTAGGAAAATTAAAAATCATAATATAGTTGTAACTACTAGACCGATCGTCATTAAATTTTCACAATAGGATATACTTACGAAATAATAAATTCTTGACTTTAACGAGCGGGGTAGCGAAGCACACTGGGTTCAGCTAGTTTTCGATAAAAAATAAGTTCTGAAATTGGTGCGTTTTTGGTTAAATAGCGCGCTTTTTCTCCTTTTTGGATCGTTTTGAAATTTCAAAGTTGACAACGTTGGTCGCAATGTATGGATTGTTTACAGTATAGTGTACTATATACCAAGGCAATTCAAGGCCTATCTTGTGTCAAAGATAAAGGGCTTTGTTTATTTAAAAAAAATTTTGTAAAATTCATAAACAAATTTTGGTACATTTTATGTACATTTTTAAAATTTTTATGATTTTTTTTTTGGGAATATGTATGTATGTATGTACATACATATGTACAAATTATTCGAGAAATATTCGCTTGAATTTGGCGAATATCAACATAGGCAAATAGTCGAATGCGAAAACGAGTATTCGTAACATTAATAATAGACATTTGAAATTTATCTACTTTATAATGTTATGAACAGGTCGCCGGTTCCATAATATGGTTCTGGCCCACTTAGGTCCTGATCGTACCTTGGGTCTATTTCATTCAGTTAATCAACACAAAAATAAAGCCCTTGAGAAAACAAGACGTTTTGGGTTCGTGTTAGACAATTTATTGGTACTACATATTCATAAAAATTAAAAAAGATTTCAGATGTGTTTTAGTATAACATTTTATACAAACTTTTCTTAAAATATATTTCAAATATTTTTAAAGCAAAAAAATTAAGTTTAAGAACTGATTCTATTATAAAATTAAATATGTAAAATCTTGGTTAAAATAATTTATTAACAAGTCTATTCTGCAAAACTGTTGAACTTATACATAGAATTATTTTTTACCGGCACTGACAAGTTTTTCTTTACGTTTCTTGACATGTTTCTTAATTTTAACTTTGCGTTTTTCGGCTTGAGCTTCTTTGACAGCCTTTTTGCGTGCTTTTTTAGTTTCGGGTGATTCGTCTCGTGGACGGCTAGAGTTTTTAAAACGAGAAGTTTCAGCATCATCGCCCTCTAAAGCATTGTTATCTTCACCTGAGTCTTCGTCATCATCAGCCTGTTCTACGCGATCTTCCAATGACTTGCTTGAGTTCCCCAAGTCTTCAGCTGCTTCGTCTTTATTATTGTCATTTCCTTTTTTGTTCATTTGCGAGAGAACGGCAGGTGTCTTTTGAACTTCTAGTTGATCATTGAGGCCAGTAATTTTTCCATAAATCAAATTTGATTTTTCGCCTTTTTTAGCCTTATCAACATCCCTTTCAAAGTAACGCACCTCATCCAGTCTCTTGGGTATAAAAGTATTCTGCCATACCGCTTCATCTATCTTTTCTTGGGCCGTTATGGCTTCAAAATCACGGTCTTTAATTTGTTCTGAGATTTTCTCTAAGCAAGTTTCCATAATCTCCTCCGTAATCGTTTGGTCTGTTATGAAATCAAACAATTCCTTTTTGGTCATGGTGGCAACAGATTTTTTGCGGAAAAAATCAGATATATTAGTACAATCTTTACGCAAAAAGTCAAATGCATGGGGATGATCATGCTCAACAGATTGTGAAACATCGATGATGACAAGTTGGCCATCTTGCACTAATATATTAAACTCCGAGAGATCTGCATGTACCAGACGGCATTTGTTATAAATCTTCCACATTAAAATCACGCAGTCACGATACAATTCTCTGGCTTTAGAAGTGCTAAGCTCAACATCTTTCAATTTAGGTGATGGCCAACCGTTTTTGCCACAAAATTTCATTACCAAGACATGAGAACGCAGTAAAATAGGTTTGGGAACAGGCACGCCGGCGTTAAACATTCTCAAATAATTACGCATTTCCTTTTCGGCCCAGGTTCGAACCATTTTACGAGGATTGGATTTACAATAGCCATGACGGAATCTAAACTCTCCACTAACATACTTATCACGATCCTTGAAAACCAATATTGAGGTTTTATAAATCTTTATCGCAAATTCATCGTCTGTATCGCGTGCCAGAGCATGATAAACATTGGCCTCTTTGCCAGTAGAAATGCAACCGTTAATTTCTTGTATCACACCTCTATTTAAAAGTTTAAACAAAATCATTCTCGTTCTAGGATCCATAACCTGTTCGGCAGTAGCTCTGTCATGTTTGTCGCGGATTTTTACTTTATTGTCCTGCTTGGAATCAAATGAAACAAGACGATTGGCAGCTTGGGCTGACATATTGGTAGTAGGATCATATTTCTCCACATTAATCCGGGCAGAATAACGAGTAAATAGTTTTTCATTGGGTTGAAAGCTGCTTAAACGTTGTTTAGTTTGATTACCACCTGTTGAACCACTTCCACTTAACGATATTTGATTGTTATTATGCTTCTGAAAGCCACTATAATTTTCTTCATAATCATAATTGTCTTCATAATCTTCATTTTCCTCGTAGTCTACATCCTCACTTAAGTCCCCATCCTCCAGCGAGTCACAGTTTATTATTTTTTCTTTTAAATGATCTGTAGCATCCGACTTTACATTGTCTATATTGTGAAACGTACTTACTGTTAATTTTTTAAACTCATTGGACAAATTTTCCTAAAAATATAAAATTTCAATTCATTAGAAATATATTTCTTCCAACTGATTGATACACACTTTGTATGGTTTAAGAGCATTTCCTTCTTCTTCTGCATCACTGAACTGATGTAAGTCAGCCATGGTTAAATTAGTGGAAGAGTATCTTAATAAAATGTGTTTCTCAGTCTTCCTGTGGTTTAATTTAAACTAAATAAAACTAATTTCACAAAATTATTATACTGCCTACACGTTTTTTTGTTTATGTTTCTTCAGTAAAAGAAACGAAATTTTATAAATGGGGAGTGCACCAATCAAACTATTGAAAAACACGCCGTTAAAGCTGTTAGTAATTTTCTTGTTGTTGTTGTTTTCTACGAACCGTGGTGAATTATTTATTTGCAAGAGTCTAATTAAACACTACTAACTTTTCGGGATTTTATGCTTGCAGAACAAATTCTAATACTCTTAAGATTAAATATAAGGACTTAATTGCACCACACTGCATTGGTAATAATGCCATATAGACTAATTGCAGAATTAAATAAATTAAATAATGCAATATTGGTTTAGTACTTATGACTTTATTGCCGTGAGCCGACGAAAATCGGTACATTGTGCCGATAGAGGGATCTAAGCTTTAGCTACAATGCAACAATGTTCTAATAGAAATATATAATAAAAAAGTTACATAACTTCTCAATATACTTCATATTTGACAGTTCAATGTTGAACAGCTGATTACGTAGGCTAATATGGCCACTGGTACATCCATTTGCCTTGGTTATACGATTTAATACTCCCAACCCTGGTTGATTTGGTATTACACCTGTTTCATTTCACTTTGTTTCTCTTAATTCTGTCTGCATTCACATGTGAAAGGTAAAATTTTTCTAGCCATGGAGTATTTTCTCAATTATTCTGTCTAAAACTGTGATGTAAACCTTAAAAAATAGCTAATATTAAAATAACTTCATGTCTTTGCAGGTGTTAAATAAATTTTTTAATTTTTCCCCCAAGTTCCTCTATTTGAAGCCGCTTACAGCAGTTCAATATCAAGAATTTGCCAGCGCAGCATCAGTTAAAAAAGAATTACCGAAACGAAAATTACTAGCAAGTGGTGAAATAATTCAAAGATATTCATCTTTCGCAAACGGAACTATACGACGCTATAAGAGTGCCCAAGCATCTGTTAAGTGGGGCAGTAAAAAGACAAAAAGAAACGTCCGACTACAACTGATAGACATGACAACTCCTGAAATGGAAGAGAAGTTAGCTCCTCTAAGAGCTTTGGTCTTGGAGCAGGGTAATATGGTGCGTGATTTGAAAGCCAATGGAGCAGCTGAAATTGATGTCAAGAAAGCTGTGGCGGAATTGAAACTACGTAAAAAGGCTTTGGAAGACAAAGAATTAGAGTTGACACCCAATGTGGTTAACTTTGATAGATCAAAAATGGAGGACTTATTAAAACGCAGGTTTTTCTATGATCAAAGTTTTGCTATATATGGTGGTATTACAGGACAATATGATTTTGGCCCCATGGGCTGCGCTCTAAAATCCAATATTATAGCTCTGTGGAGACAATTCTTTAGTTTGGAGGAGCAAATGCTAGAGGTAGATTGCTCTATTTTAACTCCAGAACCTGTATTAAAAGCATCCGGCCATGTAGATCGTTTTGCCGATTTAATGGTAAAGGATACCAAAACTGGTGAATGTTTCCGTCTTGATCATTTGATCAAAAATGCTTTGGAAAAATTGTCTAAGGAGAAAAGTGCCACTGTTGAACTTAAAGCCGAATGTGAGGATATTGTCATTAAGTTAGATGGCATGAATAAACAAGAAATGGCAGATATTTTGCAAAAATTCAATATTAAATCTCCCTTAACTGGTAATGATTTAACAGAACCCATTGAATTTAATCTTATGTTTGCTACACAAATCGGTCCTACTGGGTTAGTAAAGGGCTTTTTGCGCCCAGAAACTGCGCAGGGTATTTTCGTTAATTTCAAACGATTATTGGAATTTAATCAAGGTAAACTCCCGTTTGCTGTTGCTCAAATAGGCAATTCATTCCGTAATGAAATTTCTCCTCGTTCTGGATTAATACGTGTAAGAGAATTCACTATGGCAGAGATTGAACATTTCTGTGATCCTTCTCAGAAAGATCATCCTAAATTCGATTTAGTTGCCACTACCTTGATGACTCTATATTCGGCCTGCAATCAAATGGATGGCAAATCGGCTCAAAAATTAACAATCGGAGAGGCTGTTAAAAGTGGCTTAGTGGCCAATGAAACTTTAGGTTACTACATGGCTAGAATTCATCAATTCTTGTTAACTATTGGCATAAAGCCCGAATGTTTGCGTTTCCGCCAACATATGAGCAATGAAATGGCTCATTATGCTTGTGACTGTTGGGATGCTGAATGTTTGACCAGCTACGGTTGGGTTGAATGTGTAGGCTGTGCGGATCGTTCTGCTTATGACTTGGGTCAACATATGCAGGCTACTGGTGTGCGTTTGGTGGCTGAAAAACGTTTGCCTGCTCCCAAAACTGTGGAAGTATCTGAAATTGTGACCAACAAACAAACTTTAGGTAAAACATTTAAAAAAGATGCAAAATCAATAACTGATGCCTTGGCCAAACTATCTTTGAATGATATTAAGTCGGTAGAACAACAATTAAACGAAGCTAGCGAATACACACTAATTAACGCAGATGGATCTTCATTCAGACTTACTGCCGACACAATTTCTGTTAAACACTCAACAAAAACCGTTCATGTAGAGGAAATCATACCCAGTGTGGTGGAGCCCTCATTTGGTATTGGTCGCATAATGTATGCTCTATTGGAACAAAATTTCCTTTGCCGTGATGGTGACGAACAACGCTGCTACTTTACGTTGCCCTCAGTAATAGCTCCCTTGAAATGCTCCATTTTGCCTCTATCCAATAATGCTGAATTTCAACCTTTTACACGACAACTATCGCAGGCGCTAACTAAAGCTGAGCTTTCACATAAAGTTGATGATTCTAGTGGTTCTATTGGCCGGCGGTATGCTCGTACTGATGAAATTGCTATACCTTTCGGTATAACAGTTGATTTTGATACTCTTCAAGAACCACACACTGTTACATTACGAGATCGCAATAGCATGAAACAGGTACGCGTTGATGCTAATGAAGTGATTAATGTAGTTAAAGACTTATCGACCGGCAAACTCCAATGGTCTCAAGTGTTGGACACATATCCCTTGTTTGAGCAACAAGAGGCTACTAAATAAATGTTTACATTTATTCATTTATATTGTTATATTACATACATACATACATATTTATTTTTTATATATTCGACAATTTCCTGCTATTTTAAAATTTTGTAATGTACTGCATTTTTTATATAATTTCCCTGCAATTCAGCATTTAAATTTCATAAATAATAAGATACATTTAAAAAGAAGTGCTTAATAAAAATAATTAATTATTTATTTTTAAGTATAAACATTTTTACTTTACTTGTTGATCGCTAAGCAATGCCTATGTGCATTTCATTGGTGCTTTGACAAATCATCAGTAGACTTGAACCAGTATTTTTAAAATAACAAATATAATAAGCGTAGTAGTAGGCTTAAGGTACTGTCACATCTTGCAAACATTTGCCCAAAAAATCGTAACCATTAAATACTAATGGGAATTAGCCTATTTTGGCAATTAAGGTCATTTCGCTCCTTTATTGCAACGTAGTCATATCTCAAAAACAAAATTTTTCAGTTATTTACGAAAAAGAGTTTCTCAATACCTTCTTTATTTGTAAAAAATTTTCACAAACATATCTCTATATAAACCGAAGTTATAACCACTTACATGCTTAAGCCGTCCATATAAATACTTATGTAAATTCTTAGGTTTGCAAAACTTTAAATGCATTTTGCCACGTTTAAGTTTTTTTGACATCTGACTATGGGCCTGTTCGGAAATGCATCACAGCGCCGCATCTGATACGTTCTGAAAATCAACGGCTGTTTGTATCAGCTGTGTCTGACATCCTAAACATATATCACCCAACAAGTACAGATTTCTATTTTAGCAATCTTGCTATCACTTTGTATAGTTTAGTTTTGTGTGCTGTCATATTTTTCGTAATAACAGCTGGCAACGCGAATAGAAACTGACACATGTGCAACCATGATCTAATAATCAGGTCTGCTCAAGACGCAATATGGTTTTTTGTAGGGTTATGTTTTAACCGTTAAATAATCTGCAAAACAATGGCAAGTCTGACGGTTTTGTCAAAAGTTGTTTTCATGTTTGGCCGCCATCATGAATATTTTTGTTTACACTATGCTTTTTGTTGCTGCATATCCACTAAATACATACAAACCACAGCTATTTTTGACAATGTTGGGCTTGTTTTTACACAAACAAAATGCATGTTGTTTTTGTGTTATATTATTGTTGTAGTCATAAGCAGACCTTATTATTGGATCATGATGTGCAACATGACAGCAGTGTGATTAGTTCGCTGAAATGTTTTTGCAAGAAAAGTTTTTTAAGTACGCGCAAATTAGTGTATAATATATATGTATATAAGAAAATTAAATTTTATATACAAAAAATTAAATAATTAAAGTACTCAACAATTACCTAAAAAGATCTAAAACATTAAATCTAAGATAGAAGAAAGCAAAAACGTGTCAACAACATCAAACCACACAACTACGTATAGTGTTAAAAACGGCCAATAAGAATGAAAATTCAATAAATTTTAGCAAATAAGGCTGCTTATAATAATTTTATAATATAATTAAATTGAGTTAATTAAACAATAAGATTAAAAGCTTGTACCTAGAAAATTGTATTAATTTTCATTTCGATTGCTAAATTGGCAAATTCCACATACTTCTTATATACATAAACCGCGTGTTTTTTCTATTCAACTTATCGCGTCTGTTGTTGCTGTTTTGCACCACCAACCCGCCGAGCAAACACATTTATTTTTTGTTTTGTTACAACGTTTGTAAAAATTTTCAAGAGTATTTAAAAAAAAAACTAAGGTATTAAAATATAAATAGCTTACTATTCTTGGTGTTTAATAAAAATGTTTTAAATAATTTTTAGTGTTTCAAACTTTACGGAAATGAAGTACATTTTGGTAACCGGCGGTGTTATAAGTGGTGTGGGAAAAGGTGTAATAGCCTCTTCATTTGGTACTCTGTTGAAATCATGTGGCCTAGATGTCACTTCAATTAAAATCGATCCCTACATAAATATAGATGCCGGTACATTTTCACCCTATGAACACGGTAAGTTTTCCAATTAGGGTTTACAGTTTGTTGTGCTTGTAAAATCGTGTGAACGTTTATAAAACGAGACGCATAATAATAGCGCTCGTCAAACAATCATGCAAATGCCAGCTGGGAGATTTACATTTTACGATTGTATTACTCAAAAATGATAGAAATAAAGATTGCGCCATCCTGCGCACAAAATTTAAATTTACTGCTCATATATCACGCATGACGTCACGCAAACTGTTTTCCTATTGGTTGAATTTTAGTTCTCAAACTCAAAATAATTGTGTAAACATAACAGTGGGGCAATTTATTATTTTTTCATGTTATTATTATAATATGTTTTAAATTTTATTTATTTGTTGCGAGTTAGCAATATCTAGATATATATTTCGTTGGCAGCCATACCAATTCATCAGTAGATTTTTTATCCTTTATGTTAAAAAAATTCTAAAGCTCATCTATTTATACAAAAACTCACAAAAATATTTTTGTGAATTACAAAGCATAAAAATAGCTTTCAAAAATTTCTTAAACACACACAACAAATAATTTTCCATTATGAATGCTCAAATAAATGTAAAATGTTATTATTATAATATATAAATTACCAATACAAATAAATATTTATTAAATTACGTTATTATGTTATTGAATTTTCGCTTTCGCGAATATTCATACAATTTCTGTATTGTGCGATCTTATTCTGAAATACATCCTGCATCTAAAAAAATAGTTTTTTACTTCCTCACTACCTTTAATATTCATTGCTTTGCTTAAATGTTTTTTTGAAATAACCACTTGTGAGCAACAACTTCTCCTTATTTAAATTCTTAAAAATTGCATCACACGAAATGAGCGTTTCCATCAATGCATTTGATGGCTTACTTAGCCCACCTTTACTTAGATGGTTAACCCATGAGTAGTCCGAGCCTTCTGAAGGTTTAACCGCAAGGGTAGAGGTGTTATTTTTTAATTTATGGCAAATATAGCCGGCCAAATTCTCCAAACCGTCATATTGCAAGTTTTCCAAATATTTCGACTTACACATTTCAAATTCCTTTCAAAATCCTCATTTTTAAAATGTAAAGCACAAACTCTCTCATTTTGAGCATTTACCGCATTGCTCCGATTGCAAAATTTTACCCATAGTTCCCTTTGTGCAGTATCTTTCGGGAAACTATAAAAAGTTACAGAATTTCCACTACCTAAAGCGATACCACCTAAAAATTTCATTAACTACACAAAAACTTAAATTTTCCGTTATAGTACGTTTTTATTATGAGCAAATTATGTTGATTTGAGGAAATCATGTCGAAGTGTTTCCATTATGTTGAACTAATTTGGTGTTTGAATTTTCGAAATCAAATTAACGTTTGTGTTTTTTTTTAGTATAAAAAAATTTTAAGTAGCAAAATAAAAAAATCTATAAATATGGAAGATAAAAAGGAGTTTTTATTAAATTATATATGTATATTCAACACAACAACGGTTTATAGCAAAAGTATGTAACTACTTTTCAAGTGGTACAGCATTATGTCAATGTCAACGCCATTTTTATTCGTACTTAAATGTCACTTTTTCGGATTTGTAAGTCTCTAATAATGAATGCCCCAAGGTAGTATTTGTAATAATAGCAGCCGCGCAGTGTTGCATAGACAAAATACGAAATAATTTGGAGCAAATTAAGTTATTTGAGATAATTTCCTCATATGAAAAATGTATGGGAAATCATCTCGCAAATTACTTCATTTTAAATTATTTGGCGCAAATCAATTATGTAGATGGAAACGCACTATTACTTACTCTCACTTGATCTTTTAATATTATTTTGCTGGCATTTGCCCACTGCACACTTTATGTTTACGTTATTTTTTCAATATTTTTCGTTGTTTTGCAACTTCCTAAGCACTTTACACCAGAGTTACAAGCCGACCGGCTCAAAATCGGCGGCTAGCCGCCGCCGCCTATTTTCTGTAAGCCGCGCCGCCGCCGACTTTGAATCGGCTTGAAAGCTGAGCCGGCTCAGCCAAAGCCGCCGACTTCGTCAGCTACGCCATTAAATTTTTTAAATAAATGGCAATGTTTTCACACAAATGCATTATAAAGTACTACGGTTTTCATTAAAATTTAGTACTTTTTTTTATCTATGTGAAATATCGTTATCATTTCCTTTTTATCAAGACGAATACACTTACCAGTGGTGGGATTCAGTAACTTTTATTACGATTTTCGTATTGTTAAAATTAATATAACGAAAATTTATCGAATTTGGTATTCAGTAAAGCTACGTACAGACGATTGGCAGATCTTACAATATTGTAAGATATGTCAATGTGCTGACAACGTACTGACAATGAAAAATTGTTACCAAAAAGTAAATTGTCAGGTCAGACGATTGTAAGAAAACCTTACAATTTCATTGTAAGACAATTGTCAGACAATAAATTTATCTGCCAACAAAAATTGTCAGTTTACACGGTTGTCAGATTGTTGTGTGGAAAAATTGCCAGATGCGTTGTTAAACTTTGTCAGAACTGTCAAATCCAATAGTATTTATGGACAGCATTGCCAATAGAAAAATGATCTGATAATGGTGCCATTGTCAGATGTATTAATTTAAACACATCTGCCAATAAAACAAGAGCTTACAATGTCTGACAATTATCTGATAATGGCAAAGTAGAGTGTTCTCACGATTGTCAGATGTCTGACAATATTATTGTCTTGCAATGAACTGATAATGCTTTTTCTTGCAACGTTGCAAGACAAAAATTGTAAGTTTAGACGGTTATGAGACATTTTCTGAACATTTTTCTGACAATATTGTAAGATCTGCCAATCATCTGTACATAGCTTAACACTTTTAACGATATTCGCTATCGGTATGTAAACGACAATAATTGTTCGGTTGTTATGAAATAAATAAAAGTCAGCAGTTCAATCGTAGCACGTGCGTTATGCTAAGAACAAAATTTATCTTTTATAACACAAACACAGAATCTTTTATGCATAAAAAATAATATTACCATTATTTAAACATGCAATTTAACATTCATATCTCTAAATTTCATAAAATTTAACATTCATTTTTTTAAATTCTAAAAAATTTTGGGGAAAAATTTCAATAAATAAATTAATTTATTTGTTTTTTGTTTATTTTTCTTTGTGCTTTTCGTATATATTGATAGAGATGCCAAAGTAAAAGGAAATTTTAACGATGTTGTTAAGAAGCAATTAGTGAATAACAAAATCGTTACTGGAAATCGCAATAATTGTCGGTAAATTTAACAATTATCGAATTGTTAAAAGTTACTGAATCGCACTACAGGTGGTGTTACTTCTACAACAAGTACAACGTTTGACTTGCATATACAAAATGAGACATATTGACCTCCATTATGCAAGAAAATAGTAGTCCGCTGTATTAGTAACACCACCTGTAGTGCGATTCAGTAACTTTTAACAATTCGATAATTGTTAAATTTACCGACAATTATTGCGATTTCCAGTAACGATTTTGTTATTCACTAATTGCTTCTTAACAACATCGTTAAAATTTCCTTTTACTTTGGCATCTCTATCAATATATACGAAAAGCACAAAGAAAAATAAACAAAAAACAAATAAATTAATTTATTTATTGAAATTTTTCCCAAAAATTTTTTAGAATTTAAAAAAATGAATGTTAAGTTTTATGAAATTTAGAGATATGAATGTTAAATTGCATGTTTAAATAATGGTAATATTATTTTTTATGCATAAAAGATTCTGTGTTTGTGTATATTGTTATAAAAGATAAATTTTGTTCTTTGCATAACGCACGTGCTATGATTGAACTGCTGACTTTTATTTATTTCATAACAACCGAAAAATTATTGTCGTTTACATACCGATAGCGAATATCGTTAAAAGTGTTACTGAATACCAAATTCGATAAATTTTCGTTATATTAATTTTAACAATACGATTATCGTAATGAAAGTTACTGAATCCCACCACTGGTAAGTCAGTTGATTTTTATTTAAAGCAGCTTCTACCACAAAATATACATACCTGTTACCTGTGGCTTCTACTTTTATTACAGCAGTCTACTTTTACAAAAAAAAATGCAGAAATCACTGCAAGAATATTTTTTAAAAACTCAAACTTCTGAAGTAAACTCATCAAGTGAGTCTGATCCTAAATGTGTTGAAACACCTGTTGCGAAAGCTATAACATATTACCAAAACTTAATAAAATTGATAGAGTTGGATTACTTGTATTTCTGCATATATGTACATACATACATATGTACCTTATATTCATTTCATCATGGTTGCAAATGTATGTATATGTGTTTACATTTGCATATCCATTTGCACTTATGCATATGTATGCATGTATGTATTAAAAACGAAAAAGAAAAAAAAAATGTTAATAAATTATTGGTTTGAGCCGAAATTTGAGCCGCCGCCGAGACACTACTGTCCACGCCGCCGCCGCCGATCATTTTTACCCAAGCCGCCGCCGCCGATCGAAACCCCTCGGCTTGTAACTCTGCTTTACACACGATTTATTCGCTTTAATATTTTTAATAAATTTTATATGGTTTAATACGAAGTTAATTGGTTTATTTATGTAATTTAAGCTAATTTATAAAAAGAGAACTGTCAACATAATTTTTGCTGTATGGTTACCAACTATAACATAATAAATTCTTACCCACAAAATTGTATTTTTCATATATGTACATATGTACATACATACCTATGTACATATGAAGTAATATTTTATATTTACAATTTAAATAAACATACATATGTAGCAAAAAAAGAAAAATGTTACATGTATTTTGTATTTTGAACTGCAATGAGCTGTTGGCTGTTACATCAAAACATTTCTGTTCTGTGTTTTTAACGAAAGTTATTCACTTATAATAGAAAAGATTATAGCGTAATCTTTGTTTCAATTTAGGGGCAATTTTAACTTTATTTTATATTCTAAGGGTCAATAATGGACTTTAAAACATAACGCCAATAGTGTGTATTTAAATTCTATTTACATAAGTTTTATAAAAACACCACATGTTTATATGCGTATTGAAAACAGAGTTACAAGCCGAGGGGTTTCGATCGGCGGCGGCGGCTTGGGTAAAAATGATCGGCGGCGGCGGCGTGGACAGTAGTGTCTCGGCGGCGGCTCAAATTTCGGCTCAAACCAATAATTTATTAACATTTTTTTTTTCTTTTTCGTTTTTAATACATACATGCATACATATGCATAAGTGCAAATGGATATGCAAATGTAAACACATATACATACATTTGCAACCATGATGAAATGAATATAAGGTACATATGTATGTATGTACATATATGCAGAAATACAAGTAATCCAACTCTATCAATTTTATTAAGTTTTGGTAATATGTTATAGCTTTCGCAACAGGTGTTTCAACACATTTAGGATCAGACTCACTTGATGAGTTTACTTCAGAAGTTTGAGTTTTTAAAAAATATTCTTGCAGTGATTTCTGCATTTTTTTTTGTAAAAGTAGACTGCTGTAATAAAAGTAGAAGCCACAGGTAACAGGTATGTATATTTTGTGGTAGAAGCTGCTTTAAATAAAAATCAACTGACTTACCAGTGGTGGGATTCAGTAACTTTCATTACGATAATCGTATTGTTAAAATTAATATAACGAAAATTTATCGAATTTGGTATTCAGTAACACTTTTAACGATATTCGCTATCGGTATGTAAACGACAATAATTTTTCGGTTGTTATGAAATAAATAAAAGTCAGCAGTTCAATCATAGCACGTGCGTTATGCAAAGAACAAAATTTATCTTTTATAACAATATACACAAACACAGAATCTTTTATGCATAAAAAATAATATTACCATTATTTAAACATGCAATTTAACATTCATATCTCTAAATTTCATAAAACTTAACATTCATTTTTTTAAATTCTAAAAAATTTTTGGGAAAAATTTCAATAAATAAATTAATTTATTTGTTTTTTGTTTATTTTTCTTTGTGCTTTTCGTATATATTGATAGAGATGCCAAAGTAAAAGGAAATTTTAACGATGTTGTTAAGAAGCAATTAGTGAATAACAAAATCGTTACTGGAAATCGCAATAATTGTCGGTAAATTTAACAATTATCGAATTGTTAAAAGTTACTGAATCGCACTACAGGTGGTGTTACTAATACAGCGGACTACTATTTTCTTGCATAATGGAGGTCAATATGTCTCATTTTGTATATGCAAGTCAAACGTTGTACTTGTTGTAGAAGTAACACCACCTGTAGTGCGATTCAGTAACTTTTAACAATTCGATAATTGTTAAATTTACCGACAATTATTGCGATTTCCAGTAACGATTTTGTTATTCACTAATTGCTTCTTAACAACATCGTTAAAATTTCCTTTTACTTTGGCATCTCTATCAATATATACGAAAAGCACAAAGAAAAATAAACAAAAAACAAATAAATTAATTTATTTATTGAAATTTTTCCCCAAAATTTTTTAGAATTTAAAAAAATGAATGTTAAATTTTATGAAATTTAGAGATATGAATGTTAAATTGCATGTTTAAATAATGGTAATATTATTTTTTATGCATAAAAGATTCTGTGTTTGTGTTATAAAAGATAAATTTTGTTCTTAGCATAACGCACGTGCTACGATTGAACTGCTGACTTTTATTTATTTCATAACAACCGAACAATTATTGTCGTTTACATACCGATAGCGAATATCGTTAAAAGTGTTAAGCTATGTACAGATGATTGGCAGATCTTACAATATTGTCAGAAAAATGTTCAGAAAATGTCTCATAACCGTCTAAACTTACAATTTTTGTCTTGCAACGTTGCAAGAAAAAGCATTATCAGTTCATTGCAAGACAATAATATTGTCAGACATCTGACAATCGTGAGAACACTCTACTTTGCCATTATCAGATAATTGTCAGACATTGTAAGCTCTTGTTTTATTGGCAGATGTGTTTAAATTAATACATCTGACAATGGCACCATTATCAGATCATTTTTCTATTGGCAATGCTGTCCATAAATACTATTGGATTTGACAGTTCTGACAAAGTTTAACAACGCATCTGGCAATTTTTCCACACAACAATCTGACAACCGTGTAAACTGACAATTTTTGTTGGCAGATAAATTTATTGTCTGACAATTGTCTTACAATGAAATTGTAAGGTTTTCTTACAATCGTCTGACCTGACAATTTACTTTTTGGTAACAATTTTTCATTGTCAGTACGTTGTCAGCACATTGACATATCTTACAATATTGTAAGATCTGCCAATCGTCTGTACGTAGCTTTACTGAATACCAAATTCGATAAATTTTCGTTATATTAATTTTAACAATACGAAAATCGTAATAAAAGTTACTGAATCCCACCACTGGTAAGTGTATTCGTCTTGATAAAAAGGAAATGATAACGATATTTCACATAGATAAAAAAAAGTACTAAATTTTAATGAAAACCGTAGTACTTTATAATGCATTTGTGTGAAAACATTGCCATTTATTTAAAAAATTTAATGGCGTAGCTGACGAAGTCGGCGGCTTTGGCTGAGCCGGCTCAGCTTTCAAGCCGATTCAAAGTCGGCGGCGGCGCGGCTTACAGAAAATAGGCGGCGGCGGCTAGCCGCCGATTTTGAGCCGGTCGGCTTGTAACTCTGATTGAAAACATACATACATATGTATGCTTGTATGGACAGGATAAAATTTCTCTTGAATTATAGGTACATATACATACATATACGAGTATATTTACTATAATTCTAATAAATACAAATACATATGTATGTATGGGCAAATCCTGCGTTACGAACGCTACATTCGTACGCGTTTTTGGTCTTTCAAACGGCCAGTTCTTATGTATGCATTCTCGATATGGTTTTCATTATCACCTTCGGTAATGAAGGAATTTGAAATTTTTGAACGTAGAATTCTTAGGCTTTGCATTAACAAACATTTTGAGCGAGTTCATAAGAAGTTTTCTAATGAATATATATGTATATGATTTATCGAAAGTTAAACCCTTAGCATCTTATGGTTTTGAATTAATGAAACGTTTTATTGACTCTTTACACAATCTGGATAATATCTTAATTCAAAATGTTTTAAACGATCAAGTAGGTTTAAACTGGCTCAATACCAACTACTACTCACCTTTAGGTTATGTGGAACATGAAATTACATGTGTAAATAATTTATTACCGAAATTCTACGTTTCAAAAGTTCCGGGTGAATATCGATTTTTGTAACACCAACACCATTTTATTGTCGATTTGTATTCTGATTCTGGCAGCAATCAGATTCCATAACAAGCCTGATTAATTGAAAAATTAATATTTCAATCATACATACATACATATGAAATTATTACATATCAAACAATAATAAAGATATGGAAAAATGTAAACGTTTAAAAATTTTATTAGTTTTGCGCCAAACACCAGAAAAATACTTTTGTGGTATATATGTATGTATATATATGTATGTATATGCAAATATGTACAAATATACATATATCTATGTATATTTTATTGTGTTATGGTCGGTTAAACGAATTCGCCGTTGATTATGTCTCCGGGTATATAGTTCAAATCAAGGCGAATTTTTATTGAATTCGCCTTGGTTCAAATGTGGTGGGCATGGCCGCGAACGAATAAAAAACAACCCTGAGTATACAGATTGGTAAATATGCAACTCTGATTTGCGAGAAAATTTGAAGCGGGAAATACGACTTAACGAAAAAGCTTTGAGAAAACGATAGCATTTTTCTTGCAGACGGTACTTGACTATTAACAGGAAAAGTAATGAGTAAATTTAATAGTGGAAAAGATTAATTAAAGTAAAATCAAATTAAATAGAAGAAAAGTAAACGGTGCTGAAATTTGGAAGTGTGGTGTACGAGAAAGTCATAAAGAAATAAAAACTAAAAACGTGCATACTTGCAATACATTCTCGTATATAAAGGAAAATAGAGACATTCCAAAAGGATATAAAACTATCGAGTAACCACAAAATAAAAGCAAAGTAAAAAACTAAATACGTGTATTTCTGGATTCTAAACAATTCGAGCATCGCCGAAATGACCATGAATGTAGGGATTTGGGACACCATTTTTACACCTGTTGCGGATGTCTGCAGCAAGGAAAATAAATTATATCTAAAAGTATGCCTAGAGCTGTATACTGGTAAGCGTGTTCCACAAGAATCAGATCTCGCTCACCTTCCCCCTCACTTTCATGTACCCGAGAAAACAAACATCCTAGTACCAATAGTAAAAGGAAATCTTACAGCTAGAGATCATTTTAATATAGCAATGATGGCTTGGGCACCATTAGTCTCTGTCGATGATAAAGCTGATTATACTAGTGCATATATCACATCGCTGGCAGTATTACTTGTTAATATCGTTAATAATGGAAGTGATGGTCAAGGGAAGTTAAGGACGGCATTTACCGGTTCATTGTATGATGTACATTTCGCTGAGGTAGACATGGTGGACATGACAGCAATGTTGGTCGATGCAGCTCTATCAGACGAAATACAAAAGTGGATCAAAATTTTTGAGAACGAGGAAGGACCAGTTCTATACGGGATGGTCAATATCATCGTAGGATTTATGCTTGTATTAATGGCGAAACCAGTGAGCGAATTGGTCTCTGATCAATATTTTTTCAACCGCTACACAGAATTCTCCAGACAGTGCAGTGGAAGGGCTGGAACACTGTTAAAAACAGCCTCCAAGGTGCCTTCAAGAAAAAGATGCGGAGATTACTATAGCGTGATCTCCGGGATATTCAATCTGAGGAGGATGGCATTTAAATATTTCCGAAGTTCCGCTACTGAAGCCTCTCATCCAATGCACGCAACACTAGAAGTAGTGCTAAAATCGTTGGAATTCAATGAAATGAACCATATATACCTTATAATGAGACACTTACTCCAAAATCACAGTGATATTGTATCGATCCCAATGCTTTATATGGAAGGAGAAATGTTTAATAAGGCACTTGAATATATGTTAACGAAGCCAGAAGAGGACAGGCCATTCATAAAGATCTTGTACCCTCAAATAGAAACACATCTATTATCCAGTAAACATTTTCACTTTTTAACAGCTGCTGCCAGGATTGTAGCATCGTACAATGGCCAGAGATACAAAAGAAATGGCGACGTCATTGACGATATTCAGGAGAAGATAAAGGGTGTCATTAAAACCTACTTGGACGCTAAGGTGGCCAGAAGTTAAACATCATCCACCAGCACAGATAATCGTAGTCGACCAGTTTTCATTTCATCAATATATTAAACCTGCACTGGCATCAACCCCAACACCATCGGCACAAACATCAACTCCAGCAGATTTAACACTACCTTCGGCGCAACTTTAACACCAGCAGAATTTAACACCAGAAAATAATACAAGCCTACAAAAAAATATATATACATATGTATGTATATTAAATATGTATTATTATCTACAAAGAAGTAAAGTAGTTTTAAATAGTTTTTTTACCTTATACAAGAATTTTTTGCTTTTGCACCGCTAGGTCGCGAAATTTTTGCAAAACCAAAATATTTTCGTAATTGTGTTTTCTGCCCAGTCAATGGCTTTTTTAATAATCTTTAATCATTCTTTAAATATTGATGCTGTCATCCAGCATTTTTGGAATTTTTTTTAGCTTTTCTTTCAACATAAGACTCAATTTTAGATTTATTATTTTTAATCCCTCTTATTGTGGAATTTGCTACTCCATATTTCTTTGCAAGAACTGTAGCTGCCACACCATTGGATTGTTCTTTAATTATTTCTTGCTTTACATTAGAAAGAAATGTTTTACGTTTATTAAAACTCATTTTATTGCTTTTTGTCTTCACATAAACACTTAACAAAAAAATAAAAACCACTAAAGTAATCTAGCTCACTTTTGAAAGATCTTCAAAAAAAGAGAAGAAAAGTAAAACAAAGTGTTCGCAAATTCAACAGAAATCTAACTGTTTCATAAAAAAGTATGTAAAAAAACGATTGGTTAATGCCAACATTTTTTATTTTAATTATAATTTTTGTACTAATTTTAACGAAAATAACGTGAAATCCCCAATAATTATAAATTATAAAAATGTAGCTTTCATATCAATATAAATAAGAGTATCAATAATATTCATATCCTATATTGTTTTATCAAATAACTTTTCATATGTATTGTATTTTTTCGTTTTTTAATTACTTCTTGCAATGTGAATTTTACTGCATTTATCATCTCTGATACAAAATATATGTTTGCTGGTTTTGTTTTAAATATGTATGTATGTATGTAATTCATTTCCTCTTTCCGTCGTAAACATTTTTTTGTCTATCAATGGCAAGTTCATTTATTTTAAATTTGTTTTTGAACTTTTTACTATAAGAAATAAGAAGGCATACTTGGTTTACCCAAGATTTGCAAAATAGATTATGACAAAATTTTGTAATTTCTATATTTTTAAAACATGGTTTTGAACCGTTTTGTGCCAAAAGTGCTTGAATATTTACTAAAATATGCACAATGCATCTTTTTGGAGATATGTATGTATTAAAAATCGCTGGGATGACATATTCTCGCTTCATACACCAGGGGCCAAATTACGGCACTCGATATCAATCGAAATTTCAATACAATTTAAATGTAAATTTCGATCGGTATCGAATGCCGTAATTTGGCCCCAGAGCTCCGTCCCAATCTACATACAGCTGAAGTTTTATTTTGCATAAAAATATGAAAATGTTTTTAACCCCGTTTTATTCCATACTAGACCATTTTACTTCAGAATTTCTGGCAACAGTGATTACACTGAAAATAAACTGAAGAGAAATATGTATGTATGTACAAACAAATAAGAATTTTTTAAAAAAGCATAATAATTAAATTACTTTTTTTGTCCACGAAATTTTGTAATTAAAAAGTTATTTCAAAAGAGAATTGTTAAATCGAAGCATGTAGATGAGTCGTGTAAAGAGCATGATTCATAAACATGCTTCGGAAAGCGAAGCAAGTGCTTCATTTTGTCGTGTGAACATAGTATTACCTTAATATAGAAAGGACAAAACCAATTTTAAGCTATTGCATAGCTTCTATCGCGGGCTTTGAGGCGACCGAATCTAGAAATTTTGAAACGTTTGTTTCTAAGTCTTGTTTTTGAAACGAAAAATCCTGACACTAAGTTTGTTTCTTAAGTCTTTTGTTTTTTGAAGTGAAAACTTCTTTTTTGTATAGTCTATGTATGATGACTGTACAGTGTTGCCGCCTTTCCCGGGATTTCTGGAATTTTAAAGGGATTTTGGTCCAAGTTTTTGGGAATTCCCGAAGGTGGTTTATGCCTTTGCTAAGACTTTGTGTCTCGGCTAAACACAAGTGTGCCTTGCTTAATTGTGTTTCCAAACTAGCAAGTGTCGTCGAATAAGCAGGTACATACATATATCTATATATATTTATAAAAGAAGGTCGTGTTAGTTACACTATAACTCAAGAACGGCTGAACTGATTTGGCTGAAAATTGGTGGGCAGGTAGCTTAGAACCAGGAGAAGGACAGAGGATACTAAAGCACTTTTTACCTGGGGGGACTAGGGTGCCCTTCTTTTTATGGGGCACTTCCAGTATAGCTAGAAAGCTGAAATTGAAATTGCATAAGTTGATAAAAAATGCTATGCAATGGGGTTTATCACGGATCTCGATTCGACTTCGACTGCTGTAATAGATTAAAGAAAAATGTTGTGTGTTTCTTTAATCTAGTACAACAGTCGAAGTCGATTCGAAAACCGTAGTAAGGCCCAATAGCTTTACCGCGGCAGTCCCCGTGTGCCACACATCCTTTTTTTTTTTAAATCGATAACTTAGAGAGTTTCTTATCGAAATTGAAAAATAAGTGAATTACGGCCTTTCTATGTTAGGGTAACGATATTGTATGTATGTACATACGAATAATTGCCTACATACATATTTTATATAAGTAGGTTTCGCGGGCCGCCACATCTGAGACGTGACGCACTTGGGTCCGTTAATTCGGTCCCTTTATTATTTTATATATAAGTATATAAAACGACCTTTTTAGTGTTCCGTAGACCAAAGGTGACAGAATCCTATTGTTTTTGACACGTTGTCTGATGTGTGTTAAGATAAATATGTTTTCTAAAAATATCGCATGCGATATACTCGTATATGATATAGATAGTTATCAAAATTTTCGACCTCAGGAAATCAAACAGGGTGAAAAATAATGATACTTTTTTTTAATATGAATTGTGTAGAATAAAATATATATTCTTGCATATAAGGGGTCATTCAAATTTTACATTACGTAGATTTCGGAGTTTTTAATTGAAAAACTTTTCGTAAACCAACAGCTTCTCATAAAAAAAGGTGTTAACAAGAATGCTTCGCAACTTTAATTTCGTGAAAGAGATTTTAAAGAAATATGCTAAAGGGTATAATATGTATATCTTTGTCTTATATGTATGTATGTACATGTGCATATTTTTACATACATACAATAATTTATAGGGTGCCCAATATATATTTTAACTACTCGTACTAACATAAAAACATTTACATGTCTTGTACCACATTGGAAATGTGCCAAATATCTGTAGCAAATTTTTTTTCTTTTTGCATTTTCTTTGTAATATTAGCAACAGTTAAGCTATTTTAGGGATTAAAATAAAAAAAAAACAATTTGTCAAATTGCAAAATATGTATGTACATATGTATGTAATGTTTTAAAATAAAGACAAAATCAAATCTCATTTAATCCTTATATAGTACATCAATTAATTATTTGCAAATAGGGTCTCAAATACATGAAATTTCTTTACTTTGTAAAAAAATCATATATTATTATTTTCTTTTATAAAATCTTAAATGAAATATACATACATATGGCTGTCAGAAAAAAAAAAAAAAAATTATAATAAATAGAAATATGCATGTGAGTTGCACAGATAACACAATAACCTGGTTATTTAATAAATATTTTTGACTCAATATGTCTATATACATACGAGTGTATGTCTTTATATAAGTTACTAGCTTATCCCGGTGTGCTTCGCTATCCCCTCGTTATAAAATAAAATTAAAAGTATTTATATATCCTGTTGTGAAAATTTAATGACGATCGGTCCAGCAGTTAAGACTATATTATGATTTTTAATTTTCCTAAAAAGGGGCGTGGTCCCACCCACTTTTCTCCTGGCTCGTATTCCAAATTATGCCAATACCAAATGTACCAAATATCATCGACGTAGGTCAAAAAATGCCCAAAATATGGCGATTTCAATTTTTGGGTTATATGGGCGTTGCCACGCCTCTTTGTCCAATCAAAACTTCATATAGCCTTTTATTCCTTCCGGAGTCACAGTAACATGCTGTGAAAATTTCAGGAAGATCGGTCCAAGGGTTTGGTTTTCCTAAAAAAGGGGCGTGGCTACCGAGATGCCTCAAAACATTTAGTTACTCATTATCGACGATAAGATATAAGTTTTTGAAATTTTTTAAAAATTTGAATTGAATTAGTTATAGTAATTAAACATGACTGATAAATTATATTGAAACATATCATTTACTATTGTCATATCTATGTGTGGGTGTTTCGAAAGTAACGGTCGTTACCGATTTTTGGAGATTTTTTAAATAAAATTGCAACCCAAGCAAATATGTCACGAGGATTGCTTAATTTTGGACCTACGAAAGTTGAAGCTTCGGTAGCAACCGAAAGAATTCATAAAAAATGTAATTTCAATACTTTTTTGACCATTATTAAGCTAACGGTTGTTACTTTACTTAACGACCGTTACTTTGGAAACACCCGTATGTAAATTAGAATAATGATCATTACTTTTGTGTCACATTATATTAATCATATATGGCCTATGTATATGGGCTCGATTAAGTAAATAAAAATTAAATGAAATGAAAAAAGAAAATGCAACTAAAAGCCAATTAAACAGATAACCAGAGATTAATGGGTCGATTATGGATAGCAACCGAACTACAGTTGCGTTGCCAGTTGCTGAGAATTGTATTACGGATGGCAACTGGCAACTGAGAGCTGCCAGTTTCAGGTGCTATTTAGTGTTTTTCTGGCAACCACAAATTTGCAGTTGCCGGCTGGCAACGCAACTGTGGTTCGGTTGCTATCCATAATCGAGCCATAAACTACATTCTTAAATAAATAAAAAAAGAGTTAAAGTCGGGCATTCAATAGCGGACTTATTTATAAATCAATATTTTAAGTAACCCCTTTCATTTATAGCTGACCAAACTGCCAGAAAATCCATTCTAACAAGAAAAATCGAAAATCATATTTCGGTGGCAGCAATTTGCCCCCGATTTAAAAAGAAAAATTATGGGATGAAACTGTAAAAATACATATAGAACAAAAAAAAAAAAAAAATGTTGAAAATCGGAACATAAATGGAAAAGTTATTTGATAATCAATATTCAATGATGGTGCGGGTAGAATTTGCCACCGGTTTTCAAAAACAGAATTTTGAAAATCGATTCACAAGCACATAATAGCATTAACCGCACACAAACTCAAAAAAAAAAAAAAATAAAGAAATTAACACGAGTTGACTTTATTCCTTTTTGAATTCGATTTAAAATAACTTCAAATAATGGCAGCTTTTTTCATTCAATTCTCATTTTTAGCCGCCGAAAAAATATGATTTTAAGAATATACATACATACTGTGTGCACATTCGATTATCGATTTTTTTTTTGTTATGTTAGTACACGTGTTAGTCATATGTCGGCATTATCAGCCCATTTGTATTAGTAGTTCGTTGTTGACAACTGAAAAGGTTAGTCACGTTTGTGTGTGTTCTGAGATTTTTGACTTTTGAAAAAAATGGATCAAAGAATATGTATTAAATTTTGCGTTAAAAATGGAATACAGTGCTCCAAGGCACTTGAAATGTTGACTGTGGCATTCGGCGAGTCCACTTTGTCTCAAAAAAGTGTTTATAAGTGATACAAGCTCTTTACAGAAGGCCGCGAAGATATTGATGACGATGAGCTTCCTGGAGTTGCAACCACGTCAACAAGTGAAGAAAACATTGAACATGGTGCATCATGAATGCTTGCCAATAGGTCGTCTGGTTAATAACGAATACTACAAGGAAGTTATGCAACGTTTGCGTGAAGCAATACGGTTCAAACGATCGAAATTGTGGAGAAAAAAATAATGGATTCTGCCCCACGATAACGCACCAGCTCACACTTCAATGTTTGTTCGTGATTTTTTTTTTGGCCAAAATCAACACCCTAATCATGCCTCAAAAGTGCTTCGAGGATTGGCATAAGTGCATTATATCTGAGGGGGATTACTTTGAAGGGGACAAAATGGATATTGATGAATAAATAAATACTTTTAAAAAAAATTCAAAACTTCACCTTTTATTTTGAACAAACCTCGTACATGCATACATATGTAGGTATATATTTACATACATATGTATATACGAGTACATATTGCATTCAGTTAATAAGCCTGATGTCAATAGTTTCCTCTTAAAATAGTCATATAATTTTACTTATAGACTTGCAACACAATTGTATTAATCAAAAATTTCATTTTGCTCCGTGTAAAATCACACGATGCAATTTCCTCTAAAGAAAAAACTCTTGCAAAAAACATTTTCTGAAAATAAATTTTAATAAAACAAAAATAAATATTAAAAGAATTTCGCTTTTTCCATTTTACTGTCACTTTCTAAATATTTATTAGTTGTTTATTTTGCATTAGAACTATTTGCAAAACCTACGTATATATGTAAATACATACATACATATGTATGTATGTATATATGTATGAAATTTTTCCTAAAATGTTGATTAATAAAGAAAATTTTGTTTATTTTTACTTAATTTCATGTATGACGTAGTTTGTTGTTTGAAATACTTTTGAATTTATTATCAACAAGTGTTGGGATTTTAGTGGCGCGAATTTTGTTAACATTGACGAATTAATTTTTGTTTTCTTTTCCTGTTTTGTAAATGAAAACATTTACACATTGCACATGCAATTTTAAATAAATTTAAAAGTATACAGTCATACCTTTGTACTTACTTACATATGTAATAGTGATGTTAGAATATAAATTTTTAGTATTCGCGAATACCAATATTTAAAACAATATTCGCCGAATACGAACACGAATATTTTTTTCAAGGTTTAGAGCCAAATAATATTTCAAATTTAATTGAAAAAAATCACTCTCTTTGCGTCAGTAACAATAAATTCAAAAAAACTGTCAAACTACTTTAGGTATTTATCATTATTATGACATTGAGATGCCGAATTCGAAGATCACTACTGAACATTTTTAAATTATTTTACTTTCATACTTTCAGGGGGTTACTCTGTTTGCACTTTTAATTAGTAATTCATTGCTGTTTGGGCATATGGCGCATAAAAAGTTGGTTATCATCGATCTATACCGATCTCCATTGACAGTAACGGTGCTACCACCTTCTTTTTATGAAATAAATTCTATTAAAAAAAATGGTTTACTACAAATTTGGCGTCGTGTTATTCATCTTCTTCAAAATCAGTACAAATTTAATTATAACTTCATTCCTCAACAGTTCTACTCCGATGCAAACGACTTGCGATTAACTTTTCAAATTTTACAACATAATTTCAAAATTTTTAAACATTAACCCTTAGCTACATTCGCTTTTTTAACTTACGTTACTACATTGGTGGGGTAATTTTCTACCCCAATCAAAAACTCTTGCTATTTTGCAGGGCCTCACATAAAAAAGAAGGTGTTAATGTGAAATATTACATTTGTTTATTTTTTATTAAAATAACATTTTTGTCATATTAAAAAATTTCATAAATTAGAATGGCAATTTTTTTTTCGAGCGCCTCAGAGAATTGACTTAAAAAATGAATTGTATTATCCTTATAGGAAAAAAAAATATATGTATTATTATAAAACTTTCAAGTTGTAATTCATATTAAAGGAACATTAAATAAAATAAAATTAAAGAAAAAAATATATATAACATAAGATAAATTTTCTGACAGACGATATTTTTCGTGTAAAACAGTCTGTTTGAATTCACATTTCACATACTGTACAGACTTTTAGTTCTTTAGAATGCATTTTACAAATAAATTTATTGCACTTGGAACATATTTTAGTTGTTTTTACGTCTTTAAAACGCGGACATATATAAAATCGGGAACTTTTTGGCTGACTCGGCCCAGATTGGTCTTCAAAAATAAATTACATAACTAACATTCGTGGGGTAATTTTGTACCCCAATAACCTACCATAGATTTTATTTGACGTAGCGCGATCTCCACACATACACTTCAAGATGCCGGCATGAACTGAAAATACACAGAGTTTTAAAGAATATGCTTCAGTACAAAGTAAGTTATAAAATATTTTGTGCGGCGTGGGGTAAAAAATTACCCCACGAATGTAGCTAAGGGTTAAAATAAAAGAAAAGAGAGTGGTTAACTCATATTCATGGTGTAAACTACACAAAGAATGCAAAATTTGACCACATTAGCAGACATTCATATTAAAATAAAATAATGGATAATTCTTTAAAATTGAAAGCGGCGGCGATTTTCCCTCCCATAATTTTTTCCTTTGAATTTTCTTAAAGACTAAATCGTGCCCTTAATAAAACAATAGTGTATAATATTTTCGCCATTTCGAGATAATTGAGTTTAATAATTTTGCGTTATTGGACATCTGGGAAACCAGTAATATTTCAGAAAATACTCAAATGTTTTTAAGTTGTGGTCATTTAAATATGTTTTTTCATTAATTTACAAGTGCTTTAATTGGAAATAAATGCGATTCAAAGTACCATGATGTCACTTAGGCTATTTTATTTGTTTTATAATATACATATGTATATGAAAATCATTATACACCATTTTATTTTGTATGGTATAGACTATTTTATTTGAATCTTTTACATCATATATCACGAAATGCTTTTGAATTGTCGGACGAATGTCCATGCAGTAAAACAAAGTATTCGAGCTTAACAATCCATTTTATTCATAATTCACAGTAATTTTTTGGTATTTCAATGACACGTTGCTAATTGTTTTGCAATACAATTTTTACACAGTTTTAATTAATTAAAAAATACATGAATAAAAAGCAATATTAATCTACGGAAATATCCTCCTCAACAGCAGGCTCATCCAAGCAATTTTTATTTTCCCCCGGGTTGAAGATTAAGATAAATATAATGAAATGAATGACATTTTTGGTACACAGACCTTAAGATCATTGTACTTTAAGGAAGATATGGTAGGCTGTTGCTTAAATTTAGGACTCAAATAACAGTTATAAGTGGTTGATTTCTTCCTCTTTCGTTCTATTATGTCAATTGTTTGCCACTCGGAGTTCCAATTCTCTTTGTAGAGCAGTAAATTAGGATTAACTTTCTCCACTTTAATTTGCTTAATCTTCAAACAATTCACTGACTTGTTTTCGTTTCCATTATTTTCACGATGTTTTTACAAAAAAACACTAGCAAAAGCATAATTGCCACGTCTATTTCTTCTCTCAGCAAATTCTACAATCTATCAAACAGTTGACATTAACAGTGTAAACAGATTTTAAGCTATTGTTTACGTCAACCGTAGAACACACAGAGAAATTTTCTATGATGAATAAAATGGTGTAGAAGTGTCATACGGATTGACTCCAAATAATATATTGTTAAAAAATAGTGTACATCAATATACGTAATTTTTCGATTTTATTTTGTTAAGAAATAATAAAAATAATGAATAATAAAAATAGTGGATGCTTTTAATACACCATTTTTCGTTGAAATTATATTATTATATGCTTTACTAATTAAAACACCATACCTGACTTACACAATTATTAATGAAAAATTTCAAACACGCAATTATACGCTAATATTTCAATTGATCTTTGGACCCACTTTGTGGAAGTAGAATTTCACCAAATTTTGACCACATTTAGCATCAGTTATGCAAATTCTTATTATGCAATAAACAAATAATGGTGTACATGCGTATACACTATTGTTTTATTGAGGGGACGAAATGAAATTATCAACTAAAACTAAAGAAAATCGTCGAGCATGTTTTGCAGAAGGTTAAATATTTACAATATATGACATTTTCCTTTTATTGACATGACATTTACAGATTGCTTACATACATACATACATACATATCGTACATTATTAATCAGCTCAATTCAAAATATTACCCGCAAAATAAGTTCGCGTGTAAATATTTGTTGCCTGAAAAAAAATCCTCTTATTATAAAAAGACGCTAAAGAATAAAATAAGGAAGTGGAAAAATATGAATGAACTGCTGCGTGTTCATATTTTATTCTGAACTGTAGAATTGACTCGAAAACTTATGAAGTCGAACAATGATTTCATGTAAATCTTCTCCATCGCTTTATAAAATTTTATACTTTAAATCTAAAGTTTTTGTAATAATTACCTATAAAACTTTTTGGTTAAACACTCGTCTAAATTTTTGATTCAGCCTCATTATTAAAATACCTATTTTTTTTCTGGCGAAAAGTTTCCCATTTTTGAACTTCCTTGAGAAAAGAGAAAAATTTTCCGGCGAGAATTTTTTAATTTTATTTTTTGACCAGCACACAAGAGGTGACCCCTACTTATGGTCTGCATTGTGCTTGAACTACGAAAATTGCTTGTTGGAAGGATGATAGAGGGAGTAGTGTTTGAACTTTGCTATACTGAAAGCGACTGAAAAGCCCTCTGTGGCGTGTTTTTTCCGCATACGAACGGTGCGGCTTAAGTACGAATTTACTTTGTAATTCGTAGTGCGAATCACTGGTATATCGGCCATAAACGAACGTGGTCTTAATGAAGAGCGTATTGTACGTAAAAAATTTCGGGTTTCGGAAATAAGCTCCCTGATTTTATTAGAATTTATACCGTTGTAGTAACGATAGAACAGTAAAACACGCCTCACATTGCGACGATGCGCCAGTGAGTCAATAGTCAATTGTCTGTCCTTCTGTCGCCGATAGGCTTCTTCGCCCTGTCCTTCGCGCGTGCGAGTAACTGCAAAATATACTTTGAAGCACCGGGCTCATACATGAGAAGTTGTGTGGTGGTATAAATTTTAAGGAGATCAAATGAAGTGAAGTATGTGTTACAACGTCTTATGAAATCAAGGCACATGGAAAATGTTGTCACTTAATAGATCATTACAATGGATTTTCATGCCAAGAACATCAAGAGCTTCTGATTCCCCAATACCTGTACAATCCATTATTACAGATGAAATAGCATGTTCCCTCATTCGCTTGTGCGTTAGCAAAACACATTGGTTCTTGCCATCGTTAAAATCGACCATATTCGCAGTACCCCATTTGAAGATTATTCATGTTTTGCCTCATATTCTTAACCGCGTACAGGTTTGGGCTAGAATAGGTTTGACGTAGAAAGTCATTTAGAAGTGGGGCAGGAGAAAGAACTAAGTCTTGAGGTATCCCTTAATTAATCTTGAACTCGTTTGATGACATACGAAATGAAAGTCAGTAAGTTCCCCACAGATCGCCCTCTAAGCAAACCAGTCGCTAAGCAAACTGTTGGACTCCAAATATTTCAGAAGATGGAAATTCAACATAATTTTCATCAACTTGGAACGTGGAGAACAAATTGCAATTGGGCTGTAATTTCAGGGTTGTGGCCTCCCCTTTTTTTAGGGGTTGTCACCATCACCATTCCAACACTATGGAATAAGCAAGTTAGAACAGTTTTATTTCCTAAGAGAAACAACGGGAATTTATTATTATTACAAAGAGTAACGCCCCTGACAATTGTTTGCAGTTTAGTGATTTTTTGCGATTTTTTTTTTCGTTTTAGTGATTTTTTACGTTTTATCGCTTTCGAGATTTTTCCGCATTTCGCCGATATTTACGAAATGTAGCGACTATTTGTTGTTTTAGAGATTAATTTTTTAAATTTAAGGACATTTTTTTTCGTTTTTGTTTTCTGCTTTCATCAATTTTGCAAATGGTACATTCAAAATTCATGTTTGTATTTGCATACAATGTTGGGACTATACCATTTATAGCTTATCGCCCGTTTTTACATATATATCTACTATATATATGTATGTGTAAGTATGTATACATATGTACGAGGTTTGTTCAAAATAAAAGGTGAATTTTGAATTTTCGCGGCCTGTGTATATCCGATTATCGAAATTTTTTTTTTTTTTGTTGGTACACATGTGTCATGCAGCAATTTGCAAGTGCTGTCACCTTCATTCAATTCTCATTTTTAGCCGCCGAAAAAACATGATTTTAAGAATATACATACATACATACGAGGTTTGTTAAAAGAGAAGGTGAATTTAGAATTTTCGCGGGCTGTGTGTACATTCGATTATCGATTTTTTTTTTTGTTATGTTAGTACACGTGTTAGTCATATGTTGGCATTATCAGCCCATTTGTATTAGTAGTGTATCGTTGACAACTGAAAAGGTTAGTCACGTTTGTGTGTGTTCTGCGATTTTTGACTTATGAACAAAATAGATCAAAGAATATGTATTAAATTTTGCGTTAAAAATGGAATACAGTGCTCCAAGGCACTTGAAATGTTGACTGTGGCATTCGGCGAGTCCACTTTGTCTCAAAAAAGTGTTTATAAGTGATACAAGCTCTTTACAGAAGGCCGCGAAGATATTGATGACGATGAGCTTCCTGGAGTTGCAACCATGTCAACAAGTGAAGAAAACATTGAACATGGTGCATCATGAATGCTTGCCAATAGGTCGTCTGGTTAATAAGGAATACTACAAGGAACGTTTGCGTGAAGCACTACGGCTCAAACGATCGAAAATGTGGAGAAAAAAATAATGGATTCTGCCCCACGATAACGCAGCAGCTCACACATCAATGGTTGTTCGTGATTTCTTTTTTACCAAAATCAACACTCTAATCATGCCTCAAAAGCTCATTTCAAAAGTGCTTCGAGGATTGCGATAAGTGCATTATATTTGAGGGGGATTACTTTGAAGGGGACAAAATGGATATTGATGAATAAATACTTAGAAAAAAAATTCAAAAACTTCACCTTTTATTTTAAACAAACCTCGTACGTATGTGTGTACAAATACATATTATTGCTTTGGTTTTTTTAAATTATTTTTTAATACACAAAAGTGTATTTTTTGTATGAATTTTTACTTGCGTTTGCGTTTCTCTTCTTCAAATACAAACAACCGTCAAAATCAATCATATAATAGAGAATGATGATTGCATATTTGCTGGTCACTCTTTTTTTATATTTTAATTTTATTTCTCTTATTTTGTATTCGTTATTTGTTTGACGTGTGGTTCTTAAGCCACTATGTTTCGGCTACATGGAAATAATACTAAACTGAATAGATGGTGAAAAAAAGTGTTAGGCTAATAAACTGAAAATATTTTTTCTAAAAGAATTTCAGTAACAGGAACATGAAAAAAATTATAGAAAGATTCCTTTAGTTGGGGAGTGATATGCGGAAGATTCAAGTTTTCGTTGTCTTCGCAAGATCAGACAAGTATTCTGGATCTGGCAAAAGACTTACCAACAGCCCTTATGGACAAAATGGCGAAAATGTCGTTGGTTCTGCCATGCCCTTAAAAGGCAATCAAACGATATCACCAGAACTGCCATACACAAGGGAACATAAAAACTAGACAACCTGCTTACAATTGGAGAAGACCAATTGAAAGTGAAGAAAACAGTAGCGTGTTGAGTTGGAGTGAACTGAAGGCGTTGGCATAGAATAAGGATTTGTTCAAAAAACTTATTGAGGCTTTATGCTCATTGTAGGAACCACTGGAAATTCTATTTATGTATGTAACTAAGGAGTGAAAGTTGAAAAGGGAGGAATAAACAAGTAAACCATGAGTACAACTTGTTGTATGTTTAGGAAGCGTACAAAAAATATTTAGAACAACGTCATTCTTTGCGACGTCACTTTGTCTTGAAAATTTACATTACGATGTTGTTGTGCAAGACTGTGTCGAATCCATTTATATTTTACTCTCTGCAAAATGATTTAAATGAGTTTAATGCAACGCACACCAACGTTTTGTAAAATTTTTAGATTTCATTAAAACCTAAACAGTTCATACATTTGTAAAGTGTTCTAACAAATCGTTATTGCCGATTCAAAGTTTTAGGCATTATTTTGAGCAAATAACCAGCAGGCAGGCAGCCATCAACCTATTTTGCTTGCTTGCGCCTGGCTTAGTTTCTGCTGTTGTTGCTGTTCGCTTCTCTGAATAGTTGATTACAAATTTTTGCTTTTTATGTTACAACAACATTGTGGTCGGTCGGTCGTCGTTTAATACATTGACAATTTTTTTTAGTTGGTTTTGGCAGTAGAAGTTGGTGCAGCAGACATTCGCTGTACAAAAGCACGGAAGGAAGGAAGGGACGACTGCAGGTGGTGCGCGTCGTCATAACCACTGTCACATACATGTATGCTTGTTAGGTATTCACATGGAAGAGCATGTGTTGCAGTCAGTTAAAGCTTATCAAAAACAGAATTAAGCCATCCAAATACTTTTATGGAAGTTCAATAGTACGTACGCACATACTTTTTTTGAATTTTATGGAACTCTCTAGCCAACATCCAAAAGTATCGTACGTTAATGTCACCACACTGTTTTGTTTTGTACCACATTCTCTTTTAGCGATGACGTTAGCTTTGTTGGTTGGCTGGCTATTGGTTTTGCTTTGGCGAATGCTTACACTGTCGAATACGCGTTGTGTTTTATGACCCTTCTTTTAAATAATTTTTGAGTGAGTGTATTTGTTTGTTTTTCATTCCATAGTTCTCTGGTTCATGTGTGTTGCGCTAATATTGAAAAGTCTGTCTGACTGACTGCTTGCTTGCAATTGTATGTGCATTAGCAAATTCATCATACTCGTGCTTTAATTCTCCACACACCCATTATTTATCCATTCGTTCATATATCCATCCATTCATGCATCCATCTAACCATTTTGTACTTCTGTTAAAATAATCTGCAGTTCAGTCATTTTAACGACCCTCCAACGACCGGACCAACCGCCATTAAGTGAGTCATACAAATGCGAAAACAAACGAAAATATTGAACGAAAAAACACACAACCAAGAACAGAGCAATATTTATTTGCCAGCCGAGCTGTTAGTAAAACTGCAGACAAAAATGACGAATATACAGAGCGAAAAAAAAATCCATGTCGTTGTTTTTGTTTGTTTTCCACACTTCAGTTACTATTTTGTGTTGTTGTCGTTATTCCATTTAGTTCTTTTCCATTTTAATTTTCAGCTCGATACTACTGAACATCATCATCATCATCATCATCATCATCAACAGGAACTCTTAGAGTAAAAACAACAACTGTTACGAATTCAGCTTTAGTAGCCTGCAGGCGGCAATTTGACTCTCTTGTTTCATTTTGCTTTTTCATCTAGAGTTTTTTTTTTATTTTTATTTTATTTTTGATGTTCTGTAGGATTTCAATTTTTTAAGCTTCTTGTGCGTATTAAGTTGAAATAAACCGAAAGTCCTGTAGAAAAATGTCATGCTAAGAATCTTTAGAGATTCCCTCAAAGAAGATGAAGTAAAAGCGCAAAAGGCGTTTACCTCTTTTACTGCTGTGGCGCTTTTTCCGATGGAAGGCTACCAATTCCATTTCCGATATTATCAGACAATTTTTATATAGTATATTGATCTGGCAGTTGGCTCTACTTTTTCTTACATCTGACAATCTTATATTTAGCGGTTTATCTGTAATGATAAAGAAAAAGATTCCCATTTATTAAGTTTAAAAGTTTATGTAGATTTAGGCATGTTTCGAATTTTTGACAACTCAGACAAGCTGACGAAAGGCGATCAGCTCATAAATGTTTATGGCCTTCCAGAGAAGGACGGAAAGAGAAAAGATGGCAGAATTATCCTCTTCCTTTAGGCAGATTCCACATGGTTGCCAAATTTGCCAGTGATCGCTGTAACAAGACCTTTCAGGAGCGTCTTCAGGAAACTTAGAGGCTCCTGGTACTGGTACCGATTCGGTCAAGTCCAGGCCAGATCATTCTCGAGGTCCTGCAAGTAGGCTCCCTAAAAAAACAATCTATCATGGGAAAGATCCAGGAAGATTTTGTCAATTTGCTGCCCCACAGACTCAAACACTATTGAGGTATCCCCTCTCGCCAGCAATAATATTGCCTATACTGGTCCCATGTCCCTGTATTCAAACAAGGCTGATGTTTGAATGTCTCGCCATCCCGGCATTCCTGGATTAGGTTGGATGTTGAATAAATAAAGGGAGCTAATTGTGGATTTACTGTCGGTGAAAACTCTGATAGTCCTATCGAATATCCTGTGATACCGAAGCTAGTTAACCGCCTTATGTACGGGTACGTCCTCTTATTCCGTAAGAAACTTTGGAATTCCAGATCTTGGGAATCACCCAGAACTTTCTACAACCAGCTAGTTGTACATCCCAAAAATAGTTCAGGTCCTGCAGAAATTGATTGTTTACTAGATACTTATGCCTGTGTTCCTGGAGATTCGTACAATCACATTTGAACTGCATCCTACTGAACATTCCACGTTGTAGCATTAATTCTATTTATTGTACAACTGCTTTTAAAACTCATATTCAGAAATTGTTTTTGTTTTAAATCTCATTGTACGAAATAAGGAATGCTGAGGTTGGTAGTTGTTTTCATTGGCAAACAACCAAATTTTAGGACTTATTTAGTCCTAAGTTTATGAAATCGAACTGAGTCATTAATATTATTTAACAGTTGAACTAATAGAGAATATCAATATTTTTGAATTTGTTAAGTCTAAGACCGAATTAGTCGCGCAACGACATTTTCGTACAGATTTCAACCAGATGTACTCAAAACCAGCACTTTTTTTTGAAACGTCTGTCAATGGCATATTTGAATAAAAAATATACTCTCATTTCGATTTATAGAAATACTTCTCGACTAGTGATTCCATCAAATTTTGAATATTAAAAGTGAAAGGTTCTCCTCTGCTGCCAATCGATCATGTTCTTAAACGAAAATATGTTTCCCCAATTATTACAACAATTAAACAGTGATATTCATTCCACAGTACAGTACGTCGATGATTTGCTAAGTTTATAGTGCTGTCTACCTTAGTGTCACCGATGATATTCATCGTACTCTCTGCATGCTACAGAATAAACTTTGATGCTTTGGCACAAATATGAGAGCCTAATGGATACAACTGATATACGATTACATATGTATTTAAGTATGTAGTAAGAACGATGCCATGGAAAGCTTCTTTCGAAGAACTATATCATCGTGTGTCTTACGCATTAAACGCAACCTCATTCACATGATCTGATTCAGATCTTGGTTAAAGAATACGAATGCTGCAAAAGTACAGATAGAACTGAATTAAATTTATAACTCCTTCGATATAGATCCGTAGTCGTAGAACCTTTACTACGAATGAAAATGGAATTTCATACGCAATACTTTTCATTTATATATAAAGTTGTAATTAGTTCAGGTAGCTTCGGCTACCAATGAAATCATTTATTTAGTGTGAGACTAAATGCTAGAGTGGAAGAATATGTTTGTCCTATGTTCCGTAAACCATCCGGCAATCTTGAGATCCCTTTATCAAGAGCATTCCAATCTACCCTAGAAGTAATTTGCTTATAATTTTTATAAGCAATTGTAAAGTAACAAAGACCTTCAAAATACAATCCGGCCGATTTTCATGGGAACTCGTTTTCTATTTGGAATATTGATTACAATCATAATCTTACATCGATTCCAAAATCTATTTCCTGTGATGTATCATTGATAGTCTTCAAAAGAAGTTTTTGAAAAATTTACTGCCGATTTCACGATGTCGAAAGAATTTTGAATTTTATTTTCATTCGTACAAATACATTTGATACAAAAATAAAATTTCAGAATTTGTTTTTGCTTCAAATGTAATTATACGAATGAAAACATATGGAAAATTTCTTGCGACATAGTGAAATAGGCAGTTAAAGTTCCTTTTTTAACTTTTTTCTCCATCAACCTTTTTTTCTTTTCTCTAACTGACTCGTTTTGCCATTATGTATGGTCACCGTTAAATTAGCTACATTGAATATGGCATATGTACATACGTATCTATGTATGTACTTACATACGTAAGTTTCTATATAAGATTTTTTTTTGGAGGAGGGTAAACACATTAACCAAAATTATTAAGTCCCAACATGCTTCTCTCAAGCTTTTTGTTGCCTGTAGTTTAGTTTGTAGTACCCTTGAATCGCATTAACAACATCAGTCAGTCAGCAAACCATCTAGCCAGCACGCCAGTAAAAGCAGCGGCAGCAGTATAAGAACACACTCGAGTAGCAAAACTGACTGGCATAGCTCGAGCTTAAGTGTCAGGATGTGCGGCTGGATGTGAAGGGGGGCATGTGTGTGATTGTACGAATAATATAAACTTCTGTACGTGTCTTGATTGCTTTCTTTTTGCTCATACACTTACAACTGACGAAATGAATGAGTGACTGACTAACTGACGTAGTGTCTTGCAGGCAACTCATGCATCCATCCCCTATATAAACACACATGCACACACAGAAATAATGAATAAAAGAAAAAACCATTACACACACGCACACTCTCTCAAAGTTAAAGTCTAACAACAATGTTTTTTAAATCAACTTGAACATCATCATCGTTATCGTCGTCTTCTTTTTATTCTTCAACAGTGAGAACAATAATAACAAAAACTATGGCAACAAATATTTAACCGACAATGTTTCCTTCCTCTGCTTCTTGATTTAAATCGAAAAAAAAAAAAAATAAATAAATAAAAGAAAATAAAACAGAAACCATTGCAAACAACATGTGATTCAGATCGTTCTCTTTCTCGAATTCTTCCTACCGTTTTGTACGTATGTACATATGGACATATTTATAAGTATTTGCGTAACTTTAAACGTAAAAGCTTGTCACGGTGGTATTTAAAGTGATGTGTACAGATTTGTTGAAGCAGCATTGTAAGATTGACAGCCAAAGTCGAATATTTCCCATATGGGCATGCAGTGAAGTATGTATACTTCAAAGCGGACGAGAATAATTTTAAAGATCTGCCAAGTATATGCATGTTCTCCGCAGGAACCACACAATCCAACTTGGAACAAGTTTGGAGTTTTTTTCGCATTTATTTTTGCAAGGGCTCGGTATGAGCAATGCCCCTGAGCCAAAATTTCTTACTGCTCTTCGGGTCATTTTCCAAAAGAGTAATAATTCTATTAATAATTCTAGTTCCTCAATTCCAATGTATGAACAAACTATCCATCTAGGTTAATTATTTCCAAATGATTCTTGCTTGCCGGAAATTAATCAACCAATTGCCTGTGCTGGAAAGGGTAAAAGTAACTGTGCCAAACATAGTTTTTCGAGTTCGTACGGTCAAAAAGGATGTCAGCACAACCTCAAGTCTCGTGAATTGGATGGCATACGTATCAGCACTGGTCTTGGATCACAGCTTGATCCAAGCGTGATTAGTGCCGGTCGATACCAGTAAACTTTTTAGTGTGTTTAAAACTAACAAATACTGCAAAGCAAAAGTTTCATTGTATGGAAATGAATGTAATTTCAAAAGAAAATCGTAAGAATGTGGCAGAAACAAAAGTTGACTCGTTGGACGGAGACTTAGCTAATCTCTTCAACATATTGTTGTATGTTGGAGTATTTTCTATGACAATGCCAAACTATGAAAAATGTAGATGTTTCTGTAAACCTGAACAAGTCTTCGTGAGTACATTCTTTTTGCAAATTCATGTCGACAGAGTATGTTGAACTTTTAATCTTGTGCGGAGTGCATTTGGAGTTCAATTTGATTAGCGACTGGAAGTCGAACTAACGATCTACTGGAGGTCGGCTCGAATTCCTCTCTGCAAAATGATGCAACACTGAAAACCAATAGTTTATAGTTACTTTACCATACCCGACACCGCCGATGAAAGTATTGGTTCAGCCTGCTATTTAATACAACAAAAATTAACTGCCTGTTCGCCGATATCGAAGAAGTTCTTTCTTTCGAACAATTACATTTTCATTGTAATTGTTTCAAATGTAATTGTTCGAAAGAAAGATCTTCTTCGGTATCAGCGAACAGGCACTAAATAGCATATGCAAAAGTGAGTAATTTTTTAATCAAAATATTAGAAACAGAAATTAATGGGATAAACCCAATAAAAGGTGGACCGAAGACAAAATAGTTAAAATATAAAACTATCAGCAGGATAGGCCAAAACTTCTGTAGGAAATAATTTTTCTATTATTTATCAATTGTCTGTGAATTTCGCCTTTGCAACAAGCCGTGCAGCCTAACCACAAAGAGGTCATTCGCAATTTATAGAAAATATTTAGAATTGCATAAGTTTGCAATCTGAAATGCACAAGATTGTGGATAGGGCTAGTATAACAGTCTAAAGAAGTTATTATGCCACTGTTTTATGGAAAAATCCTAGAAATATCTTGTTATACTTATTATTTTTAACGTATAACAGTTTACTTGAACTTCAATATTTTTATATATATTTCCAACATGTTATGGATCTTATTTTATAACAATTAAACTTTATTATAGTTAGACAGACGACTATAACTTTTGCTGTGCATTTCTTTTACCAATTGCGTCTAAGTTTGTAAGTTGTTTAAAAATATTTTTTTGCTCCTTCTTCCTTTTGGGTAAGTGTATGTGTGTTTGTGTATGCTACGTGGGTTTCAATTTTTATTTGCAGATTTATGTATCCCTTTTCGTCATCAGTATTTTGTATTGCGACATTAACTTTATGAATGTATGGATGTATGTATTTATGTACGTTTTATTTTCAAACGTCATCTTCCTATTTTACTTGTATGCTTGTGGTTTTTTTCTGAAGTTCTTGCTAAACTTTGTAGTATTTTCTTGCTGCCAGCCAGTCAGCCTGCCTGCCCGCTTTGCTTGTTTCATTGCATTGTCGGGCCGTATTTAGAAGACTGTCTTATAAAGAAAATTATCCAAAGAAACGTTTATTGTTGTGAAAGAGGAGCTTGCTAGCGCCCGCTCTCCTCTTTTAGTTTGACTAAAGCTTGTATTTTTTTTAAGGCAGCCTATGTTCATAAGTTCGTGTGTGGGTTAGTGTATAAGTGTGCATTTGTTTGTGCCTGCTTCTTTTTTTTTTTTTTTTTGTTAAAATGCTGATGGGTCTGATTCTAGTTGTTGCTGCTGTCATTCTGTTGTAATTTTCTATATTGAGTTCGTTTTTCTTTAGCTTGTGTTTTCTTTCTGCTTATTTTTATTTTTTTTTTTACTTTTTTTGAATGAGTGCTGTTGTTGTTGTCGCTGTTGTCTGTTTAATATTGTTGACGATTCAACAGACTGACTTGTAAGTTTGTTTGCCAATACGTCTGTATGTCTGGCTGTCTTGTCATCAGCATTTTATAGGTAGTCAAGTACTTTTGCTTGTGTATAAAATGTCCCTGGAATTTGCTTCATTTCATGCTTATTGACACTGCTTCGAAACTATTTCGGTTTTTTTTCATCCTCTTTTTCATTATTTGTTTGTGGCTGTTGTTTGCTTTTCACTATTCTATGTTTGGAAGCATTTTAATGTATTTTAGGTGTTTCAATTGTAAGTTATGTATGTATGTATGCACATACATATATATGTTTCGTGTATGGACAGAGGAGTTAAGTGCTACATACATAAGAATATACATACATATGTAGTATGTCAACTCGAGCGTTGGTCCATATGGATTGTCCGCTGTGGTGTTCAATGATGCCACACTACACAATTTCGAACATAATTTATAATTTTGCATGTAAAACTGTGCAGTTTTAGTTTAATATGTATATTAAATTGTAAATAATTCATAAAAATAAAATTTTATGAGTATAACAGTTCGCACTAACGGTTATAAAACTGTTATACTAATATAATTAACCCCAATTTTATAGAATACATAAAATGACATGAACTTTACCTAATAAAACAGCATTGATCGATTTATATTTCGTTTTTACCTGCTTCAATTTGCGATAAGGCCTCACTTATCTGATTTGCATAAATCGCTGCTGCAAAATGGTTCGGCGTGATTGAGCTCGTATGATCAGCATTTTTGTGTGATAGATTCATAATTTGTATGTTCCGAAATCTTATTGGAGGTTTCCGAAAGACAATGCAAACATTTCAAAATACAAAATAAAATCGGCTGCTGAAAATAAAATATTAAATGGATGGTTTTTATTCTCAGTATTGAAGAAATTATTTCGTTGATTCAATGTACTATTTTAACTATGATGTTATTTATTTCATTGTATAACAGTCTCGAATAAATGCTTTAAACCCTTTGTGGACCTACAAGTTTAAGGAGCAATAATAAGTTTGCTTGGATTTTTTAATGTTATTCAACATCTGATCAGCGGTCTTGAAGCCTTTGCTGCTACATAAAATATTTTCTTGTTAAAATATTCCAATAATTTTTCACAAATGGCTTCGTTTTATTAGTTAGTTCAGTATAACAGTTTTCCTCAACTGTTATACTGTTATAATGCTTCCATATTTTACCAAAGACATGAAACTGAACGTGATTTAAGTATTTCTAATAAGTGTTCGATAAGCTTTTAATGCTAAAATTCAATATTACGAAATCTTATCCTTAGAGTTCCTCTTACAATGAGATATTTTAGAGTGACATCTATAAATTTTGTGTATAAGTTTATTCAAATTTTACAAATACATACATATGTAACACTTGACCGATTAACAAAAAGTTAGTTGTAAAAAAAATTTAAAATTTCCTACTTTTCGATTATAAAAGTTTCCAAATCTGGCAATATTTACTATATATTTTTTTCATATATGCTTGTGGACTTTATGCGTCAATTGCTTGAAATACATGTCGTGTTATTTGGCTTCGGGTTTTCTGTAACTGTATATGTGTGGTTTTAGCTCGTTTTACATTCAAATGTATGACTGGAAGAGTATGTTTGTGTTCTGAATAAAGTGAAATGAGTTTGATTAGTAGAGTGTATTTGGCTTTGTTAGGCTTTGAAATCACCCTGGCTGGCTGTAGGATTGTGTTTGCTGATTTATAAATGTACATACATACATATGTACATACTCGCACGTAAATACATACGTACATACATACGAGCAGATATGCTACGGTGTGGTTTGCTTTGGTTTGGCTTGGCAAATGTTGATTACTGCTTTTGTTGGCTGGCCTGTTTGCTTGTTGGCTCGTTTTAGAATTGGCATGCTGGCTAGATGTCATGACAAAAATTACAACTCTAACCAGCTTAAAATACAAACTAACAAATCTCCCTCATATTCTTTATAGTCATATAGTTGCAAGTATTGTAGTATTTTATAACCTAATAGTCATTAACTAGCTGGAGTTGAGCACATGAATACAGATGAATATGTCAGAGTTACGAGGATAGTTTATAAAGGAATTTAATTTTCAATATGATATAATCATTATGTAAATGAAGTGTCAAAGATCCAAATGTTTAATTTTTATCAGAAATTATTCGCTGTATAAAGTCCGTTTAATTATACTTATAATTATATAATTTTCAATCACACCTCGTTAAATAAATAGCTTGTGTACATTCCATGTGTGTGAGTGTTTCTGGTTTTATTGTTACTTGTGTCATGACGACACCATGCCTGCATTTCCTTCCCTCTCAACGCCAGCAAGCATTAAGTCGTCTTTATTTTATGTATTTTCTTTCTCTTCTACCGTATCCTGTCAAAAGTTTAACAACTCTTCAGCAAGTCTAAGCTTTGTGTTGTTGCCTTTATGGAAAACTACTTGCTAAAATGAAGATGATTACGATGATCATGATGAAATGCTGTAGATGAATATGGTAATAATGAGGACGTTTGAATATCTAACTGTTTCTAGAGTTTACATTTCAACAATTATCCTGCAATTTTTTTCCCCAAATATTTTCTTGTCAAGCTTTGAGCTCTCTGCTTTGAAATGTTTCTAATTCTTAAAAACTTTTTGTTTCTTTGTTGGCATGATTTTCTATAATTTTCTTTCGCTGTGAAGTCATGTTTTAGATTCATATTTTTTATACTGCTGTTTGTAGCCCGTGTGAGGAGATTTTTTTTTTATTATATTTGCTGGCATTTGGGCGAATGCTGTCGTTTGCAATCTGTGTTTGGATTTTTAAATGCAAACGTAACGAAAATATGGTTGTCAGGCAGGCATAGCAACTTGATTGCTATTAGGTTTTCTTTTTTCCATTTTGTTGTTTTGTTTCAAGCTCATGTTCAGCACTCTCTCCACCCAATACATGTAGTCTGTAAGCTTTTTGAAAAACATTTCGTCCCTAGTTTTGTGAAATAATGGATTTCTACTTGAGCCTTAATAGCAGCAACATCATCGCCATGATTGTTGTAGTCCTCGTCATCATACTCCTGCTTAAAGAATTGTTATGCTTTGCCAAAGCAAAACAAGCACCAGCAATGCTTATGCACACATGCACACACGCACGCACACGAATACATATTTAGGCGATAGCACGAGTTAACGTTTCACAGTCACATCCAATCATCCCTGCCTTTGTATACCTAACAAATGAAACCACCAGACATCAGTCCCTGCAACCATACTGAACGAAACCAAACCATGCCAGCCAGTCAGCCATTCAACTAACAAACCATCCATCCATCTATACTATACGACGATACGAGACACACACGTACTCTAGTTTTATAATAAACGAGAACGTTTGTATTTATGCTAGTCGACAGTGTGATAGAAGAAAATCTAAAGCTTGAAAATGATTGTATCTAGTCCGAAAAAAAAAACATATTGCAAAAACATACATAAGTGGTGGTTGCTTCGATTGATCACTATAAAACAGGGTGCTTACTCAGTAATTCGAATCGAAAGAAAAGTCTTTCTCCAAACATTTTAACGGGAATTAGTGCAAAAATTTCAAATCTAAATTCATAAATGTCGTAACAGCGATGGCATGAGCATTTCTTGTTAATAAGCGACGGATTGTTATATTTCTGTCTTGTTTAAGGAATTTTAACTACTTATCTGTCGTTGTAACTCCTACAGTAATTATTGTAATATCTAAGTATTTCCATAGCATGGGTAACAAAAATTTTGAGCAAATATTACGCTTCTACGTCAATTGTATATGGTTACACAGTTCTCGATACTCGGCAGTAAAGTGGGCGATTATACTATCTGAAGTAAAGTTGCTAATACAATCGGAATATCCACGAACCCACGTTTATATCATCTGTGAGTGTCTACGTGTCTTTTTTGAAAATATGAGCTGAGAAAATGTAATGATAATGTTCCCAGTTACTACATAAGTAGGTAGCCCTGAGACTCCGTTCTTATACCGCTCGTCCATCTACACACATCGTCTATTAAACTTCTAAGCCCACCTAATCTTTCACAGATAATAACAGCTTCTGCCAATCATTTTCATTCAATAAGAAGTCCAGTCTGTCAATTGCAATCTAATTATAATCATCTAATAGGGATAAGTTTAATATTCGAAAGATCCAAATCTGTAATAATACGTGGTATAAATACTTATGTATTAAGAAATATCAAACTTTTAATTTTCTTGGCATGCAAAACCCTGTGTGACGTTTGATGAAACGATCAAATTTAAAAAGGATATAGAGAAACATTCAAGCCACTCCTACACCTACATTTATTCGACCGATACTGTAGTTGTACTCTTATGTATAGAGAGAGAGTTTTAAAGCCGATTTAAAATTTACTCGACCGCGGATAAGAGATGACGTGGAAGCTTGTCTGCGACAGTAGAGTAGCGAACTCCTATGCACTCACTGGTGCATCGACGCTATGTGAAAAATGTTTCATTGTTTCATGGTTAATACAGTAAAACGCAGTCTAGTAAAATAAGGGAAGTTCCTGAAACTTGCAATTTCTTTTCGACAAACACCTTCTCTAATAATACCCCATGTATTTGAGGTGTATTGGAATGTGATCCGCACTACAAATTACAAAGACCATTCGTGACATTAGTTTCATGCAATGTGGAAAAGCTCTAATCGAATGAAACACTTCTACTTCCTATAACCAACTTTCCTTGTTTTGGCATGAGTAGATGTCATTCCTCGAATGATGTTCTAAAAAAGCTAACATTCCCATAGAAGTGCTCTCCTTGTTATCTCGGTTAATTATAAATAGAACCACTTGAAATTCAAATGAAATTTCAAAAACATACGGATTAAAGATTTTGTACCCAGCAGCAGCAGCAATTTCAGTCAAGCACATACCGGTGATATCGAACTAAATAATAAATGGATGGCAACCGAACTTCAGTTGCATTACCAGCCTGCAACTGAAAACTTTTGATTGCCAGAAAATCACTAAATAGAAACTGAAACGGTCAGCTTTCAGTTTCCAGTTGCCGTCCCTAATACTTGGATCACAAACGTAAATTTTTCGTAATCAAGTTTTAATTTAGCTGGGAGGAGGACAGATAAATTTATATTGCTTTCGGTGTCTTTCTCCCAGCTGATTAAAATTTGATCAAGAAAACTCGACATGTGTGAACCAGCACTAATATATTTTTCAGTCACTGAGGCTCGGTTGCCATCCATAATCGGCTTTCCCAATAAATGCTTAAACTTTTGCTCCACTGTTTGTGTGTTTTGTTGAAAAGGCATTCATTCGTTCGGTTTTTGCACACAGAAAAAGCCCATGTGCCGCGCGTTTAATATGTCTGTCTGTCTGCCCACAAGCTGTGGCAGGCAAACTCATATACAAACGCACTACATACATTTATAAACATTCATTCTTTTAAGTTAGGCAGCCAAGCAGGCAGGCAGGCAAGGCAATCATTCAGACAAGCAAAACAGTCGCAGCCACAAAAAATTACAGAAACATATACACGTACATACATACATATGTATGTTCTGTACAAAAGGCTGGCAGGAAGGCAGGCTGCCAGGCAAAAAGCAAAGCAAAAGTAAGGCAATAGCATGGCAGGACAGCCAACAACAGCTTACATATTCATGCAAACGTACATATATACTCCCCAAACATACTGGCTAGTATGACAACAACAACAACTAGATATGTGCTACACTCTATTGAAGAGCAGAGCGAGCATGTGAAAACAACAGCAACAACCATAATAACAACAAAAGAAAATAAGAACTTTTTTTGTTGTTGGGGAGGGGGGCTTTAGTATACTGGCCAACTCACAACAACACTGTCTGTGTGAGTTCTTGTGTGTAAAGTTGTTGTCGGCAGCAGCAGAAAACAGTAAAACGCTGTAGCTGTTAAATAAAAGAATGTACACACATTCATCGTGTGTCGAGTATAAAGTAAAAAGCGTTTTTAATACGTTTATTTTACGTTCTTTTTTCTTGCTGCTGTTGTTGTATGCTTTGTTGTTTTTTTTATATTTTCGTGTGTGTTTCTGAGTTTTTCATCATCATCACCATCGTCAACTATGTATCACCAGCATTGCTATAGCTTTATGCGCTTCACTTTGCTTTGCTGAATTTTCAATTTCAGTTGTAAGCTGACTGCAATCAACGTTGGAAGTGAATACGAACATTTTGGAGCAGTAAAACGTAACAATACAATAAAAGTGCTACCAAACACGTGTAATAAATAATAAAAAAAATCACTTAGAACAAAACAATTAAAAAGCAAAAATAAAATAAAAATTAAACCATAAAATACCTAAGAGAAAAAAAAACAATATAATAAAGTAAACTAAGCAAAATTTAATGAAGAAAAAAAAAATAATAAACCGGGCAAAATTGCAAAAAAAAAAATAATAAATTTTTCATACCTATACAATTGCAAAAAAATAAATCATCAGTGCTCTCTTTAATTCACATAGGTACATACATATGTACATGAAATCATAAGTACTTAGTTACTCTTAGGTTTGCTCTCTCTCTACGTTTAAGAAGTTTTCTGTTTAATCTTTGACATTGATTGATCAAAATAAAGAAAAATTCACCACCATACTGCAACAATAACTAACACTCAAACAAAAAATTATTAACAGAAACATGTCGGAGCACCCTCACGAGAAGAACAAACAATAACACAAATAAGAAAGAATTGTGTTTTTTTTACAATATTGATTTTATATTAGTTTGGGTTATATTCTATCGGTTTTTATATTGTTGTTAGTAGTGTATATATACATATGTATGTATGTATGAATGTATGCACATATGTACTTACATACATGTAAATGGTAGTAGGTACTGTGATGGTCAAAACAATTCTATTAAAATTTAGGTACCTAGATATGTATGTAAATAATGTAATAATGTTTATGTATACCTACATATGTATATAAACTTTAAATAATGATAATAGTGTACAAACACTACGAATCACTTGATTAAGGAAGATACTTTGTAAATTTTTAACGAATACCTGTATGTACTTACATATGTACATATGCAGGTAGAATAATCTCTTATCAGAAAACAAAATGGTTCTACTGCCTTCAAAACATGTTATGAGAATTACTTCCGTTATAAATGCATCAATCTTCAAAATATTATTTTCTGTTTATAGGTTTAGTAAAATCCTAGGGCAAGTGTACCTAAAGACAGCATGTACCAATAGTCGGCCCTTCTTCAATTTAATCTTAATTACATATATGTACGTATAAGAATAAAGGTTATTATGTATTGAAATCATTATTAATACTCTTAAATTTCAATATCAAAGAAAAAAATTGAGCTTGGATGAGTAGTTTTTGCTGTACATACATACATATACATATATGTTTAAGTGAGACAAATTTAGTGGCGAGGTACCTTGTAAGGCAAAAAAATTTTAAAGAAATATGTTTCAAATTGAATGCGCTACGCTTTAGGATTGGCATTGAGTGATGGATTGGAAGATTTCGACGAACTTGCATTACCTTTGCTTTAGTTGCGAATATACGCCGCGGTCGTACATGAACTTGAAGCAAGGGCGCGATGTTGTAATTTTGGTCCGTCTTTTCATACTTTTACAATTTTCAATGGTGTTCAATTGTCCTTCCTCTTATTTTCTGTTATATGCAAATTAATTAATTAAGATTCACAAACTATGATAATAATAATAATAATTAATTGCAATGTTTCAAACACATTAAAACTTCAAGGAGATAAGATCATAAGCGTCGCGGATAACTCTTTCAAGAACACTGTCGCAGTTCCAACCGTTTGATTTCGATAAAACGCGCATACATACATGTAAGACAGATTGTAAAATTTATCACAGTCGAAATTCAGAACAAGCATTAGTATCAGAGTTGTATCCACTCTGAATGTGTCTACATTTTTAGAACACCTGCTTAATTCAGGTCTGTGTTAAGATTTGCTTTGATATAACGAAAGTTTTCATTTACAACAAAATAAAGTATTCTAAGATTTTTGCCACACCATTTATCTTATTATCGAGTATACCTACTCGTAGTTTCCAATTAATATGTTTCAATGTTTTGAACATCACTGTTTGCATATATAAATGTATTTATGCGCCATTTAAAAAACCCTTTATTTTTTAAGGTCTCCCTTAAATATCCCTCTCTGATTTATAACTTTAATGTATAATAACACAAACCATATGTTTTCGCATTTTCCAGTTTTTCTTTGGCAATATGGGTTTGTACACTTTTTTTGTTGCTTATTGTGAATTATTGATTTTGAATTTAGTTCACATTCCAGTTCAATTCTGCAATGAAAATGTCACCAAATGAAATGTAAAACAAAAAATACATTAGTGGTCATTTGTTATGAAATTTGGAACTAGAGTGTGTGTGAGCTTTATTATGTGTATGTACATACATACATACGAGTATATTGGTGAGGGCATATTAAAATTATATGTGACAATATGACAAGACACAGGTGGCTTGACATTAATAGATTGGAATCCATAAATGTGGTTAAATAAATAACCAGAGAATTTTATAGATCGAAAAAAGGGAGTTTAGAGGGTGTACGAACTCCTTTTTTATTAGCGGTAATTAAACACTTAAAAAAATAGAGCAACTTGTTTTGAATGCAATTATCTGTGATCTACGGGCGGTAAAGGAGATAAACAAAAACAAAAAATATTCTAACCTGCTTTCAATACTTGTTAGGTAGTTACATACATATGTTTAACGTTATTCCATATCCCATTTGTACAGATTTCGAATGAAAATTCGATACGAGACTTCTCACTGCTAAACTGATGTTAGTTTGTAGCTTTATTTTTCACCACATATTAAACATTACAGTGTTGCCAGTGAATAATATTTTACAATTTTGGAATTGAAGTCCTCCATCAACACTTTCCTCAAAGCTGATTAGGGCGAGCGAGGTCTTATAGGTTCGTCAAGCCTGGTCTAAACTTACACAGAAAAAAATTAATTTCGCATTCAATTACTAAATTCATAATCCCATTTACATTTTTAATTGGAATGGGACCTATCACGAAATTTGTAAAACTAACAACCACAATTCGTAAATAAGTAATAGAAAAAAAAACCACACGTATGTATGTTATTGTAAAAATCATACAAAACCAAAAATCAGACAATGATATTAATAAAAGCAAAGAAAACATAAATAAAACATAAAATTGAATGCAAACAAATATTTGTTAAGAAAAAAAATCTGCATATTTTTTTCTGTGTATGCAGAAGTGGTGGCGACTAAGGCCATAATATCCCGTAAACTTCCATCTCAATATCGATATCTTCTTCTATCCGACCACAAAAGCTTTTGGAATTTTTCCCGTGATAGTGAATGCACCTTCCAAGTAGCATTGTCATAACCGTTGTTTATTTTGTAGCACGTTTTGTGGCGTTCTTACACTTGCCTGAATATAAGTCAATCGTTAACTCGGGCAGTGACTTAAATTTAAGTGATAGCTCAGAGACGAGGCAGTTATACAAAGTTATCGCTCACTGTCCGAAATCGTCGCTGTTTGGGTGTTGAGCTCATTCTTGCATCTAAAACTCATTGGTTTCAGTAAACGATGGTTAATACAACGCCTTCATGCGTTCGCTGCACTATGTGAACTTTTCGTCGGGTGGGATAACGTTTGAAATAACCCTGCGGTTTATTGAAAGTCTAAACGGATGTGCCTTGAGAGACACACAGTCCTTTACCAAGTTGATGACTTGACGCCAGGGACGGCTTTGTTATAGTCTCCAAAACAGTCACAGTAAAGGAGTGAACTCAAAGTACTCTTTGAGATCTTCCGGAACGGTTCAGCGAGGTGAGATAGTTGTATGCGCTTCCTTGAAGCGATATTAGTAGAGAAATCAGCCAATAACATCATTGGGTAGAGGGTTTTAGAATAAAATAAATCCATATTACATTCTAAATATATGGAATATCAATAGTTCCGTGTAGCTAGTGACAGTAACAAATAAAATTATGTTTCGCCAAGCTTTCCAAAATCAACATGTCAGCACCAATCGCTTTAGAGAGGTTCGTTTTAGATATTATGCGCTCAACTTCAGTTGCGTAACCAATTGAATGTTTCGATTGTATTAGAAGAGGTTAAATCAAGTATTTACTTTGTTTATTATCTGTAGAATGATGTCAGGATGCCTTAAAGGACAACAGTTCCTCAGCTTCACCAATTAATATCACAAATAATAAATTTATTAATACACTCGTATGGCGGTGTTCCAGTATTGAATCTTGAATCGTCAGAATTAGAATGAAACACACTGCAGCAGTCCCACTGAGTGTTGGTAATGTGTTGTGTATATTTACTCAATTATTATCATCGCCTTTTTTTCGTTCAATCTTCCGTTTTGTTTAGGATTGGAAACTGGAAAATTTTGTTCGGAATGTAAATTGGAATATGGGACAAAATATTAGATTGTGCAGTTATATTAGAGTATTATAGAAAATTTTTTTCGGCCGCCCCAAACACCGTCCGCTTAAACTTTGCAGCTCATTATTTTTTAATGCGTCCCCACTTGCACACAGCTGATGACAAACTGTAATTATTTTAACTTCAAATTAACTATGTACCACTCCAAATACCGGACCCCCGTAAAATTTGATCATGCTTTGCTCAGGCTGTAACACCTTTCTGATGAATGTATTAATACCTTTAGTGAACCAAACATAATCAGCCTTATTGGCTGATATAAGGCTGATATAAGGCTGATTATGTATTTCTTGAAACTTTTCGTCATCATTTATTTTAAACTTTTCTTTGAATACTTAATACCTACATATATTTTAATTATTTTAATTCATATGCATCATAACTGGCTAGCCTTTTCCCAATACCACGGTTTTTTTATAATTTAATTAAAAAAAAATTTAATTTGGACCACCTTTCTTACATACTTTGGGACTTTCACGTTGATACTCCTAGGAACTATTTTCCACTTCTACAGTCGTCATATCAAAACGTAAAAAAAATTAAAGCAAATAAAATCAAGATGTAATTTTTAACAACTCTCTACCCCACTTTGATTATTCTATTCGATGCCAACAATAGAACAAACGAACGAACACACCCATGTTGTTAAAAAAGTCTCCCTCATAAAAAAAATATACTTAAATATAAAATCGAGCCTTTTGCAAAATCATCAACATCGTCATCATCACCATAATTTTACTGCTGGTAAGTTTGTGTGCCTGAATGATTGTTGGCTGGCTGGATGGCTGACTACTCTTGCTATCTGCTTAGCTCTCCATTCGGTTTTAGTTTTTGTATGAACGTTGCATGAGAATAATATGAGGTTTTACTGCCATTACAAACTACTGTGTATTTGGTTGAGTGGTATACCACTCAACTTGTGAAATTCCTGACGCAATTTACAGAAACTAAAAAATTGTGTATGAAAAAATAAACAAGAACGGACAGTTAAAGGCATTGAAAAAAATAGCCCAGCACTATACACTATATTCTATCTATAGCAAGCATTAAATATACAATACTGCTTACTGACGACATACGCTTCTCCCTTGCATGCATGCATGTATATGTATGTATGTATGTACATGTGTGTATAACAAAGCTAGACACAAATGCAGATACAAACGACAGAACGACCGACATATTATTTTTTGTGTGTGTTTAGGTATAAACCGTATGCGTTTTCCAGCTTAGTAAGTGTAGGTATGTGTGTGTTGTATATTTTCAATGCCTGGCTCTGATGTGATCTGATGAAGAAAGACTGTTGTGACTCCTCATTCTATGGAAGCAACAAAACAACAGTCACACTATATGCCATAAAAAAAAATCAACAAAAACTAAACGACAACGACGACGTACCACACGCTAATTTTCACCGTTGATTTCTGTATTGTATGGTTTGGCATGACATGGATGATAATGACGATGATGTCGATGCTGATGATGATGATGGTCGGACCGTCGCCTAGACTGAAATACAAATGGAAATCAAACTGAACCAAACAAAAACAAAATAAAAAAGAAAGAAAAAAAAAACGCTCGTTAATATATTGAAAGCACTGAGTACTGCATACACACATTGCAGCACCATATTGCAGTTAGTAACTGCTTGGCAACTCGCTTAAAAGTTTTTTTTCTTCCTTTTTTTGTTTTTTTCATTTGTGCAAATACATTTGCAGCTGCTACTCCTCTTTCATTTGAAGTAGAGTTGCTAAATGCAATACATACTCGTACACTCAACGGTCGGAGAATGTGTCTGCTTACAAAAATATTGTCTGCAGTGCAAAAATATGAAAGAACAAATAAAAAATTCAAATTAAATAAAATTATTGTAAAATTTGTCTGTATGAGCATTAAAATTGGCCAGCACAATTTTACATTTAATGCCATAAAACGACATTATACTCAATGACTTAATAGCATTTTGGAGAGCTTAATTCGTAAAACTTTTTCATGCCATGGAATGAAAAAATAAACTTTCCACAGTATGTGGATTTTGTTACGGCACACAACATTTTTTGAAGAAATTCCATCTCAGCACGCTGTCATTCAACATTTTTGCGAGATGGCTGCAGGAACTAGCGCCTTGGTCATAAATAGTAAAAAGTAGGGATCATCCTCAGAGTGCTGGTAAACAAAAAAAAAAAAAAAAACAAATACAAACACAAACCTTAGAAATACTTTAGTGCTGTGCTTTCTGTGAGTATAGACTATGGATCTTTAAAGTTGCAGAGAAGCAGTATTCTTAGAGCAGCAGTAGTCATAGAAAATAGGCTGAGGGTGGTGTTGGCTTAAGCCTAGACTACTAAGCAAACTATGACCTAACGTTTGGGTCAGATCCCTAGTCGGTGAAAGTTATCGACATCATCGGCTTCCCCCTGGGGGTATGTTTTGCCATCTTGGTGATGTACAGACCTTGATGCTAAGCCTTCTGGAGAAAAGGGTAATTGTCTTTTCCAGACATTACTTTTTGTCAATTACCCATAAAACTTTTGTGTTTCTGCCTAATCTCTGAAACAACAGAGCAACGGATGTACATATAAGGTTGAGAAAGGAAGTAGGTAATCTATGTTAGTCTGGTAGAAGGTGATAGGACATCAAAGGTCTCCCTCAAGAACAAAGTCGATAGAAAGTTAATTCCTAAGGGTTCTCTTCAGGGCTTGAGCAATAACCTAAACAGGAGTCGATAAGGCTCGCAGGATAGTGTATCGGGGCGGTAGGGAATGTTGCTTGTATATTGGACTCACCTTGCAAACTATATTCCCTTCAGATGGGTTATCTTTTGGACATACTCCATCTCCTTGGGTTTGGATGCTGACGGGCATTGTGCTATCCCCAATGGTGGCATAATTTCATGGCCGGCTATTATTGGTGAGGTGTCTTTCGGTGGTACACGAGGTGTCTGTGGTTGTTACCAAAAACGCTGGAAGAGGTATTGATTAAATGGCTGATGCTCGACCAGTGCTTGTGGCTAGTTGGACTTTTTTTTTTTTTTTTTTTAAACAAACACAACCCGCAAAGCGATTAACTTGTCTGCAGAAAACACCCAGGATCTATGGCCGGAATCGAACCGACAACCTCCGTACTACTAGGCTAGCATTGTTACCTATCAGCCACGGCGGCACCCAATGTCATTGTTTTATGTGCTTTTGCTAAACAACAGAAAATTCTTCGGAAGCATGAGGTTTCGTGCTCCATGTATAAGAAGTTTCAACACTTGTGTGCCCGCAGGGAGACTCCGGAGGTTACATTACCGCTACCAACACTAGCCGTTCTATTACTCCCACTACTGCCCAATTATTGATCCGAATCATCAAATACTAATACCCTGGCTGAGTAACTAAATTGTGGGAGTATACGTGCTATAGAACCCGAATTAATATGCCTCTCTGCAACTGGACTGTTCGCGGCAGAATTGGATATATTCAATTTACAGTACACAATACCGTCGTAGCTCTTTCCTACGTGTCTCACTTCCAGCAAAAGTATTACCCCAAGATATTTGGCCTGATTTGATTGCCGCTGAGCGCACCGTTTAGTTTCAAAATATTGAAATTTTAGGACAAACAGATTTAATTAACTTTTTTTTCGAATTAATGTCTCAGTAATTTAATATTGTTCAACGTTCCCTCTTAAATAAGTAGACATATTATGTCATCAGCATACGGTACCAATTTTTTCCTCTCCTTTGTTTACATCGCATAATCCCTGCATTTATGGAATGGTTCAGTTGCATTTTGGTCCCATATTTTTTATTTTTTTTTTTAATTGGACGGGCAAGTTGCCATTGGTTGCCGCTTAAATGATGAAACAGAACTTGAGGCTGGCGATGTTTCTCGTAGAGTTTGACATGTAAAAGTTGCGTCTAATAACAGCTGTGACACCGAATTTTCTTATGATTCTTGTGCACTCACTGTGAAATTGAATTCTTAATTAATGCATTGAATTTTTTTTTATGAACTAGAATCTTTCCTGCGAGCAATACATATAACCTAAAAAGTGTTGTATGTATACCAAACTTACATAAATTTTATATTTGAGGGTGGTGTTGGCTGAAGTGGTTAGGGCGTTGACTACTAAGCAAACAATGACTTGGGGCCTGGGTTCCAACCCTGGCCAGAGCAAGTCAATTAACAACATTAATTTCTCTAATGTACATTATCGAGACATTGTATTAATTGTTGTCGGACTATTTAAGTGATGAAGGCATAGCACTGGTCACTAAAAAACTGTCCCGACAGCGATTGATGCTATCCAAGCTAATGTACACAACATCGCCCTCCTTCGTCGGTTAGCAGGCACATCGGCGAAGTAAAACAATTAATAAAATGCCTGCTAATATAGCTTAACAAAGTTAATGCGTCTACTTAACACCGGAGGCGCCTCAACACTGCCTTAAAAATTAACATAACGCGCAAAGCAGAGTTGTGAAAGAGTTAAAGTCTTCTAAATTTTCAACATATATCTTCTCTACCCTTTCCCTCTTCCTGAGTTCCGGCACAGTGCACTGCATATCCCCTGAGTGCAGGTCGTAATTAAAATTTTATTTTAGTCGGGTAGCTTTTGGCACAATTATTTTTTAATTAATACCTTAATGCAATATTTTTGTAAATCTAAAAAAAAACTTTATTAAAAGAATTAAGCGATCTACATTTTTAAAATCTATGTACATACTTATGCATGTATATTCCCTATCTTATCCCCAAGTTGTGCCGCAATACATTGCAAAAGTAGGGGTCATCCCCTTACTGCTGGTATTACAAAAAAATGATAACATATGGTATTTTCTCCAATTTTTTTTAATAAATAAAAACGTTACCTCTAAATCCAAGTCAAAAAATTAGTCGGAGTAGAACATTTTAATGACTAAATGTCAATGATTATTTTTTGCTGGTTTTGCTTTGGATGGTTTTTTTTTTATTAAATGCTGCTTTTAACTTCAGCTGCCTGCCTGCCTGCCACTTTGAATACTTCTAACTGACTAATGATGATAAACATAATAATGATGTTGTTATTACTTTGTGTTATCAAAGCTGTTGCAGAAAAATTTGTTTTGTTGTTGCTGTTATTTTTTATTGTTATACGACTATTGTACAACATACAAATGCATGGTTATTTGGAACTCTGTGGTGGTAAAATTGTTAGAAAAGTGCTTTGGTTCTTTTTAACAAACAAATGCTGCTAAAATATCTACATACGAGTACATAAGATTGATTGTTGTTGTAAGTTACTTATGGCGTTTTCTTTTCTGAGTAATATGTTGCATTTATTCTGCCTTCTACATATCTTTCTGTTCTTTTCTGCAAAATATGTGCTATTTTAAAAGTGTATCGAGTTCTTTTCTCATGATGTTACCCTTAAGAAGAAAAAAAATGTTACATGTTCAACACTCATTTTAATTAAAGGGGCATAAGTGCAGCATTATATTAACAGCTGGTTTTGTTATTGTTTCTTTACTTTATTGATTATTGCTAACATTTATGTTCTTTTGTAAACTTAAAATATGCAACACTTCCTAAAAGTCGTGGGAACATTTAAAAATGTTGCCAAATCACATGTAACATATACGTATGTAACATTTTATTTTTAGAAAAGAAAACGCCATTAGTATTTTTCTTCAAATGATTTTATTTCTTCATGCTGTACAAGTTTTTCTTTTTTTAATACATACCTACTAGACACATATGTATGTATGTATGTATGTATGTATGTATGTATTTTTTTTTTTATTCTTTAGGAACAATGCACATGCTAATGATTATTTAAGAGCTGTCGAGCTGAAGAAGAAGTTACAGGTCGTAGGTATATTTAAGTGATGGTTACTTTTAAATGGTTAATATTTACATACATTCTGAAAATAAATGAATTTATTGCAAGTTTGTTTGCAGTTTTAAGCAACTTTTTCTTTTTGTTTCTTTTTACACATTTCAAAAATCTCTTTATTTGTTCACTATTGAAACCAACACAATGACAATGAATTTTTTAGAGTTGTTCTTCAAGTCTTTACAGTTTGTCAAAAGTTTTATTTTATTTTGTTTTTCTTCTTCTTTCTGATGTCTGCGTTTATTTAACCTTTACATCATTGACGCCTGAGTTGATGCTTTCTGTTATTTACTCAATTCATATACATACATACATACTTACATATTTTATGTATGATATTCTATTTGTTGCATGGTCGAACGAGTTGCAGCAGCAACCGAAAACATTTAGGCAAGCATTTCCTGTTATTAAATTTCTGAAACTGCAAAAAATCAAAACCTCAAAGATGTGAATTATTCACCACGCACGCATACATGCTTCACATTTACATACATACATACTTATAAACATAAATATGTATGTACAATGTACATGCAAACATCTTGTACAGACAAATGACTGGCTGCTTCTTTTATATTGTACAAAAAAAGTATAATGTTTCCCTGTTAGTTCGATTTTTATTTTCCTTAAGCTTCTGTGGTTAACTCCGCTTAAATTATGAACACGAAATCCTACCAACAATTTTGTTTTGTGCGTGACATTGTCAGTCCTTAATTACACAGGTCAACAGCGAAAACGGGCTTGAATAACCACTATATAGATTTGATGCATCATGGATACCTAAGTACAAAAATTGTAAAATTTTTCAATTCTATTTTTCAATTCAATTCAATTCAATGGATAAGTTTTTTTTTTTAATTTTTTTTTTCTAAATTTTGGGATTTTCGAAGGGCTGATTTACTAATTTGATTATAACTATGGAACGACTTGTTCAATTTCGTCTTGAAATGAAATTACTTTTAAGCCATTCTAATATTATTTTTTTTAAAACTCAACGGTTTCGGAATTTTTTAGACTGCAATGATTAAAAATATTTTTTTTTTTTTGCAAAATTGGTAAATTTTTATTCTTAAAAAATATGTATATAAAAAATCGAAAATGGCAAAAACTTCATATTTTTATCTGATATGTACTCCACCACGTATTAGTTATATTATATAATTATATATACATAACTAATACGTGGAGGAGTACTTATCGCGCCTTTATTGCAACGTAGTCATATCTCAAAATCGGTTAATTTCACTGTATTCTGAATTTGCGATTTGCATGAAGTAAAGTTTATTTTATTTGGAATATACATACATACATTTTTAATCATGTAATAAAAATATGAAGTTTTTGCCATTTTCGATTTTTTAAAACAAATAAATGTCATTAAAACAAATAATTGTCATTATTCATACTTTTGAATAAAAAAATTCGGTAAAGTCCTATAATTTTTGCCTTAATTTTATATTCGTATGAATCTTGCTGCTGCTTTATGCTGTTGTCAAAAGGCTTTAACCAAATGTAACTAAAGTATGGCTGGTAATACATATTCGACTTTGCCAATAACACTTTGAACTCTATATAATTTTTAAATATTTTTAAAATTTTTTTTAATATGTTTGTATTGTATCTTCGCTTAACACTTACACATTATAATGCCACAAAAATATTAAAAAAGAAATGCGACTTAGGGGCTCTTCTACATGAGACTAACTATTTGTATGTATGTTTGTACAATGTAATCTTCTTTTTTTTCAACATTAGTTTTAATCTATGATATTAGATGTTGTTATTATTCCAAGGAACATGTGACACAACATCATTAAATTAAATTTCAAATGTGCAGAACAGAACAACGTTGATTTCGGAATTCACTATATAACCATTGCCAGAGTTTATGTGTATCATGCTTATTACTACTTTTTATGTATCTCTGTTGAATGCGTTAGCAATTCTTACATTTTTATACAAGTATGTATATAAATACAAACTTTTCCTGTAATTTGAATACGAGAATTACTTCATTACTAAATTCATGTCAATCTGTTCTTCAATCCCCATGTGAGTAGCGTCATTTGCCATATATGTGTATATATATTGTATTTTTGAAAGTAATTATTTTGAACGAACTGCCTATATCACGCTGTCGAAAAAAGTTTTTCATTCGCACACTTCTTACAATCACTGTATTGTTCATTTGTATATTTCTTCTCTATTTCCTTTGATATAGTTTTCTTAACTCTCTTTCCATGACTCTGTTGTTTGGCTTTTGTTTTGCTCATATTTCTTAATTCTTCCCCAAAAGTTTTTTTGGTCTTCTTCACCTTAAGCTGTAACAAAACACATGTCATGCTTGTTTCTACTCAAATTCTTTTTATCGTGGTGGTGAGTGAGTTCAAAAGTTGAAGAGGTGGGGTAGAGGCTTGGGAACAGTAATGTGGTGGATATGTATTGGGTAAAAAAGAATATTATCGTTATATTGTAGTAGGTTTTTGTTATTATTCATTCTGTTTAAGCTGGTGAAATTATCAAACAGCAGACGATGATGTTACTAAACTTTTTTGACAATACTGGTGATAATGATTATGATGCTGGTCTAATAAATACCTAATAAAATAGAACAAAATTACTAAGATATCTCTACGGTTTTTTTTTCAAGAAGGAAGTCTTATTGTTTTAATAAGGAAAACCTTATTGAAAAAATCAAGAAGAAAACTTATGGTTTTTATTAGGTATTCTTATTGATTTTTTCAATAAGGTTTTCTTCTTGATTTTATTAGGTATTCTTATTGTTTTTTTTTTTCAAAAAGGTTTTCTTCTTGATTTTATTAGGCCATCTTATTGATTTTTTCAAAAAGGTTTTCCTTATTAAAACAATAAGACTTCCCTTCTTGAAAAAAATTCGGAGAGATATCTTATTAATTTTGTTCTATATTATTAGGTTTTTATTAGGTACTGTTTTCTCTGTTGTGATGTTAGCAAATACAAATTTGATGTCATTAGAACGTCATGGTACGTCCGGAATGCTTATTTACAACATGTATTTCGTTACCTTAATATAAGAAGGCCCCAACTCATCAAAAACACTTTTTACAGGAGAAGGAAAAAACTTAATAAGAGCTGAAATAATATAGCTACACAAACGTTGTCAACAACTTCTTTATTTAAATTAAACGAGGAATTCAGATTGAAATACATATGTATATATTTGTAAAAAAATTGTGTGTATGAGTTAGGGCTTTTTGTGTTCTGCTTATAACTTCTTTATTTTTTATCTAATTTGTTTGAAATTTTAATAGAATGTGTATTAGCAACCATTCTACAAGAATCAATAAAAAAACGAATTTCCAAAAATAATGAGTTGGGGCCTTCTTATATTAAGGTAACGATTTGTATTATCTGGATGGAGGCGTGATGAAAACATTTTTATAAAACTTACGTATTCAGGGAGTTGAACCAAGGAACTTCGGTTTAGTAGATTGCCACTCTAACCACCTCACTACTACACCTTAATGTAGTATACATGTTAGCAGCCAGTTTAAGAAGATGATTTATTGTAGCACAAAAAAATTATGAAAAAAATTTGTCCTATGTTGATTTATATGTATGAAATAACAAGCAAGATAATATAATCAAGAAGATATTCTTATTAAAAAAATTAAGAAGATGATTTACACATGATCATACAGGAAGCTAATGAAATTAATAAAGAAAACTTTTTGAAAAAAACAATAAGATGGCCTAATGAAATCAAGAAGATATTCTTATTAAAAACAATTTATATGAAAACCTAATAGAATCAAAAAGTTGTTCTCTATGGATTGTTTTTTTTGTCCAAAAAATAACGGAAATTGGGTAAAAAAAAATTGTGAAGAAAAAGTTTTCTTCTCGATTTTATGTGTTTTCCTTATTGAAAAAATTAATAAGATTTACCACATAAAAACAATTAGGAATCTCTTCGAAAAAATCTCCGCTTCTTTCTGCTGGGTTACCCCTTAGCCTAAAAGCGTTTCATAGAGCAAGTCTTCTTGATTCTATTCTGGCTCTGTGTAGTTACATTCTTTTGCCATTAAGTCGTTGTTGTGTTGAATATAATTTAATAAAAACTCGGTGTTATCTTCCATTTTTATAATGGTTTTTATTTTGGTACTTATCTATTTTTTTATAAATAAACAACACAAACGTTAAATTGATTTCGAAAATTCGAACACCAAATTACTTCAACATAATGGAAACATTTCGAGATGATTTTCTTAAATCAACATAATTTCCTCATAGTGGAAACGTACTATTAGGGACAATAGTACCTAATGTATTATACCATGGTTCGTACTGAAAACTAAATGTTAAAATTTTCTGAACCGTTTGGGATGTACATTTTTACTGTTTGTTCTTAAATACCGCATTTCATTTGTTCATACATAAATTTTTAAATGATCATATTTTGCTTTATCTGCCATAAATGCTTTTAACACCTCTTTTTGCAATATTTCATTGCACGATTACAGATCCATCTTCTTCTTTGTTATTTTTCATCTCTATCATTTCGATAGTATGCTCAAGGAGGTTTTGTTTAAGCAAATATTTATTTTAGTTTAAGACGGGCTGACTTCCAAAACGTCAATTGCTTTGTGTTTGAACGAAGCATCACATTTCATAACGCCGCAGTACAATAATTATTCAATGTATACCATTTCGAAACGCCGCCGCCAAGTAATTTTAACGCAGTAAGAAAGCAAACATAGCATCGGTTTTATAGTTGATTCATTGTTTCGGAACTTTGCATATCGATGTGATTTAAATACAGTAGCAATACTGTATACAAACTTTGTATACGAACGTTTTGGAAGTCAGCCACGCTCACTATACATATGTAGCTGTTGCATGGTACAAGTATACCATGGAAAAAAATGTGAATTAAAAAGAGCATTCAATTCAAAAATACATACATACATACATACATATATAAAAAAACAAATTGTTTTTATTTTCGTTAAAAAATAAAAAAATCGTTGTTATGTATATCAACAGCAAAACCTAAACAAAAACTCGGCAACCTGCAAAAAAACCGTTGAATTAAAAAAAAAAAAATGGAAAATCAAACATGAAAATTTATTAAAATTATAAACAATTTTTCTTTAAGAAAAAAAAATATATTAAAAAACGGAAAAAGTGTATTACGAATCAATAAAATCATATACATATATTTGTACATTAATAACCAGCCGCCATGGCACCAAAGAAATCTACAATTGTTTTAAATGTCGAACAGTTCATTCGTGATGTTGAACAACGTCCAGCCATATGGAATCGTAATTTTCATTGTAATAAAGCATTTTTGGAGCAAATGTGGGATGAATTATCAGCCGAACATAAATTACCCAGTAAGTATGCGATTCTTTGTCGTTTTAGTTAAAATTATTTGATAAAAAATTTATTTGTATTTTCACAGAAGTTGTTCTAAAAGCCAAATGGAAGGGTTTACGTGATAATTTTCGTGTGGAATATAAACGTATACCACGTTCGGAGGGTGGTGAATTTTTAGTAGAACCCGCCACATTTGAATCGAAATGGATACACTACTATGCTCTATTGTTTTTGAGTAAGTGGATCATATGTATGCGAATTTCATTCATAATTTTAATTTTGAATTCATTCCATTATTTATAAAGCGCCCCATACACTTGAAATATAATTGTAGAATTTTACATACTAGTGCGTAATAATGTCGCACAATTTAATGCAAAATATCAAAAGACTTTTTTGAATTTTTGACAGCACAAGCACAAACTAGGCAATATGTTCGCACTTACAAGCAAACGTTATGTGCAACTTCTTGTATGGAGCGCTAAAGAATTTTAAAAAGAATATTTTAATTTCCAATTCGTTTTTTCTTTTCCCTATTTAATCTGTAGCCGAACACATGCGCCATCGTGTGCCCAAAAACGAACAAGATCAGGCCTTTTATTTTGCCCAGCAAAGTCAGGATTGCGAGAAAACCGTGGTGGAACCAGATCTCACAAATGGTCTTATACGACGTATGCAAGATAGTGATGAGGAATTCGATGAAGATGACGTTGAGGATGATGAGGATGAAGTAACAGAAAACACACCACCTGCAGCTCATTCACAGCCATTGACCACAATAGGTACACTTCCAGGTGCCATAATAAAAACGGAAGAAACGCGTAATTTACTTAAAAATATAGATAAAGATGTGCAAGATTTATCCAAAAAATCATTAGACAATATTGCTGCCCAGTTAACAGAAGCGGCAACAACACCATTACAATTGCAAGCACCGGTGCATCTATTACAGCAGGCCACTACCATATCCTCAACTACAGCAGGCAGCGGTTTGTGTTTGGTAACGAATGCTCCGACCACAACGGTCACAACGGTTGGAATAACAGGAAACTCCTCCTTATCATCCTCAGCTTCTTCTGTATCAAGTACCACCTCGTCAAACTCATCATCCTGTATTTCTGCACTAAATGTATTTCAAACATCTCCTCCTATAGCACATACTGCAGCATTGGCCGTTGCCGCCACATTAGCCTCAATGAATGGTGTCTCAGCAGCTACAGCGGCAGCTGCCGCAGCTCTTAGTAGTCCTATTGCCTCAGCATTGCCCAGTGCAATGGTTTTACCAAATACATGTATTGCTGCAGCAGCACAACAAAAAATACGTTCCGTTTCACCACCGCCACTCTATAATAAAGCTCATCATCCGCCGCCGAACTCGAATGGTGTCATGAGTAAAGATCGTTCCGATGATTATCCCCTAAATGTTAGTAGCTGCTTACATGGCAGTCATGAACATTTAAACTTTACCAAACATTCATATACAAATGGTTTAATAACGGCTTTAAAACTAAAACGACCACGTTTATCTGAAGATAGTAACTTTAATGGTTCCTCAACTATGGATACCTCAACGCCTACTACATCCCTAGTACCCGAAGATGATGATTATCATTATTTGTTGTCACTGCATCCGTATATGAAGCAATTGACGGCTGCTCAAAAGTTGCGCATTCGCACTAAAATACAAAAACTAATATTTAAAGAACTCTACAAGGAGGACTTGGAGGAGTCCAAATAAACCAAAGTCATTATAATTGTAGTTAAGCGAAGTGTATTTTTAGAATTTGCATAAAAACGACAACAAAGAAAATTTAAGATTTTCAAAATCTTTTTATACAAATTTTCTAGATTTACTATTTATGTATTAAATTATGCTTTGAATTAAGCTTTTTATGTTTTTTCTTATATAAATACTTATAATTTTTATTTGTTTGTAAATATTTAAGATTTTTTCAGCATTTACTTAGTGTTTTTGTTAGTTTTTATTTTCTTAATAACGCTTTTATTATCTTTCATACATTTTCTTCAGTTATTGTCTAATTGAAAAGAAATCATTAAATAAAAATATGAAAATTTATTGATGGATTTATGTTGTACATGACAGGTTGAAGTTTTATTTCAAAATAATTTGTAGGTGTGATGCGAACGACGTCTTAACAATAGCCAAAATACGGCATTCGAAATCCACCGAAACTTAAATTTAAATTGTATTGAAATTTCGATCGTTATCGAGTGCCGTAATTTGGCTCCAGGAATTAAATTTCACTTAAATTAAACTTGTGTGATTTTAGAAAATAATTGTTATATTTGAAGTTACAAATGATAGCCTACCAATTCTGTCTTTGGATAACCATCAATTTTGCTATAACTTCTTTAAATTATGCAAAGCAGATGAAACAAGATAGCCTGTTGCAACAAAATAATTTGCATTTTCTAACATAACATAAAACCATGAAACTGCAATTTTAAAGCAAAAGGAAGAAACCTTTATCACAAGCACTATTTAAGTGAGTGTAGCTACTTTCTTTACTTATGTGATTATAATGTTGTCTAGCATGATGGTATAATTAATATAAATAAATTAATTAAAAGCTCGTGGTTTTTCTCCAGGACCAGTATTCAGAACTTAGGGATAGGATGGAGAATACAGATGTTGAAAATGTAAGAGGTTTAATACTTTTACAGCTCTGCTATTGCACGTTTTGTTAATCTTTAGAGTAGCGTTGCAGCGCATGTGGTGTTAAGTAGAAGTATTGACTTTCTTGAGCATTTTATTGATTGTTTTAATTCGCCGTCGATTCTGCTTACCGAAGAAGGAAGACAACACTATCAATCGCTACCGGAACAATGTTTTTAGTGACCAGTGCTATGCCTTAATCTCATTAACAGTCCAACAATAATTAATACAATTCCACACTAATGTGAAAAATTTATGATGTTGATGACTTGTACTGACCAGAGATCGGACAAAGGTCCTGCATAATAGTTTGCTTAGTAGCCAACGCGCATTAGCCATCACCATTAATTGTCACTTACGTTTCAGTTGGCGATGCATAAAATATACATATTTGTGGTATTAAGACTGTAGTCATAAAGTCATATGTCATAAAATAATAAAAACCAAAATATGACAAGTATGTGATAAAAATCGATTCGATTTGAAATAAAATCGGAAGACTTAAATCGAATCAAATACTTTTAGGTGTGATGGAAATCGGATCGAATCTATTTACATAAATATTTTTGTGTGACCTCCGTCCGCTGCAAAATTCCTGCTAATTTTTGTTTTTATTTTGCGACAGGAGTTATTTTTTTTTTAATTTTTTTACTTTGTTGCATTTGACCTCAAATCTTTTAAATTTTAGCAAGTTTTTTATTTTGGCGATTTTCAATGCCGTTTTTGCATTTCTCAAAGTTTTGACAATTTTTAATCAAAATTATGGCGAATGGTGTATTTTTGCCGAAGTTTTCAATTTTATTAGATTTTTCGGAACTTTTATTCAGTATTGCGTTCTATAATAAGCTTTTAAATACATATACCCAAGATTTTGCGATATTTATGATATCTTTAAAATTTTTGCAGTTTTACGCTACGTTCACATTTATCAAATATTTGCCCAAAAAAACGTAACCAATAGTTTTGCTTAGGTATAGTGTCATTTAACACGATTTTTATATAACAAAATAAAATTAATTCTTCTTCAAAAGAGTATTTTTATACAGTTTTTAAAAAATTCGAACCCAAAATTAAAAAAATATTGGAATTAAAGGAAATAAATTATTAGTTTTTTTCTTGGTTACGTTTTTTTCGACAAATATTTGATAAATGTGAACGTAGCTTAATAAACGTAATTATTATTCGAACTTATATTGATATACTTATGAAAAGTAATATTATCAGGCTCAAGTTCAGTTTTTTATTGAATTAGTGAAAATTCAAATTATTAAGAGTTATTTTATGTTTGAAAATATTATTATTTATATCCAATCAGTTTTTAGCAGAACGTATCAGTATACCAATTTCAAGGCCGCTACACCTCTCATCAGCGTTCAATTGTCCATCTTTACAAATTTTCGTAAAGTGGATACTAATTGGGAAGAATATGAACTATTTAACCAGTTTTCAACAGAAATAGAATACGAGAATTATTTTTGGTTAGTACGAAATTACCCATCACTAGTTGGAAATTACTAATAACACAGGTCAACAGCAAAAACGGGCTTGAATAACCACAAAAATGGTCAAATTTTTCAATTCTATGGATAAGTTTCTTTTTTATTTTTTTTTTCTAAAATTTGGGATTTTCGAAGGGACTGATTTAGCAATTTTATCATAACTATGAAACGACTTGTTCAATTTTGTCACAAAACATACTAAACAACTTGAAATGAAATTACTTTTAAGCCACGCTAATATAATTTTTTTTATAAACTCAACGGTTTCGGAATTATTTAGACTGCAATGATTAAAAATAATTTTTTTTATGCAAAATTGGTTAATTTTTATTTAATAAAAAAAATATATAAAAAATCGAAAATGGCAAAAACTTAATATTTTTATTACATGATTAGAAAGGTATGTATATTACAAATAAAATAAACTTTACTTCATGAATAAATGTTGATTTTATTCAGAATACAGTGAAATTAACCGATTTTAAGATATGACTACGTTGCAATAAAGGCTCGATATGTACTCCACCACGTATTAGTTATGTATATATGTATAATAATATATTTTTAACTAATGTTTTGCATTGCTTCATATTTTGCAGATTTGAAATAAAAATTTTGGCTTGCATACAAATTTGCAATTTTTAGCGAATTTTAGCGATAGCGTAATATTTTTTTGAATTTTTGCCATTTTCACATGTTTAGAATGTTTTGCATGTACATACATAATAAACTTTTATCGATTTTTGATCAAGGTTATGGCTTATGTAAAATATTGGAATTTCAGCAAATTTTTACATTGGCGATATACATTTTTTAGTTAAAATTTAAAAAAAAACACGCATGCACTTGAACATTTTAACGACAAAGAAAATTTTTATGACATTATCATAAAATTAGCCTGTAGAATTGTATTATTATATATATATATGCTAAAAAACTGATTGGATATAAATAATCATACATGGGCATACTGCATTATTTTTTTACTGCATTGTGTGTTTCAGTAATCAGTAAAAAGTACTGATTACTGAAAAAAAAAATCAGTATTCAGTAAATTTTACTGGTTACTGAAAAGAGAAATCAGTATTCAGTAAATTTTACTGATTACTGGAAAAAAAATCAGTATTCAGTAAATTTTACTGGTTACTGAAAAGAGAAATCAGTATTCAGTAAAATTTACTGATTGCTGAAAATAAGATCAGAATTCAGTAAATTTTACTGGTTACTGAAAAGAGAAATCAGTATTCAGTAATATTTACTGATTGCTCAAAATAAGATCAGAATTCAGTAAATTTTACTGATTTCTGTAAAAAAAGTAAATGGCTGATAGTAGATACTATCTCCAGGAAACAATTTTATAGTTGGCCGAGCGGGATACAACAACAAATTGACTGCATAAGCACAATGCCATAAAAAACGTTTTTATGAAATACAATACCCCACTACCCTCATCAGCACCTGTAGAACGACTGTTTTCTTTCGCTGGAATTGTGAATCGCTCTAGAAGACAAAACCTTAGCGATAAAAATTTTGAAATGCTTGTGCTGAGAAAAGCAAACAGCATATAGTTATAGATGTATATAATTAAAAAAAAAATAAAAACTCGGTAAACTTTTAAAGCCATTTTCATCGGAATTTCTTTTTTTTAGTTATGTCACTTTTCATGTTAGTGAGCAATGAGTATATATCATTTTCAAAACACAAAGTATCTACTATCAGTCATTTACTGATTACTGCATTTCAATCAGTACTTTTTACTGAATACTGATATCCTTTTTCTGCAATCAGTAAAATTTACTGAATACTGATTTTTTTCCAATAATCAGTACTTTTTACTGAATACTGATTTCTCTTTTCAGTAACCAGTAAAATTTACTGAATACTGATTTTTTTCCCAATAATCAGTAAATTTTACTGAATACTGATTTCTCTTTTCAGTAACCAGTAAAATTTACTGAATACTGATTTTCTTTCCAATAATCAGTAAATTTTACTGAATACTGATTTCTCTTTTCAGTAACCAGTAAAATTTACTGAATACGGATTTTTTTTCCAGTAACCAGTAAAAAAAGAAAATACTGAAAAAGTACTGGTACTGAAAAATGCCCATCTATGTAAATAATAATATTTTTCAACATAAAAAAACTCTTAGTAATTTTGAATTTTCATGAATTCAATAAAACTGAACTTGAGCCTGATAATATTACTTTTCATATGTTTTCTTTTTTTTTATTTTTTTGATAAATGAAATATGTAATTGTCAACATTTGCATCTTATCTTACAATTTCATGTTCATGCACGAAACGGTTAAGAATTTATAACAAAATTTATTTTAGTTTAACAGTGCATTGACGGTTTGTTTGTATTTTTTCGGTTACTGCTCGATATGTGTGACTAAAATTTTTATTTTATTAATATAGTTTTTTTTTTAATTATGCGGTGCTTCTCGTTTACTTTATATGTACATCTTCTATCTGTTTGAAAGCTAAACTAGTAAACTAATCTTCCTGAAATTTTCACATAATATTTGCGGTCGTCAGATAGGAATAAGAGGGTAGTTATTGTTAAGTGGGCGTGGCATTTCCTATAGAAAGACACTTTATTTAATGATATTTATGGAACTAATGCAACTAATTTTATGCGCGTTGCCTATTATATATTTGTCTTAAAGAAAACTTATTAAAAACGGATCAAGTGGATATAACTTGGGAACTAATGAAGTAAATTACCTGAGATTTTTTAATACTTGATCCCTATTTTCTTTGCATTTTTGTTTAAACCGCATATACGTCAATATTTCAAATGGTTTTTTTTTTTGTTTGTTTTCTTTTAGGTGAAGTTTATGTTTTAGATGATGGCGGTGAAGTGGACTTGGATTTGGGAAACTATGAACGTTTTCTCGATGTCACTCTACATCGTGACAACAACATAACTACTGGTAAAATTTATCAATTGGTAATAGAGAAAGAACGTAAAGGAGAGTATTTGGGTAAAACTGTGCAAGGTGTGTAATGGCGAATTTATATCATTTTGTTTCTTTTTTAACGAAAATATATTCTTTTAGTTGTACCACATATAACAGACGCTATCCAGGAATGGGTGGAACGTGTTGCTGAGACCCCAGTACATGGTAATTCCAAACCCCAAGTTTGTATTGTTGAACTAGGTGGTACTATTGGTGACATAGAGGGAATGCCTTTTGTAGAAGCTTTTCGTCAATTTCAATTTCGTGCAAAACGTGAAAATTTTTGTGTGGCTCATGTCTCTTTGGTGCCCTCACCCTCTTCGACAGGTGAGCCCAAAACTAAACCTACCCAAAGCTCAGTGCGTGAATTGAGGGGATTTGGTTTAAGTCCCGATTTGATAGTGTGTCGTTCTGAAAAACCCATTGGCCGGGAGGTCAAAGATAAAATCAGCAATTTCTGTCATGTAGCACCCGATCAAGTAATTTGTATACACGATTTGAGTTCAATCTATCATGTGCCCTTGTTAATGGAACAGAATCATGTTATAGAGTTTCTAAACGAACGTTTGCAATTGAATATTTTAGACAGTAAAAGAGAAAAGTGAGTAACAGTTTTTAAAATTCTGAATATATCTTTTAAAAAACTGTCTATTATTTATTTGCTTTTTAGGTGTTTGCAACAATGGAAGGATTTAGCACGACGTTCGGAAACTTTGCGCAGAGATGTTACCATTGCACTGGTAGGCAAATATACCAAATTCAAAGATTCTTATGCTTCCGTGGTTAAGGCACTGCAGCATGCTTCGTTGGCGGCTGGCTATAATCTTAATATAAATTTCATAGACTCCAGTTTGTTGGAAAATGAAACTTTACAAGAAGCACCTTCAAAATATCACAAAGAATGGCAAATGTTGTGTGAAAGTGATGGTGTTTTAGTGCCTGGTGGCTTTGGCTCTCGAGGCATTGAGGGCAAGATAAAGGCTTGCCAATGGTGTCGTGAAAATCGTAAACCCTTCCTGGGGATTTGCTTGGGCTTACAATTAGCTGTCATAGAATTTGCCCGTAATGTGTTGGGCCTTAAAGATGCCCATACCACAGAAATAGATCCTAAAACCGCTAATGCTTTAGTTATAGATATGCCTGAACATCATACTGGCCAAATGGGTGGTACCATGCGTTTGGGCAGACGTACCACAATATTTGTCGATGAGGCTAGCACTATAAAACAATTATATGGCAATCCTAAAAGTGTTGACGAACGCCATCGACATCGTTATGAAGTTAATCCAAAATATGTGCCACAGTTGGAGGAGCATGGTTTGCGTTTTGTAGGCTGCGACGATACTCATACTCGCATGGAAGTAATAGAGCTTAAAAATCATCCCTACTATGTGGGCACTCAATATCATCCGGAATACTTATCCCGACCTTTGAAGCCCTCACCACCATTCCTTGGCTTAATATTAGCATCGGGTGGCCGGTTATCCGGTTATATAGCGCGAGGTTGCCGTTTATCGCCTCGCCAACAGTCAGATGTATCATCTGATGAAGAGGATTTACTGATAGCAAATGGATTAAACCATATGAAACTAAATGGCAATGGTCATTTGAAGCAAAATGGTAGTAGCGGTTTATTAAATGGGACTGATTCGGTCTCAGATTCCGAAACAATTTCTACAACAGCAAATGGCCAAGCTTAGATTTCTCTCCAATTAAAACTATTTGCGAATTATACACATATGTTTTTTATATGTATGTATGCATATATATACGTATTTTTGAATATATATAATATATACATAAGTCTTCGTAGTTTAAAATAACCGTGTTTTTAAGAATAAAGTTTTGTCTAGCAAGTAAGCTGAAAGAAAGAAACTGTGTCTGAATTTTATAAAATAAAGTTTCATGTGTACGAAACACATACATAATTTAAAAATGTAATAAGTAGTTATACAAAAAAAATATTCAAAATACTACATATTAATAATTTTGTAAAAACTTTGAAAAAGATAATACATTTTGTTTGATTTTGAATTACTATTTAAATTAATTAGTTCTTCAACTCTTTAATTATTTTGTTTATTTTTTATATAATTTTATACAAAAAATATTTTCTTAAACAGTTTTGGAATATGCTAAATTCATTTTAATGTGTATAATATAAATACATACAATAAATGCAATAATAATGAAATTTAAAGCAACGTTATATGTCTCATTTATTTATTTTCTATAAATTGTAATTATTATAAGCAATGTGGTGCATATTATTAAAAAATGTGTACGCCCATGTTCTGTAAAACATATATCGCTTAAAATTCGTGTTTTCGATTTGAAACCGCCAAACAGGTGTTGTGAAACTGCACTTTAAAAATAAAATGAAATGATGCACAATTTAAATTCAATTGGTAGTATTCATAAAAAATAAAATAGATTTCAAATGCGTTTTAGTAAAAAATTTCAATACAAATTTTTCTTAAAATATATTTCAAATCCATTTAAAATTTTTATGAATATGGGGGAATATGTTTTATTTCTATTTAAAGAAAAAGCTGTAAAAATTGTTCACAATTTTAATTAAAAATATGCGGTATAAAAATTTGCCTTGAGTTTGACAATTGGAAGAAAAAGCTGTAAAAATTGTTCACAATTTTTAATTAAAAATATGCGATATAAAAATTTGCCTTGAGTTTGACAATTGGAAGAATCCCGTACCCTACGTCTTCACGAGCCATCTACTTGAACATGCGATGAACATAACGTCGGCAGAGCAAAGGTAATAATATGTCCATCTTCTAGAATGTTGCGAATACTTACAGATGTTCATGACATGATGCTCATACCAAGTTCATAGCTAATGGATACGCCTAGTTAGTGTTCTTTTTTTCGAGTAGTATTTTTTTTTTAAATGTAGCAATACCATTTAATTGTGTGTTTATGATTTGTTTTGATAATTATTCGTTTTCATTGCTCGTTTTCAGATCATGCTGAGATGCGTTTTTAAAACCAGAACTTGGACGCGCCATAGTTTAACGGTAAAACGTAGTACAAAGTAGTCAAAACTTGGCAGCACTTAGATAAGAGCTGAGTTGTGTTTTGTGGATGTGTTCTCTTTCCTCTTCAACCAACAAAATTACTGTGGCAGCCTTGTTATGCATTGAGTATGATTTTACCAGCTGTTTTTTTATACAGTGGAAAACATTTATTAAGGAATTTGCTATAATTTGTGATTAAATAAAGAGCAAAGAAAATAAATAAAATTGAAAATAAAATATCATGGACAAATTAACCACTATTAGTGCAACCTTATTTATGGCTGCAGATGTGTTTGCTATAGTCAGTTTAGCCATGCCTGATTGGATTGTGACCGAAGAGGCTGGTAAGTCGTAAAAATTTATATTCTTGGTAAATTCTTAAAGTTAAAAATTGTAGCTAAATATGATTATCACCTCAAACACGTTTAGGTGATATACGTCTTGGTCTCATGTGGACTTGTATGACTCTTTACAATCGTCCCCAAGTTTGTTATACCCCCGAATTGCAACCCGAATGGCTGGTGGCCCTTGTTTGCATTTTTATAGGCTGCATATGTATAACAACAACTGTCATCTTGCTGGCTTCCAGTACTTGGGATCGTAATGTTATACCCTACGCCAGATGGGTGGGTTTTACAGCTATGGTTTTATTTTGTTTGGCGGCTGTGGTATTTCCATTAGGTTTTCACGTTGAAGAGATTGGGGGTCAGGCTTATCAGTTGCCCAATACCTATAAAATTGGCATTTCTTACATATTGTTTGTACTAGCTTTGTGGATTACGGTGGTTTCAGAGTTGTTTGCAGGAAAAGTTTGTTTGCCTCATTTTTAAAAAAGATAAATAATTCTTTTTTTTTAGTTTTTAAAAACATTTTCTTTTGTTCCTCCATTGGCTTGTTTAATATTTCTTTTGTGTTGTGCGAATATAGGTATTGTTTTTATAATTATTTATTTTGCAAATTCAGTGATAAAATTTTGGGAAGCAAATATTCTACATTTATGTTAATTATTCTTTATTTTGTTGAACATTTACCAATTAGTTTTTGAGCAGATGACTATTGATGTTTATAGGTATACATATAATTTACATTTTCTATTGTTTTGCAATATTAACATTACATATCGCTCGTTTATTGCAACGTGGTCATGTAAACATAAATTTTGCAGTTACTGATGACAATTTTTCATCCACCTAAATTATCAGATCTGAAAAGCTCAAACCGATCATACACATGCTTACGTTTTAAAAACTTGATGCATTTTTCCAAATTCATATATTATTTAGATATGATTACGTTGCAATAAAGGAGCGACAATTTTTTAATTTATTTTAGCAGTGTTTTTAAGAATCTCTTGCAATAAAATTGAATATTAGCATTATTACTTACCATTTTTAATAGTTTTAAGAAAACTGTGAATTTATTGTTATTTCGGAATATTAGTTTTAATTTTACATACAATAAATATTTATTAAATTTAAAATTTTTTGAAAAAGTTTCTCTGGGGACTTAACAATAAAGAACAATCAATTTTTTTATTCAATAAAATCTTGATGGTGAGGAATACAAATGATATTTGCATAAGTCAAATGTCTTAATAAAGGCAGTCATATCATATCAAATACGTTTGTCTTTTCTGCCATCTGCATCGACTCACAACAAAACGGAACTACATACTAGCGAAATTAAAAATTTGCAAACCATTTGTATAGCACTTCCAATTAGAAACCGTTTTTTCTTTTGGTCTGGTGCAGATTATATTGAAAACGAAAGAAATCAAAATTTCAGAATTTATTTTTGTTTCAAATGTAATTGTACGAAAGGAAGAAGTCTGACGATATCGTGGAACAGGCAGTTATTTTTATTATGAACTAGCTAGTTAGATCTTTAACCATGTTTAAAAAGTGTTCAAACACTTAAATTCTTAACTGAGAATTACAAACCAAAAGTACAATGGTTTTAAAAAACTTATACAAACAACACAACAAACAGTACTTATGCGATATGAATCTGTTTATTATTCTTATAATATTTATACAACTAGTGCATGTCCATAATAGTCAACTTTCGCGTTTGTTGATGATGAAAAAAATTAGAATGGATAAAGGCTACAATGTTTCATGTACAATCAACTTTTGTAAAAATAGGAAGAAGAAGAATCATAAAGTATACGTAAGAACTGCTCATGCTGCGCAACAAAAAATTAATTGTATGAACAAGAATGCAATTTCAAAAGAAAATTTACGAAAGTTGTTAAAGCTAAAATTGAATCATATGGCTACGTCCATACTTAGTCAACAGATTCATACCCAATAAAAATAATTTTTTTGCTATGCCTTTTGTATAAGTTTTTTGAAACCTATAGTGCTTATGTACCTTTTTGTAATTCTCAGTTCAGACTTGGGAGGTTGTGTATAATCAAATGAGTTTGAAAACTTATTTAACATGGTTAAATATCTGCTGAGATTTGGCATTAGCAACCTACGAAATGGAGCATATAGATTAGTTAACCCATAAAAAATAAATTTAATTTTTGAAAACATAAATTCTTAAGAAATACTCTAATAAATTAAAATTTAAAGTGAATATTGTTTAGTTCAATAATTTGTTTAAAAATATTGTTGTTATCCAGTTTTTTATTATTTGTATACATATCTAATCCTGAAGAAGCGACACAAAGGAGTAGCGAAATATCGATAAATAAATTTTATAACGTTTTTTATAAAAAAAAAATTGACAAGGTCATCAATCAAATATAAATAACTTCAAAAAAAAGGTCGAAAAATTAGCAATAGAAAAAAAAAATTATTACATACATATTTTATTTTTGTCATATTTTTATAACAAATTTCTATGCAAATAAAACTGTTACTTTATGTTTTAATTTTCTATTAGTTTATGTTAATATATTATTATTGAGTTTTATTTACTATTTAATTCAATCTTTTTTACATAATTTTACAATAGCTTAAATAAATATTTTGATATATATACTGCCTGTTTTTAGAAAATGAAAACAAAATTGTGAGTGAGAATTTATATTGAAAACAACAATAAAATACGAAAATTTGTTTTTGTTTTCAATATAAATTCTCACTCACTATTTTGTTTTCATTTTCTAATAACAGGCAGATATTGATGTACATATATTTATGTATGTATAAGTATAATTTTGAGTTAATATACTGTTTTAAAACTTCCTTTAAAATTTAAATAAATAAATCGACAGCGATTTTAAATTGATTTTTGAAAATTTGCTCCTGTTGTCTTCATTTAATTTTCAATTCTGCTTATCTATATTTATGTATACATATATACATATGTTATATAAAAAAACACATAAACATTAATTTAATATATATACATATATATATATATATATATATATATATATATATATGTATATATATGTATATAAAAATATACAAAGGTTGATGAAAGTTTTTAAAATAGTTTTGAAGTGATCTAATATAATTAAATAGGTTATTTTTGTTGAAACAAATACTTAGACTAATATTTAATGAGTGTCAAATTTACAAAGAGAGATAGAGAGATAAAGTGAAAACTTTGAGGTATTTTTAAGGGCTTTTCAATACAAAACTTAAAAAATTTCTTCTGTTAAATATTAAATAATAAAACTAAACTTAAAAGCATAAAATTAAAAGGTTTTTAACACTTAACAGGAAACTTGTAAAGTTTTTCTTGAATAAAACAAAAAGAATCTTAACAATAATTGTGCAAAAATTTACAAAATACGAAAAACAGTTGACGTAAACACAAGTCTTTATCTTTATGAATCAAGGTATCAAAATATGTATATTTATATGTACATATGTATGTAACCATAAAATATAAAGGAAATTGATTATTCTTGGCTTTATTGGATCATAAGTATCTTGTAGGGATACGTTACTGAGAACGTGGCAGACAATTGAGGCGCTCCTCAAGTAACTGTTCTATCACTCCTGTCCAATCTAACCTTTATTGGCGCGTAAGATGGTCAAGACTATCGTATACGCTGATGGCATAGCAAAACTGCCATGCATTTATGGATGATTTATGGATTAAAACGATCTCCAATAATAAACTCTACTACTATAGGGAGGATAGCATAATTTATTTTACTATCGGCCTGCGAGGGATTAAGGATAGTAAACAGGCAACTCTGTAATTTAAGCCGGTTATCTGTGAAGCTTCGAGTGCTCGTGTTAATCGTGCGTGAAGTATATCGTTTTCTTTTAGTTGTAAGCGATTTTCAAGGCCGATGCTTCAAAACAACTTCACCTCAAAGGCAGTTGCGGCTTTCGTTGCATTAAAAATAGCACAAAGAAATATATTTAGCTGACCGAAATCCGATCAATAACTAATTAAAACTTCCTTCACAGACTTCTGTTTTAATCTCAGCCACAACATATGCTTCCGAAGAAAACTTTGACTAATACCAGGCCATGCAATCGTGTGCCACCTTGGGATCAAGACAAAGTCTGGCAGAAAATCGAGGTTACCAATTCTCATGGTATCGTGGTGAGGACTCGAAAATAACTCCTATAATTTAACTTTTTAACGACTTTAGATCAGGGGGATGATTTTAGGTCATGCTTTAACTATAACCGGACTATCCGAGGTTTAAGTTTCCTTTGATCACTTATCTGCATTCCTGTTTCTCTATAATTTCAAATCTAAGTAATGCTATATATATGTTTTTAAAGGTAATATGTAAAATATCAAGGTCAAATTAGCTTCTCCCCAGAAAGAACCGTGCATAGTGGAAAGATCAAATTGCGAACAATACGTTCTTAATTAAGATGACTTCCATGAGCAAGGCTTATCCCCCGACTTCATATCATACACATATTTTGTGTAGTGCAATTAAATCATCTTCTGCGGATGTATTGGAAACAATACTTTCCTTACTCTTCTTTTGTTTTGAATTCTCCGCGATTTGAATGTTATTGTGAATAAGCAAGCACCGTTTGTTGTGATCCTACATTTTTGTTTTATTTTACCGCTTTTCTTTTTGCCGTAATAAATTGTATGTAAATTTAAATGCTTAGGATAAATTAAATAAAAATAATTCGATTCATTATTAATGTACAAGATCTGTTCAAAAAATAAGTTGAATTTCAAATTGCTCGTGCTACGTACAGTCGATTAGCGATATTTTTTTGTGTTTGTTAATGCAAACAAAGTTTGTTAAGGTACGGTCACACTTGGCAAATATTTTGCCAAAAAAGTGTAACCGCTAAATACTAATGAAACAACTTTTTGAGTCAGACATGTGTTTATTAGGTTAAAGAGTTTCATGCATAACTTATAGTAAGTGTTTTTGAATATAATATTATGGGAAATTGTTTAATGTAATAAAAACGTGCATAAATCAAAAAGTTTTTCATTTGTAGTTAGTGGTTACGTTTATTTTTTGCTCAAATATTTCCCAAATGTGTCCGTACCTTTGCAGTTGTGCTGCAGTAATTACATCGTGTATATATGCAAAGTTGCTAAACATTCTATCAACATTGAAAACGATGCCTTAATTGTTTTTTTTTTTGCGGCGTTGCTAATACTTGTCGACGACATTTTGAAAAGGTATGCATTGTCAATATTTTGTACTTCGGCGTTAAAAACACTATGCATTTGTTCGAATACAAAGCAATTGACATTTTGAAAGTCAGCCGTACATATCGCACACTAAATCATAAATAGTCACAACTCAAAACTTTTTAAAATGCTTTTTATTTATAACCAGTTTACAGACCAAATCTCCAACGACCATCATGATGAGAGGAATAAAATTTAGCCATATACCCATTATTCGTGATCAGTTATGACCATTTTAAGCAAATCTGCAGCGTCGTTGACGAAATTCAACTATTCCTGAGCGAAAGTTGTTTTGGTAAAAATTCAAAAAATTTCATGCTGAAAGCGATATGTCGAGATGAACTTAAGAACTTCTCTAATGGTAATTCGATGATTCTCCATAACAATGTTTTTTCACTTTCTTGTCATTATCATTCGTTGTTGATGTGCTATAGGGCGAGCGTAGTCATTCACATATTCTCCAACTTCTATAAAAAGCTTTTATGACTTGTAAACATTTTTCTGACTCGGAGTACAATCACCATATGCCACTGTTCAAATTTCAAGTGTTATTTAGCACTTAATTCCATTTATATAAAAAATCTTGTGCACATTATTAGATACATTTTTTTCGATAGCAGAAAATTGCCGAACACGCAAAAAACTTCTAAGTTTTATGACTCTTACCAACAAACTAAACAGTTAAAACTGTGTACATAAATAAAGAGTTTTTCAACAAGAACTTTGTTTTCTAAAACAAAATAAAATTTAGATGAAGATGATTCAAATTTTTATTGTATTACGAAGAGAAAAGTTCGGCAATTATGTATGAAAAATGATATCTGGTAAATGTCCACCACGATGTCGATTCTGTCATCAACGTTTTTAATCACTATATTGCAAAATGGCGGGTCTATTTCGTTAATCACATCACGGATTTGAGTTTTAAGGCTACAATCGATTCGATTGGCTCCGTATAGGGTCGGTCGGCTTCAATTCAATTGAACACGCGTTGGTGTTGCACTTTTCGTATCGAACTTGTCGACTCAAATTTAATGACCAAACTCTTAATAGCGGTCTCAGAAGGACGATTATCGCCCATGTTCTGACACTCGCATGAATATGAAATCGCGTGCGTTTTGAAAATCGCCAAACTTATTTATGTATGTTCTGTCGTTCACCCGTTTTGCTTGCGTTTTGCTATTTTTTTTAGATCAAGTAAAACAGCTGCTTATATCAAATCGCCAGTACTGAAGGAAACAATTGGCACAGAAAATTGTGAAAACAAAACAAACATTTTAAAGTTGATATTTTTAACTTAAATAGTTTAGAAATTTTATTAATTTTTGCAAAATATACAAGAAAACATGTTTAGTTTAATTTGTGCATTGCAAGAGTTCACTTCTCTACTTGCTTGCGAGTTGAAGTCGCAAAACTTCTTGCGATTGTGAACTCCAGAACACCTATCATGCGATTTCACCTCGCATTGCAAATGTTGGGTGAAATGCGATTGACAGAACATGCCTGTATGTTGTCCGAAAATATCACAAATTTTACGAAATGTAACTTTAACAGAACTACCATTTTCATAGTGGATTTTAATTATTTTAATGCGATTTTCGAGCGAAATTGAATTCATTGTAACAATTGCCAATTTCAAAACTATCATGTTGTTGGTGTTGCCACAATTGAAAAACAAAGTTCTTGTTGAAAAACCCGATATGTTTGTGGCGACTGTATCAACATATAGAAATAAAACAAAACACTAATCGAATGTACGTAGCCCGCGAAATTTAAAAGTTCAACTTAATTTGAACTTAAGTATGTACTTCGTAAGTAGATTTTCTAAATATGCATTATTCTGGCTAATAAATATTTGTTGTTATTCTCCATTTTTTATAGCGTTGTTCAAAAACTTTAAAGCCAATTACTTTAACAAGTATAAAATTGGCAAAGCTAAATATTTATAGTATTTAATGATTTTATTGTGTTTCCTTAAGCTTAAAATTATTATAATTTTCCATCAAATGGTGTCTTTACAAAATATGTGACTAGATTTCCTTTGCCTTTAACATAAGTTAAACCACGGCATTCACACTCATAGCCGGCAGCCATTAAAATTTTTGCCGTATTTTCGGTGGTCTGGAATAGAAAATAATTAAAATGAAAATGTAATAGAAATTGTTTTCCCTTACCTGTAGTCTGCCCATGACACCACACGAATCCATACGGGAGGCAACATTTACCGTATTACTCCAGATATCATATTGGGGCTTTTGTGCTCCTATTACACCAGCTATGACGGGACCATGATTTAGACCAATACGCAAACGAAATCTTTGAAATGATTCACGATTAATTGAATCTAAAATTGACATCAGTGCAATGGCAAATTCAACTAAAATCACAACATTGTGTTCTTCTGTTCTCTTCTCATCCTGGAATTTTGTGTGTGTGTGTGTGCGTATTTTTTTCACAAATGACAACAAGTCAGCATCATTATCATCATTTAACCGGAAGGCAAACATTTAAAGAGAAAAATGTCATTATTATCATTGTCAACATGTAACCGTCATAACAATCATTATTGACATTATGACCAGACAGGATGTTATTTTTTTTTATTTGTGCAAAGAAAGGAAACGTAAAGAGAATTACAAAGTATAAATATTATAGTATAATAGATTTTTATAACATTATTACTTAAATTTAATATAAAATGATAGTGTAAAACATTTTTAAAAATTAAAAAAAAAAACTATCTAGCCAATCACCTCAAAGCCGATAAGATACACTTATTTTTTTAAGTGGATTAAAAATAGATCTCTTTTGTTTACTCGCACTCTACATTAGCAATTTATTTCTTAAACCTTTTATCAGGAGAAAAATTTTGCTAGTATAGACAGCAGATATTACTGTTTTGTTACTCTTATAACATCGTTCTTAAAACAATTATCAGAACAACGATGTCATACATCAGATGTCATTTTCCTACATGTAAAAACGAGACAACAAACAAAAGCTGTTTGCTGTCTCTGCCACTCCACCTTAAAATTGTGGTAGAACAGCAAATGAACATTTACTAATATTCCCCACATAAAAAACCTGAACAAATTTAGTACTGTAATTCTGCTGGCGCTATCTTCATGTGCAATCAAATCGATGGCTAATGTATACGGAGAGTTAAATAGAAAGGAAATTAAGTTAAAAAATATATATTTTTAAAATATATTTATATTACTAAAGTCTGATAAGTCAGTGAACATTTTAACGTTGGTTTAGTTAAACTAAGCTAAAATATAATTGTGATTTAAACTCAACAGTTGTAAATCACTACCAAGAGTATTTGTAATAATTAAGCTGATGTTGGGAATTTAATTGAGTTGCAATTGCCAAGTTCTTCAGCTGTTCAATTAGTTGCCTTCGAACACTTGTTAATTATGTTATGTTATTATTGTGATTCACATGAAAATTTGTTGTAAATCATAATATAAAAGTAGTTGATTTAAAAGCCTTAACATTACTTGGGTTGTGAGTCATAATAGATGATCAATTCAACTTGTAATTCAATTCAAGAAGTTGCAATACTTTTCAGTGACAGTTGTTGCTCACAAAAAAACTTACAGGTTCAGTTTAGTGAGAAAATCAGCTTTTTGTTTCAATTTATGACATTTTTGTTTCATTTTGCACGTTTCAATCGAAAAGTTTCTCCTAGCGGGATTTACAGAACATGGGCACTGATGAACTTCTTCAAGGTTAGGTCTACCAGATCGCGGCTTATTTTCGATACTATTGTTTTTTTTATAGTTACTAATAATGATTTAAACAATAGAGCGACTTATTTAATTTCACTATTTCAGCCATTTTGTCTTATTAATTTTAAGTGATACTAACTCTGTATGTAGAATACATATTTTCTAGCTTATGTGTTCAACATTACCATCAAAATCTTTTCTAACTCTCTAGAAATTCAAAATAGTAGGGGGGTGTACATAGTTCTTGCTAAAATCTATCTCTGCTGACAAGTGTTAAAATTGTCCAAGCGACGCTGATGTATTGGACGCGAAATCAGTACCGATACGCTCTGGCAGTTTGATTAAATATTCTAATATTAAAATATTGAATTTCAGACGAAATCATTACTTTCATCGTAAAATGTTTATTTAATAATTTTTAAGCAAATTTTTTAAGTTCTCTACGCATCACTTGGTGTAAAAAAAGGCAATACAATACATTCTTTGATGGAATTGAAATTACTATAAGAGCAACAAAATTTCTGTTTGGATGACAGTCTGCAACATAAAATTACGTAGTTGCTAGAAAATTAGTAAAAGATAAATTGGCAGCTCTTATTTGCCAGGTTGCCAAACAAAATATTGTTTAGTTTGATTCGTCTAAAATTTATATACATAAAAAATATTCAAAACAAAAACTTATTATTACACAGAGAAATTTTTCCAAATATAGTGAATGTGTCTACAGAAAAAAAATGGGAAAATAGTCCCGATTTTTTCTAGCAAGCTAGAGATTTTTATATTTTTTATTACTAACAAGAGATATTTTTATAAACTTATAATCTATATATATAAAATACAAAAAATGTTTGTACCCATGTTCGCTATAGACTCGGAAACTATCCAACCGATTTGACCCAAACTGGTGTCATTCAAAAGGGAATTTATAGAGGATGGTTTTAGGCTTTTAATATTTCAAGTGGGCGTAGCCCCTCCCACATAAATTGAATAACATCATATATCTTGACTATTGTGATAGCAAGAGTTTTGAAACATTGCAATAGTTCATATGTTACTAATGTGAGTAATCAGGACAAAAATGGGCGTTATCGGACAAGTGGGCGTGGCAGCTCCCATATAACCCAAAAATTGGAATCGCCATATTTTGGGCATTTTTTTACCTACGCCGATGATATTTGGTACATATAGTATTGACATAATTAGGAATACGTACTAGGAGAAAAGTGAGTGGGACCACGCCCCTTTATAGGAAAATAAAAAATCTTAATATAGTCTTAACTATTGGACCGATGGTCATTAAATTTTCACAATAGGATATATAAATACTTTTAATTTTATTTTATAACGAGGGGGGTAGCGAAGTACACCGGGATCAGCTAGTATATTATATAAAATAGATTTTATTTATATATCAATGACTTAATATAAAAAGGAGTAACTCGGTTATTTTAACTTTTGAGGAAAAAGAAAAAATTAGCAACAAATCTTATGCTTTAATTGATTTTATTTCAAAAACAAGATTCATTTGATATTTTTTAACAGAATAAGAAAACAAAAACGATATTTAAAAAAAAACCAGTTACGCCCTGTATGTATTTTTGTATTATTTTTTTGTGTTACTTACCGCAAAGTTACGCATAAGCTGCATGTTTTAGAAAAGTATATTTTTTTAAGAGAGAAAGAAAATATGTATGTAGTTTAAAAATGGCATAAATAGTTGCAAGTAACATGACACTAATATTTTAATAATGTGACAAACTACTGAGGCAGGAACTACTCTAGAACTATTGCTATAAAGCTACTTAATGCTACCACCTAAGGTTTTTCAAAATTAAAGTGAAATTTGCTTACCGTAGCGCCTTCTTCCTTGCCTGGCCTTAAGCCTGAAGCACACATATAAGTGCTGGCTATTGTTTTAATTTTTTCGATGCCACTAAATTTGGGTTTCAAGAGCAACTAGAAATGTTCGGAATAAATTACAAAAAATGTTACCTAAAGAAAAAGAAGCTTTACCTTATCAAAATCGCAAATAATTTCGTTGAGTAATCTTAAACATTCTAAACCTTGTTTATTCACATCCGTTTCATCATAAAACTCTTTATAATTGGGTATAGAGGCAAACATTACAGCTACACAGGAATAACTTTCGTGATACAACTCTGTAGATCGTTCTTGATGCAGAAAATGTGTGGCCACATGAGCAGGTAAAATGTTTTCCAATAGAATCTGCATTAATATAAAAAACGACATTGATGCCACGTAACTGATATTTTTTGAAAATGGAAACACAAACTTACCTTATTTATGCCTCTCATGGTCTCTACCTCTTCTTGTTCCACTTTCAATTTAGCCTTCCATAAAAAATCTGTTCTCGCCACATATTCTCCCTGGCGATCTAGTGTGTGCAGTACGGCTATAACTAAAAGCAGCAGTAAAAATCCTTTAATTTCTAAAGGTAAACTGAAACAAGCCGATAATGAATTAATGTTTTATAGATACACATTTTATAGAGCTTCTTGACCTTACCAATCCTCTCTTAAATCCGTATTATATCTTTCATAAAGATCATTAAAGTGTAATATTAAAATTTGACACACTAAAGCCACAAACATGCTGAAGAGTTTTAAAATAAAACCCGATCTCAGGAAAGCCGATATGGCAGCTAAACTAATGGCACAACAAAATAGAAAAACGGGTGCTATAGTTAAATCGGGATATAATATCGTAGAGGGCACTATATCAGGTATAGATGAGTCATTCAAGGAACTATTTGAAAGTGTAAGATTTTGATTTTCAACAAAATCAGGATCGTTGGTAAAATTTATCTGCGAGGAAAAATTAAATTACCACTTATTATTTAAATGCAATTGAATTTAAAAGATTTTTACAAAATTACCACACTAAACACGGCACAGGTTGATATTAATATGTTTGCAATAACAAATATGGCCAAACGTAGATAACGACTACTGGCTACCACTTGTCCTGGACCATTTCTATCCGTGCTTGACGTATCTATATCAGGTACATGCATATTGCTCAAGTATAAAAATAGACCCAACGATATGAAGGTGGCAATCAAAGACCCCAATAAAGCAAAATTTCTACAATCAAAAGAAACAAGTTTATAAACACTTGCTTAGCAACATTTTAGCATTCACAATTGCATACTCGTATACTTACACTTCAATTACAATTAACTGCACCAAAGCAATGGATATGAAGAGCAAAAAAGCACATATTAAATCATAACGAAAATGTGTATCAGGTCGCGCACTATACATTGCCTCACGCGGTGTATTACGATACCACATGGTGAACGGTTTCAATTCGGTGGGTGGTCCAAAAAAATTGAAATTAAAACATTTACGCTCCGGCGGCAGCAAATTTGATTCAATCATTGCAATGCTCTGCATTACAAAATTATATAAAGAAGAGAAAAATATAATTATTATGTCATTTGATTAAACTTAAAGTATAAAAGAGAAAACGGAAATACATTAAATAGTTATGTGTTTGTGTGAATCAAGAAGAAATTGTGGTTTAGTCATGTCTGTGAAAAGTTCAAAAGGATAAAATAATATATGGTATCTCTATCCGTATCAGGCACATTTTGTTCTACGAGGCCGGTTTGATAACTTCCTGACTTAATAATTATTTTTTCCACAAAAATAGCGGAATCTTTCTCTACATAGTATCTCTCTTGCCATCTAGAAATTTTTTAAAAATTGGAAACAGTATATAGTGAAAAGGGCTAAATGTGGAGAGAGTTTGGTGGGTAGGATAGCAGTTCATAGCACAATATATGGATTTTATTCGTATTAAATACAAAAGTGTGATCCTGACGGAAAACTATTTTTCTTTCTTCTCTAGGTTCAAGGTAGCCAACAAAAAAAACTGTTGGCCATAACGTTGTTGGCCGCCAGACCCACCTTATTTTTTTTTTGTTGATCACGTTTATCCGAAGAAATCCACTACTTTGATTGCTCTTTGGTCACGGAGTTATCAGACTACCCTCGCACGATGCCAAACGTTCGCGATAACAATCCACTTTATTTACTAACTCACTATAATGTGGGATAAAGAAAGTGTGCTGTTGATTGTTCAGAATACCAACGAACAATGACTTTCCACAATGTCGAAAGAAAACTTAATAATCGAAAATTGAACCCGTCGAATTAATTGAATTAATTGAAATAGTTTTTCTACTCTTAGAATGTCATCTAGTGATATCTTTCTTGAACTAACTCTATGCCCGGATTAGAAAATAGCCCAACCAATATTAAAATATACTTATTTAATTATGGACCAGTGTGCAAATAATATTGCCGCCCACGCAATTATTCGGCATGAATTACGATCATAGAATCACCTTGCACATTTTAAAATTAAACCGAACTCCACTGACAAACTTAATTAGAAAAGCGAGACGAAGCATTATCCAGGTAGGAACATAATAAAGGCATAATCTTTTGCAATCTAACCATGTTATTCATGGAGTTCCTAGTGCTCATATTAATAGTGTTTGAAGCCACTGGTCACATCGCGAAGTAAAGATTTTTCTTAGAGCTTTGGACACTATTCAAGGCCTTGGAGTTTGTACAACTCTAGAAAAAAAGGCAGTTGATGCTTTCCTTGTGTTAGCATTAGTACAAATATACCAATTTGGCTGACCGAAGTTCGACCAGGACCTAACCAAACCTCCATTCTACGGATTTAAAAAAAAAAATTAAAACTTTGATTTATTAATGTGTTAGGTAACAACATCTTACTCCATCTTGGGAGTACCGCAAAGTCTGCCAGTAAGTGTTGCAATAAAGTCAGCCCTAGTCACAAGATCCTTTTGTTTTGCTCATTTGTGAGGGGGCTACCAAATGCTGTGGTACCGTGGAGATGTCTCGAAAAAAAATAACTTTTATATGTTAAATTTTTATCGACTTTAGATCAGGGTGAAGACTTTAAGTCATGCTTTACCTATAAGCGAACTGCCCTAGGACGCAAGTTACCTTTGATCTTATCTTATCTGCAGTTCTGACACCAAAAATTTCTCCTCTAGTTCAATGAGGTCAGCTTATCTTGCTTGCTTGGTATATCACGAATATACGAAACGTAATGGAGTGGCAAGTCGATAAACTCTTGCTTGTTAGAGTAATAAATACTACTAAAATTGAACCATGTAAATCGAACCGGCGAAGTTGCGATATTTAAGGGTACCCCAACGCTGCTTTACGATACAGAGCGTTCTCTGAAGATTGCGGATTTTCGATTTCACTTAAGACTTATTCCAAAGGGTCTAGGCAAAAATTCTTCGTTTAGACGAAGCTACATAGTAAAGTATATTAAAATGTTAGGTTACGTTAGGTTAGGAAGCGTAGTGTGAACCACACATCCACTCGGAGACCCAATTGGGTCCATTGTGATTCCCTTCATTTTCTTTTAATTTATTAAGTAAGTACTCTCCTTACAGTCATTATCATCCATCATTCACCCACTTAATTCCCGTGATAAAGCCCCTGATATCCTCAAGTTTGCACTTCGCGATATCACTAATGCCGAAATGGAAACGTCTGCTCAGATATAAACATCCTCATCAAACTGTTGAAGTTAAGGTGTGCGCTGGCATACATTAATTTACGACGAGTCTTAAAAGAATTCCTGTGCGAATAGTTTTTTTCCTTTTAAGGACGAGACGGCAAATGCATGGGTAAGAGTCTTCTCAGTCTTCAATTTAAAATAATGTCTCAGGTAAAACTTCACTTATAAGTCACTATAGAAAGTTAATGCTTGCCTATTTTTTAAAGGAAAGCACAAAACGGCCTATCGAAGGGTAAAAAGGGTTAAATGTTTCAGTCGTATTGTTTCCCTTAAAAAATTAAAAGATTTCCTTTGCCGATTCACTATATTTTTGCCTGGTCTTGGTAGCACCGGGTTGTCGCTATAAATCTTATGTTTTTCAGCTAAGTAAGTGACTCGTCTATTGTAGCCTGTCCCAGGTTGATGGGGCTAGGTACAATGCCTCCATATGATCGTGTAAGTGTATGTTGGTGCTGATCCTTGCTAAGTGGTGTGGGATATTGCTTAGAATTTGCCATTTTTTTAACAATCTCCAAAAGGGGTAAATCTAACTCCCCATAAAAAGAGTCCCATAGTTAATCTTTCAAAATGTCGTAACACGTATATAAGAAATATTTTTTTGCAAAACTTTTGATTTAGTTGTATAGTGTAATTTTTTATAGCATTTATTTTCTGTGCATCTCCTGAATGTGTTTTAAATTAACCATCACATGTAATAAAATTTACTTGGAAAATGTGTGTGAAATTAGAAAATATTTGTAGCAAAAGTATGCACAGATTCATTTTATTTTTAGCAATTTTGTTTCATCCTTTTAAAGTTTACACATGAATTTCATTAAAGCTGAAATCCTTTTAGTTTTACGTCTGTGCATACTTTGAGGCGTTTATTATCTTTTGACATTTACTTTTTAGATGAAAATTAGTTAGTAAGAAATTTCTACAAATTCTTACAGCAAAATCTTACAAAATCTTATTTAAAAAAAGTTTAGAAAATGTTTGTAATAAAATTGTGAATCATTTTAATAAAAAGGAAATATTTAGTTAAAAGCAAAAAAAAAAAAAAAAAATAGCGAGAAAGATGTGAACAAAATGAACATGTAAGTTGCAGTTTTTAGTGTAGCAATGTTGTTTGATATATTGTAAATTTTTTTAGCTCATGGAAATGCATGTCGAAAACATATTTTGGTATTTCGACATAATTGTTTCAAAGTTTGCATCGTGTATTGTCAGCTTTCTTAAAAGCCACATTTATCAAGTTACTATTGAAGTTAAGAAAAAATGTAAGGGGGGGGTACAAAATCTCTGAAAACAGCGTTACGTAATATGTGCACAGCCCCTTATATGCGGCGCAATCGTGATTCTATAGAGAAAATCAATTTGAATGAATATGCCGACTTTCTATTCTCAAAATTTTGGGACAGAGTTTTTTATCTCTAAAATTATGTTCTATTTATATTAATGGAAAAAATTTGGGACAAGAAGGTTTCTTTTAAAAATATTTGGTCCCAAGCGTGTTGCTTAAAGAAGAACTTATTGGAAAATATGAAAACATTTGGAGATACATATGTATGTAGGATTCTTTTTTGGGAAAAAAGTATTTTGGGACAGAAGCAAACTATTTTGGTACAAAATGAAATATTTTGGATTGCATAGTACACGAAAAACTATTACGAAAAAAGTTTTTTTTCCGTCAAAAGTCCACTGTATCCTTTTTGTTTTTCTTATATACAAGACATATTTTCAACTTTATGTATTTCCAAGTTTGGCCAAGGGGGCATAAAATTTAAATAAAGTTTTTAGATGCAAAGTGAGTGAGTGTGTGTGTGTGTGTGGTTTTGTACTTACAGCCAATCCAATATTCTTCACCAATTTCGATTCAGCAATATTGGCAAATGGTCTGTCAGCACCCCAACATTCAACGTATTTGGTCATCTTAGATGATGGCCGATTGCGAGTAACATGACCTGCAAAGAAAACCGAATTAAAACAAAGTTTAAGTAAATTTTAAATAAATAAATTACATTATAGCTTTGATTTTATTTTTTTTTTCAAAGAAAACTTTAAATTTAATGTGATTTAACAAATTTTATGGTTTATAAACATTTTTATATTTCAGTTCAAGGAAACAATTTCTTTTGCGCTCCAGGGAATTTATTTTTGTGTGAATTATTTCTTTTAAGACATTCTCTCTTACCACCATGACTACGAAAACTTTCATTCGTGTGTATGGACATTTTACGTTCCATAAATGCACCTGATGAACGCCTTCTATCAGCAAAGGACATCAAACCTGAAGTAGAAGGAAAAAAATGATTTAATTAAATAAAGATAAATTTTTTAAAGTTCATTTCAGCTTTTTATATCTGTCCTCATTTATAGAAAATTATTTACCCAAATACTCGTAATGATTTTGGAGGTTTATGTTAAAATAACAATAGTCAAACTGATGTCCTGAGCACCAAATTTTCTCTTAAAAACCCGGAAGATCGATTTTGATTTTAGAACCATGGTTTCTTTGGGAAAAGTTCTTAGAATTTTCCGTAGATTACGACCTTGCTATACGCTTTGTCATGTTTTTCGGTCCCGAACAAATTGACCCACCCTAATATACATCCCATACCTAACTCAATTTTTTTAAAAATGGTCGATGCGCCAAACCAATAATAAGCTGACGATTTATTAAAATGTGAAATATGTCCAAATATAAATTGGCAATGGACAATTGTTTCTGTTTAGTGGCACCAAACTCGTGTTTGTGTTCTTTAGGTCGGCAATAGTAAAATGGAATATTTACTTATTTTCTGTGTCGCAATGCTCTTCATCAGAATCCAGTTGTTTTATGGTCGTTAAAGCCTAAGATCTGTTTTTTCATAATTTTTACTTGTAAGAAATTTATAAATTTTTGTCCAGACCCTTTTTTATACCCTTCACCAAAAATGGTAAGGATATTTATAGGTTTGCCATTACGTGTGTAATTTCCACAATATTTATGTGAGGTCTATATAGTATACATATATATTCTGAATCCTTATAGATACGGAAGAATGCGCCATGTCCGTCTATCCGTCTGTCTGTACGTGAAATCGATTTTCCGAAGACATTGGAAGAGCTAGAGACTTGTGTCTTGGACTGAAATATAAGGAGTTTTCTTAAGATGCTTCGTATTGAAAATCAGCAAAAATAAAATATCGGTTCTGATATTGAATTAAATATACAAATAAATGAATATGTATGTATATAACCCTTTTAGAAATAAATTTATAAATACATGAGGTGCCCCAGTGTTGAATATGGAATCTTTCGATTATAATTCAACGCACGAACCATCGTGCTACTGAGGCTTGTTAGTGTTATGTGTATATTAACTTATAATAACTTTATGTATTTTTTCGTTCAAACCCCCTTTTTGTTCACTGATGAATGGAAAATTGTAAAATATTTTATTATATTCTGTGAATCACATATTTATGCATTGGTGAAGGGTATAGCCGAATATAGCACTCTTACGTGTTTATATTAGAATAAACAAGTGATGTTTTTCATTATAAGTTCCTTGTATAAAGATTTTACTTAAAAAAACACAATTAAAATATTTCGAGATTTCCTGCGATATTCTGGTTTTTTTTTTGTGAATTCTGGGATTCGGGATTTATCAATCCCGTAAAATCCCAAGATTTTCGGAACCTTGAATGGCATCTCCAAGCCGAATTCATTACCAGGTTAAGGCCACCTTAAGCCTACGTCATTATCAGCCGTGCAATCCTGAACTGTCAAAAATTGCTTATCTTTAGAAGTTAGGTTAGTTTTCTTTATATGTTTCCATAAAAAAATTGTTGCATTTGTTTTAATAGATGGAGACATTTTTAGTGGCGAATGTTATTATTGTAGAGATAAGACGACCTTGTAACAATTCGCCTTAAGCATGCCCAGTTGTCACAGCTTCTAGCGAATATATATTCTTGAAATCTGTGAAAAAGGCCATAATTAAAAACACTTACCTTGGACAGATAATTTTCGACGACTTTTAGCCTCTGGAATTTCATTTACTAATAAATTGGTGCTGGTATTAGCATGATGTAATATTGTACTTGTTGGTGCTGTTGCTGTTGTTGTTGTTGTTGTTGTTGTTGAGTTTGCCATAGTTGTTACATTTGGAGCTGTTGTCACCATACCACCCTTAGCTGTAGTTGTTACTGTTGATGTTTCTGATCCCTGCTGCAGTGATTGTGATGATTCACAATTTTCAATAGGATTTTCTATGATTGTAGGACCACTACCAATACCAACACTACCGCCACCCGCACCAGAGCCACAATTTGAAGTGGCCCCTTCACTGCCACTAGCACTAAGAGCATCATCATTGGCTATATTTAATGATGACTTTGGTGTTAGTGAAGCATGAGTATTATTGATGATTGCATTTGCAACATCGCTGCCATCACTTAGGCGTTGTAACAGTTGCGAGGCCGGATTAGTTGGGTTTAGTGTGATGTCACCATTTGTTTGTATTTTCACTTCCTGTTGCGCTTGATTGTCGCCTGGTGGTACTGTTGTTGAGTTTCTTAATTCGACCATATCTTCGTCCTCTTCTTCTTTAATGGACATGGATGTGTTTGATGATAATTGTGTCATTTTATGTTCAGGACTATTTGTTGCCGCCGCTGCTGCTCCTGATGTTGGCGAGAGTTTAATGGTGTTTGTTATTTCTGTTGGCTCTGATGGTTTGAAATTTATTACGGTCACTGGCAAAAGTTTTTCTGTTGCATCAGCGTCTATATTGTTGCTGTAGCTGTGATGATGATGATGATGATTGTTGGCATGCAGGATATCTTGATGCGAAGAGTTAATTTGTTTTATACGTGGCACAATGTGGGTGATGTAGGTGGGTTTCTAGTTTCATTAAAAGAATAGAAAACATACATAAAAGTGTATTAAAATTGCAACACATATGACCCTTTTTAATGCTGTTCACATAAATTCTATTGGACTTTTATGGGTTTAATTTTGTCTTCATTTTTTGTTTTGTTTTTTTTTTTTTTTTTTGTGAGAGTCATTTTGAATATTACTTTTATGTGCACGTTGAAACGTTTAGACTAAAGGGAGTTTGTAAAGTCTATTACATGGATTTTTTAATAAAATCTAACATGAAGTATCATGGAAGAATGAAATTATAAAAGAATATTGGAATATTTATTTTCATTTAATTAGATTTTTGAAGCTGTGACGTTTACAGAAATATTTTGATCCGCTACATGGTGGATACTGACGAAGGTTAATGCCAGGCACTGTAAACCAAACTTTCATGTAAGAACTTATTACATTCATAAGTATATGCATATCCTCTGAATACAAAAGCAACGACGAAATCCCTTAGCCCCTGCCATGGTATACCTTATGTTGCGTTGTCACCAACGCACCTACTAGACCTACAAATAATACACACGGGTGACAACTTCAGCTACACGCTATCGGCCCTGCACAAACACGTTGCTCAGTTCGCTCGATCTATTTAGACTTTTACCATGGACGTACTTGTTGCTTAACAGCCAAGTAACCGCAAAGGAAAGTTTAGCATACAGCAAGAAGACTAACCCGATGAAACAGTAACGGAAAGATTATTACTCCTAATTTGGATGTTAAGGTGTAAAAAGGAAGTTTGCGCGACAAACAAACAATAGCCGAATTGTGATTATTCTCCTGTTAAAACCTGTATGACCTCATGGAAGTGTACCAGCGGTAAATTTACTTGCTGTTATTAGAGAGAATGAGAATTGAAACTTATAGCTGGTGATGACAGTGGTAAACCGTCACATTAATCATCGAGGTGAATTCCTTTTTTAAAAGTTTTAACATCTTCCCCAAAGTGAAATGAAATGAAAATAAATAAAAAAGCGTTTTTCTAATACTGTGTTATCTTTAAGCGTCTCTCCCTCTAGGAAGGGCACCCTTCATCAAAACGATTTAAAAAAATCTAAAATATAAAGATGGATGGCTCACTATTGCACTTAAAATTTCGCCCTTGACAAAGATCTAACACACACAGCTTTCCTCCTGCCTACCTTAATCCATGCGGCAGTTTCATTTTCTTCATAAAAAAAATCAATTGTGTACTAAAACACCTTTTATTGTTTCTGCTGAAATAAATTTGTATTTATACGTTTACGATTAAATAAATAAAACTACTTCTAACTTACCTTTGGTGGTACAATTAAATACGTTTCTATTTTGTGATCTGCCAAATATGAATCACGAACGCCTCCATTTCCCTCTTCGACTTCAAATTTGTCATTCAAAAATTTTAGCGTTTGTTTTGTGATGTGTACTCGTCTAGAACAAATAAATTGTTGCAAAATATTTAACACTCGCTCGCATAAAATATTTAATCAAAAGAAGCAAAATTTCTTTACTTTGATTTATTTATTTTGTATGAATTTTAAATGAAAACTGAAAAGGTTGTATTTTATACGAATTGATTCCGATTCATTGAATTTGATTGGTTTTAAGTCTTTTGTTTTTCATATTTAGTTTTTTTTTATTTAGAACGTTTAACGGATTTTTTTTTATATTCGTATATTAAATCTTTTCATTTTTATACCCTTCACCAAAAATGTTCTGGGTATTTATTGGCTTGTCATTCCGTGAGTAATTTCTAAAATACTCATATGAGACCCATAAAGTATACACATATGTACATATATTCTGGATCCTTATAGGTACGGAAGTTACATGAGCTATGCCCATTTCTCCGTCAGTCTATGCGTGAAGTTGGGTTTCCGAAGCCACCGTAAGAGACATGGAAACTTGAGCCTGGGACTGATGTGTCAGGATTAGTCTTAAGACGTGTACTTCATTGGCATATTTGGTGATTTTTTAAATCGAAAAGCATAATACTGCCTCTCTACAAAACTCCAGACCTTGACCATCAACACAATTTATAATTCACTGTTTTAACCAATACTTCCGTGGTTTGGAGTTCGTAATATGAAACCCGATACTAAATCAAATAGAATCTCTGTAAATCAAGTTTCTAAAATTTTGTTCCAAGAGCTTCCATAAAATACGAATTAAAATTTTTCATCAGTGAAATTTCCTACATTTGCATTATTTCTATTTTCCCATGTCTGAATTCCTGAAGTTGATTTTTTTATTCTTCTTTAGTTACTAATCGGATCTACGACACGTTACGTTTTGGATTTAGTCACATTTCTACCGTATTTGCGTTTTTATCAGTTTACCCTTTAAGAGTAAGTTTTTAGGTGGCCGATCAGAGATTAACACAACTTTAATCTGGATTAACTGTTTTTAAGATGACAATTAACTGCATTTCCTTGAAACTTTAAGCGGCCATTGTTGGTGGGTTATGTATAACGTATTTTTAATGTAATTCAGTAGATTCAATTAATGATAGAGGATCTTTAACTTATGTGATTGCAGCTGCCGTGGTGGCAGTGAGGTCTAATTGGTAGACAACTCTGATGATGAGACTGTGGTTAGTCTCGAAACATCGATGTCAGTTCAACCCTCCGCGCAGTCTAATTTTTCTTTGTCTGTTCAAGTATTAGGAGCCACTAGATTTTTCTTTCTAATTTAAATAATAATTTAATTTATAACAAAATTATATTTAGAGAAAACGAACTTAAGCCTGAAAAATTAAAAATTTCTTTGATTAAATATCACTCAGTTCGAATAAAAAATTCACAACTTAATTTTATTTTTTCGCAATAGTATTTTTTTGGTGATATTTTTTCTCTTTTAGAATTTTTTTTATATATGGATTGTTTTAGTTATTTTCCCTGGGTTTTTTTTCTTATTTGTATTGTAGCGACTTTTTCAGTTTGCGGGATTTTGCCTATTTTTTAACGATTTTTAAATTTTTTCGGAGACTTTTTCGTTTTCTAATGTTTTTGATATTGTTTTGATGATCGTTTAAGTGATCTTAGCCATTATGACGATGTATTTTCGTTTTAACGTCTTATTAATCTAAGAGAATTTTACCGTTATAACTCTTGTCTGTTAATTTTTCCGCGATTTGAAATTTTTTCCTGTTTTTGGCGATTTTTCCGATAAGGCTTTGTTGCTTTCGTTTTGATCATTTATTGCTTGTTGTGGCGATTTTTTCCCGTTACGACGTCTTTATTTCTTTTCAACGTCTCATTTTTTAGGCGAATTTTCAATATTCAATACATTTTTTATCCGGTTTTGACGATTGTCTTCTGTTTCGGTGTTTTTTTTATTTTTTTTCGTTTAGGTCTTATTTATCCGGTTTTGAGTTGTAGTTTCATAAATTTGTATCATCTTTTCGTTTCACATTTTTATTTTTCTCCGCACAACGTCCCGAAGGCAACTTTGTTGTAATAATTTAATAATGAAAAATTACCTTAAGGAACTAAAGTCTGATTTTACAAAAACTACTATGTATTGAGTTTTCCACATTTCATTCAATGATTTATTTAAAATTTAACATTATCAACATTTTAGTTGAAATTATTTTCTTTTCGTCTTTAATGTCAAAATGTTCTAAACCACTTAACAAAATAATTTCCGGTATTTAAAAATAACTTATTTTGCTTTAACATTTCTGGCAAAAGTCCTTAACAAAAGTTTGCAAATAAAATAAACAGTGATTATAAGAAGAACAATACGAAGATTAACACTTACCCAGCCACCCCACCACTCTCCATGTGATTTGCTAAAGTCACATCATCACTCCAGACATCAAATTGCCACTTACGCAAACCCAAAACTCCGCACAGCACATTGCCCGTATGTATGCCAATACGCATATCTACATTTATGCCAGTCGCCTCACGTACATGTCTGAAATATAGAAAGAAAATTGTAGAGGATTAAGAAGGTTAAACACAAAAATCATGCTGAAAGTGGTAAAAATTAAAAAAAAAAAAAAACAAAATGATAAGAAAAATTCAAATTCCAACAGAAACTTTAATGCAAATTTAAATCAGAACAAATGTTTACACTTTAAATTATAATAAAATAAATAAACAATGATAAGTGTAAATTAAGTGTTCGTCTTGTGAAAAGTAGAGGAACTAAAAAAATCGTTAAAGAGGGGGTGAATGACTGTGGAAAACATTAAATTTAATGTCAGGAAATTTAAATAATTCGTACTTAAATTTTGCATTGCTTGAAAAAGTTTAGATTTAATTTGGAATTTAAAATGCTAAATCACGTAGTTTGTTTGAAATCTGTTAATTAATTCAATTAATTTAAATTACAAAATGTTGCTTTGAATTTTCCTTATTCTCAACACTGATTAAATTTTTTTTTCGTTTTTTTTTCTAAAATTGTCATCAGCATTTTGCATTTTATTTCTTGTTTTTTCTTTACAAATTAAATTAAAAATTTAGATATATTTCGGTGTGTGCGAGTGTGTGTGCGTTTTAAGCTTATTTTATGTTTATCCTTATTTTTATCCTGACTGGTTTGAGTTGTAAGAAAATAATAAAAATGTTTAAAGTCCACTACAGCAAATCAAAACTTTAATGTTCGCCACTAGTTAATTTAATACAGGGTGATTTTTAAGCGGTTTGTTTTAAAACTTAAACAAGAAACGCGAAAATAAAAGAAAATATTAAACGAAAACTCGAAACAAATATACATATGCACCGAAGTATGAAATGAAGATAATAAAAGGAAGCATAACGAAAATATGAATCAACAACATGAAGCGAAAACGTGAAATGAAAAAAATTATCTAAAAATATGAAACGGAAACATAAAGGATAAGCATAAAACAATGAAATAAACGTGAAACAAAATCGGGAAACGAAGAAAATTAACCGAAATATAAATCGATAATATGAAACAAGAAAATGTGATGAAAACATGAAACGAAAGGAAAACATGAAACTGAAAATAGAAAAGAAAAACATGAAGTAGAAACAGAAAACGAAAAATAAAAAACCGAAAACACAAAGCAAAAACGTGATACGAAAAAATTAACTGAAAATATGAAACGGAAACATGAAAGAAAAGCATAAAACAATGAAATAAACGTGAAGCGAAATCGGAAAATAAAACGAAAACATGAAACAAAAAAATGTGATGAAAACATGAAACGAAAGGAAAACATGAAACTGAATGGATGTTTGCTAGTAAAAACGTAAGGCTGCCAAAGAATGTGTCAGCTGTTTGCTTTATAAACGTGTGTGTATTCGTGTATGTATGACAAGAATTGACGTTTGCTACAGAAAATGGATTTTTATGTAGGAAGCGTTGCCAATACATTTTCAATAAATATTCAATGTTACGGATTTTGTCAGCTGATACACAACGCAACGATGCAATTTGACTAACGGAACCATTATTCCACATTAATTGAACTAAATTAAATTTCATATATAGACTTGATATATAAAAACAAAAACATTTATTTATTTTAATATCGTATGTATTTTTTTCTTGCTCACTGTAATTTAACTTCTTACCATCTTGTCATGTAATAAAAATACTATAAAAAATTTTATTACAAATGTTTTTTAAGAAAATTACTTTTGTTTTTATTATTTTGCCTTTTATACAATAAGTTATTTCATTTTATTGATACTCCACTGTACACTTTGAGTTTCTCTTGTAAAACAATAGTTCTTATTAAAGTTTGTTACCAGGTCTTTTCAATATTCTTGTAATCCCATAATCTCTTGTATAAACAATCCTAAACCTTTATCCTTTAAACTTAAACGACAAGTTGTAGCATTTGTCAAGTCAATAAAATTCCAAAAAAATTTCAAAATATTACTTTTGATATCCTGTATATGCGCTGTTGAAAATATGTCTATCCTATCCTTTATAATAAAGGATATACGTTTTTGTTTTTCATTCATCTTGATTTGGTTTTGTATGGGAAATAGGTGGCGGATTTTTGTTTAAGGCGATAAACCAATTAAAGTATTTCCAATTATCCCTCTAATGAGAAATTACTTATTTCAAATAAATTTTAGTTTTAAAACTTCTTCAAAGCTATTTAGCATGGACCACTTTGTTGTGATTATTTTACTTTCAAGGACACAACTGATACCAGTTTTATTTTTTTGTTCCTTCGTTATCTTTAATTATCTCAAGACTTATTTGTTAGTGTTGACTTTGTCTATTCGACACTAAACGACACCTTGTTAACAATATTTAACAAGTATCCTTTTAACACTTTGTTGTTGATTTATTTGTTGCTATATTGTTTATCCTATTGTTATCGTAATGTTTTTAATCAAATGTCTTTAGCTTCAATCATTGTCAAATCAAAGGACACGACGTAAAGAAAAAAATACATACTTTTGCTAGTGACAAAATACTTTGTGTTACCATTATTTCAGATAATGTAAACATTGACATACGTGCATCAGTTCACATATATTAACAAAGAACCACACACACCACGCCCGTACATGTATATAAAACACTGATACGGTACAACATCTAATACACTTTTGTATTTAGTGTTTTGAGAATTGTGAGTATAAATTTCACTTACTTGATGGCATCAATCATTTGCAAACCCATATTGACACAATTTGTGGCATGTTGTGGCCTAGAGATTGGCAGTCCGGATACACAATAATAACAATCTCCCAGGATTTTAATGCGCAAACAATGATTTTCCTTTAAAGAAAATAACACCATAAAAGGAAAAAAAAAAAAAAAATAAAAATATTATGAAAAACAATTTTTTATTTAATTAAATTAATTTTATTCTAACATGAGGAGAGGAGTAGCTTAATTTCAAGGATATTTGTTTTCATGCAGCGATCGCAGTAGAATCTTTGAACTAAAACTAAAAAGAAACAAAAAAACATTTTGCATTCAGTTGAAAGATCGATTGAAAGATTGATTGCCGGCGCAAAGCAATATAGTTAAAAACATCTGAAACTCGATGCGAATAACGTTTTTAATAGAGGAGTCGCGATGAAATAAGAAATAGAAAGCAATTCCTTATAATGATGATGGGGAAGTTACACCCTTTTTTGATTCCATTTTATTATTATGAGTCTTGTAAATTGTAAAGAGCTTTGACATGAGGAGATCTAACTTAGGGCTCGTAAGGCCTTTGAGGAGATGTGAAATCAGCTCGATAGTTTGACGATCGAGAGTGGCTCTAAAAGTAGTTTAACCTCTGAAGTCTCTGAAAAGGCTCAACCACGAAAATTTAAGAATTCTAGTTTGGGCTTTATTCGGTCCATTGTGCAAATATGAAATTGTGCCGCAACGAGCCGGAGTAATAAGAGTAATAAAATGAGAACTATATTTTGTCTAAAACGACATGGGGCTAAGAAATCAGGGGTGTTACTCTGTAGTTCAAGTTGAAAGAAATATCTTCCGAATTGGAATGTAAATAACATGCAAGCACGAACACCGTTTATTCGAATCGAAAGACAATGAAAAGGGGTTAGTGCGGCATGCAATCGGGCAACGATTCTAATTTTGTCTTAGATATAGTAAGAAATTTGTCCTTTAATTGGATCATGGCGAATCATAAGGAGTGAGAGCTAACGGATTACCTAAGTATGGATTGAATGTTTGGCAAAGAAATAGTGTACTCAACTCTAAACTATGATGAGTAAGAGCTCAAGCACGGAATAAGAAGATCTATTAAAACTGTTGAGTATTGGAAGTAGCTGAAGGACACAGGCGTTGCACAGCGCATATGGGATATAAGTTAACACACTCGAAGCTAAATCGAATCACACGGAATAATAAGACACTCAAAAAAGAGTGGAACTTAAGTAAGAATGCGTTTTGTTTGGTGTGGAGAAAACACAAATAGAGGTATAACTAAATTTGCAATTGGACGAAAAAGTTAGCTTTTATGTAACCACCATATAGGAATGGATCCTCCGTTGTTGAGACTAAGCTGAAATGCTGCGAAAAGTTAAGAAACTGAAGTTAGAGTTGTGTAGATGAGATGACAAATCAATTTGAGAGATTAACGATCGCATACACGAACGATATCGTTACAGCAAGTGTCTTTAAAGATCACGTGCAAACGTTAAGGAACTTATATGATAACGGAACTCGTACAAGAAACGCGTTTAACATCAGGGAGATCACTGATCTGGACAATAACATTTTGTATCAGGTCGTCAATATGAACTCAAGAGCAATCAAAGATGTATCAAACTACTTTGGTTGCTTGGTTTACGTGGCTGCCCGTTACGCACAAGCGTGCAAGTAGAATAAATAAGATTCCGTTTCGACAGACCACTCCACTCGTCAGTGTCAACCTATTTAGGTCCGAACCCAGGCCTCGGATTGAGGTATCTAATCAGGTCACCTAGACCTATCCTAGATACCTCCGAGATATCGTCTAGTATGCTGTTGCCCATAATGATAAGAATTCTTCATCCAAATTAGCAAGACACCCGCATGAGGTGGTCTACAAAAAGATTTGAAAGCAAGAACTCTGAAATCACTGATCTGACTCGAAATTAGTACTAGTATTATCTACAGTTATGAATTCTAGACCATGAGATGAATTATAAGGCTTGTAAAGAGATTTAAATAAAGATTCTTTGTTTGGGCGCCATGTATTCTGCGACCCGGCCTACTAAGGTCATTAAAGAAAGCGTAAAGATTATGAAGAACTATTGAGAATCTTGAACCTATAAATAGAATCTAATGCGGATCACGTCTAAAGTTTATATGAAATATGACTTAAGGAAGAGAAGTGTTTGAACTAGAAAGTACGCAAATAGATAGACAACGACATTTTACTTTCGTTCGGGGCGATAAATTTATTTTTATGTTAAATTTAATCTTTAGCTTAGAAGAGTTGGTCAAGGAGTAATTGGAATAGAGCAAAAGTGAGTGCTAGACGCCATTAATAGAAGATAATAATAAGGTTCCAAATCGACAACGTGGAAGACTCTGAATCGCACTTTCGAGTCATTTTTATAGTTCGTTACACCATAACTCTCATTAGTGGCTAGCCATAGTGTAACGACGTTAGGACACCAAGTACCAAGTAAAAAATAGCATCGGTGATCGGATGTCGTTTCGACTAGATTGATGGCTGCAGAAAGAAATATGGAGGAAGATAAACTTTGTATGGGGTTTATAGAGAGACTTCTGCATGTTGTGAGCAAATTACTACCCCACACTGACATTACACTGAAGGGAACTTCAGCATAATGGTTACTAACGATGCAGTGATGAGAATAGTTGTCGACAGCCAGCAGTGGACCGTCTGAAAATTTGGCAGTGATTATAGGATTGGTCAGTATTGGTCACTGTGATTCCAAGAGCATTAAAAATCTGCTACAGCGTAGCCTATATTTTCCAAAAAATTAGTTAAAATCGTCAAAAAAAAGGCTGAATGTATAACGTTGACCATCCAATTTAAGTTTCCGAACATTCGTATACCTAAAGAAATAATGATCTTTCAGCGGATGTCTAAATCCTTAAAAATATTGAAAAATCGGTAGACGAAGTGTATCCAGCTAAATGCACACGGATCTAAAGTTTTGACCATTTGAGTTTTACTCTAGCTTTAGCGAAATTCAATTAAAATTCTAATCAACATCACTTTTAATCTGTTTTTATTTTTCAAAACTCACCTGTGCAATTTGATCAAAACGCCCAAACAGATCATTCAAAGTCTTGACTAAATCACTCGCTGTCAACTGTTCAGAAAGTGGAGTAAAATTAACAATATCTGCATATAAAATGGAAACATTATTATGCCGCTGGACATGCAGTTCATGAAAACGTGTGGCCGATGAGTTGGTTTGACCACCAGCCCGTTGGCAAGCATCAGCCATTTTCAGCATGATGCTTCGTTTCACCTACAAGTACGAGTACGCAAAAGAAAAGAATAAAAATAAAACCAGAGATTAAAAATGGTAACAAAATTAGCAGCATAAAGGAAGAGGAATAACAAATGCTTTTGATTATAATTTATATTGTTTCTAATGAGTGGAAACCATTTCACTCTCTGGTACATACCTCTGCGGCAATATAAGCTGGTATAACACTTAACAACAATTGTTCCTGTTGCTCACGTTCACATTCCAGCTTTACACGTTGTTCGATGCCGGTACGTGTACCATCAACTGTACGCGTATGGGCAGCATCTGACATTATGCGATAATACAAACCAGATACAGATGCACTGGCCAACATAATGATTTCACCAAATAACTAAAAAATAGAAAATGTTTAACATTTTAATTAAAGATGATGCAGTCTTTATTTGTGTATAGTTTAAAATTGTTTTCTATTTTATTTATGAAAATAATTTTTTACAATTTTTATATCATCATCTAACCAACCAAGCAATTACAGTTACCCTGTAAATTTGTTTGATAAAAAACTATTGTTTTAATTTATGCAATGTCGAGCCAGTGTGTTTGTTTGGATTTATATTTAAAAGTATTTCAATGAATACTTGCAAATAAGGATACAATCGTAAACTGCACCTGTTGTCTTTCGTTGCCGTAACCAAATCAGAGTTTGTTGGCCATACATCTATAGACTCGGAAACTATCCAACCGATTTGACCCAAACTGGTGTCATTCAAAAGGGAATTTATAGAGGATGGTTTTAGGCTTTTAATATTTCAAGTGGGCGTAGCCCCTCCCACATAAATTGAATAACATCATATATCTTGACTATTGTGATAGCAAGAGTTTTGAAACATTGCAATAGTTCATATGTTACTAATGTGAGTAATCAGGACAAAAATGGGCGTTATCGGACAAGTGGGCGTGGCAGCTCCCATATAACCCAAAAATTGAAATCGCCATATTTTGGGCATTTTTTGACCTACGCCGATGATATTTGGTACATATAGTATTGACATAATTAGGAATACGTACTAGGAGAAAAGTGAGTGGGACCACGCCCCTTTATAGGAAAATAAAAAATCTTAATATAGTCTTAACTATTGGACCGATGGTCATTAAATTTTCACAATAGGATATATAAATACTTTTAATTTTATTTTATAACGAGGGGGGTAGCGAAGTACACCGGGATCAGCTAGTAACTTATAAAATGAATTCAGGACTCTTTTCTCTTACAGCGAAATGGAGCAAGAAAAAAATTAGAATCTTAAAGAAAAGCGTTGTGAGGATGGGATATCAATATGTCCCTAAAGACCATCTGTGTACAATCTAGCATTTTTTTAGCTTTTTACACTGCTAGTTAACTTTAACCACACATACAGGAGTTTGCACTAAACACTAAGGCGCATATTCAGAAATCATAACCAAAGTCGGAACTAATAAAACAGTAACTAAAAAATAGTTAAACATCTTATTCACAACTCATAACTAGCGTAGCAACTGCTCTCAGATGGTAAAAGAAATGCAACCCTGCATAGTGGCAAATAGAGAAAACAAAATATCGATAACACTGTGGAACAAATTCAGGTTAGCAAAAGTTAGGCCGATTCTGAGAGAGAGGGGTGAAAATAGAGGCTAAATTAGAAGACCCGTGTCGCGGCGTTTGTTAATGTTAGTTCGAATTTTTTTTTAATCGACCTTCGAACTTTGCAGTCAAATGGCGATTTTCAGCATATTGTTTATATGGTTTTTTGGCTATAACTCGTCGACTAATTGATATTTTTTAAAAAATTGATTTTTATTGTTACGTTGCAAATCCGCCAAACGAAATGTCAAAATAGGAGAAAAGTATAAAAAATTGCAAATATATTTTGCGCCAAAAAACTTTTGTTTCGTAAATTTTAAATCTTATTGTTAATTGCATCAGTTACTCGATGTATGCAACGGCTTACTAGCGATTGTCTCTTGGATATACCCTATTGCTCTCCTACATACCGTTGGTAATATCCACTTGCATAGTAACGTAAAGTCGCTAGCGCACCTGCCAAAATATATACGTACATATTGTCGGGTGGTTACTGGTATGCAGATGTTCCACGCACGAGCTATAAATCAGTTCTATATAATTATTGTGCGCCCTTTTTAAATCCTTAATACATTTTTTTGATATCTCGAATATATTAAGAGAGATAGAGCCGTAACATTAATTATATTCAGAATATTTTTATATTTTTAATTTCTTTCTTTGAATAATTGTTGACCAGTGTCCATTAAATATTATCTTTCATGGATTACACTATGCGGTTTCTATTTTGTGCTTTCTTAATTAAATACATTATTTGGATTTACTGAAAATCCAATAAACACTTTTAGAAACACAAATGAAAACACACCAAAAATGCTGGTGTTTATAAAGCACAATTTTTTTTAGTTAAAAATAACAGCTGACTGAAACAGCTACATTTAAACGACAGTACTCTATCTCTTTCCCTAGGTATCATCGCCTGAGTGCGGGTTCTAAAAAAAACGAGGATTCAATATAAAAGAGTTCGCTACAACGAAGGATTTTTGTATGAAAATATCAACCAAAACCTCGGTACTTTGGAATTAATTCTCGCGAGAATTTGTTATAACCAAGTACGTCATAAGCGAGTTTTACTGTATATTGTTTTTTCCCCTTTTGTGGTTTCATTTTTTAAAGTGACTTATTTCGCAAGTGCAATTTTGTGTCAGTCCTAATCAGCGGCCATTAATTTTTACAAGTTTTTTTTTTCCTACGTTTGACATTGACCTCCGCCATACATATTTTAAATGGAATTTAATACGTTTGTTCGAGTACTTACTTTCGCTTCTGAACTCATTACGAGTATAAAAACAACGTTAGAAAAACTTTTACAATTTTTTTTTTGTTTTTTGTTAAATTACCTCTCACTTTCCTTCGTCTCACAATTCTGGCTAACGAGTACGACGAGTATTTGCAATGTTTTATTTAAAAACCAATTAAAACAAAAACTGACATGGTGCAGCAGGACTTTGTTGTGGCAGTCCTTTTCTCTTATTTATTTTAATATGAGAATTGAAAGGATTTATATGTTCGTGTGTGTGTGTGTGAATATGTTAGTGTTATGTATATGTGTTACAATAATCTTAATGGTAGTGAGTTAGGCGTTGTGTTTGAGTGAGTGTGTGTGTGTGTGTGTGTGTTATTACTTACCACAGGCAAATTAGGTGTATAGTCAGGACTCTCACCAATACGATAGACAATGTGTATGGCAGTCATGAATAACGCTAAAACCACTGACACTGGCCATGATATCGGCAGCATTGTGTGAATGCCCTAGAGATAAATAAATAAAACAAAACAATTGATATTAAAAAATAATCAAACAAAAAGTTAAATAATTAAAATTGTGTTGAGCACAGATATCCACTTACAAGCACTTATAAACAACTTTACTACAGTTCTCTTTTTTGTTGTTGTTGGTTTATTTTCTGTTCATTCATGGAAATCGTTTTTGAAAAACGTTTTTCTATTCATGATTTTAATTTTTGTGGGACCTTTGTTTTATTTATTATATTTTATTTATTAAGCTAATTAGTGGTTGAGTTGTTCTTATTTGCTTGAAAACATTTAAAAATATTATTTTATGATTGAGATATGAGATGTTTTTTTTTAGAAATTTGTTTTTAAATTGTTCTGTTAAAATTCTCTTGCATTTGTAGTATTAAAGTAGACTGGCCTTTATGTGGCACTAAAAGTTATTTCATGATCCCTAACTAGGTACAGGCGTTACACCCAGAAAAAAGATTGGTTGGAAATCATCTATGGATCCAACCAACATTCCATGATCATAATTATAATACCAAATTTTAACCAACATACGGTTGCGACAATTCATAAATTGGTTGGGTGAATCGAATGTATTAATTTGCTGCTACTAAATCCCAAAATGGCAAACAGAACCGCGTAATTGGCAATGAATATGGTTTGGTTGATACTCCTAACCGACTATTCGGCTGGCATAACCAATTATAGTAAAATAAGAACTTACTCAATATTTGTAGATTTTAAAATACTAATGAGGCTGAGTTGTCTAAGACGATGTGTTTCAAACATGTGAGTTCTATGTTCAATACCAATAATGGACAAAAATAAATTATAAATTCACATGAGTAAATAAAACAATTTAATTTAGTTAATTAAGTATTAAAAATATTAATTCAATTGTGTTCCAGGATAAAAGTGAGCGTAAATAATCCCGATTAGCTTCCATTTAAAATTCTATGGAGGTAACCAATTTTATTCGTTGGTACTACACGAAAATTGTAGTTGTAGCAAACAAATTCTATGATAGGTGGTGCATCCGCGTTGCTAACAAATTCGATTGCTACAAGTAATCTGTTTTCTCAGTGTGGAAGAAATATTGTTGTTAGAACGGCAACGGTTTTGAGTTATTGGAAGTGACTTTTTAATTTTTAATATCAGACGAAAAAAAATCACTTAAAAAAAATTTTTGCTTCATATTATACTTTAGTAAGGTTTGATTATAAAAGGGCGGGGGATGGCTTGTATTTTAGGGCGTGACTAAATTGTTTTTTGCATTTTTAGAAAATATTATAGATTTCAACCAACCAATTGATCGAATATGAATTGAAATCGTATTGTATGTTTTTCTGTTTGTACAATTTTTTTTTTTCAATTAATTAAATTTAATTTAATCAACAAATATTTTAATTGATTTATTTTCATTTAAAACAATTTTATCGACTCTATGAAAATGGCCTCAAACCAAAATATGAAAAAAGGCCTCAAAGTTTAGGGAAAATGTCTCAAATATAAAAATAAAAAAGTCCCAAAAAAAAAAAAAAAAAAAACAATAAAAAATACCCCAAACTTCGTGTAGATGTTTCAATTTAAAATATTGGGTTATTTTTTATGGAGCCAATTTTAGTATTAGAATTGAAATAAAGTTTAAAAAATTTCCCAACGCCACATGTTAGGAAAAAAAGTAAAATGTATTTTCATTTATGCAGATTCAATCAACAGTTCTTCTGAGTATGCGACATTGTTTTAAGGAACGTAATTAAGTTTTTAAAATATTCAAAATATTTTCAATTAATTTTGATGAGTTAAAAACTAATTGAGAACTAATTAATTTTTTAATTAAATCTTCGTTTTTTTAATTGATTTCTGTTTTTTTCTTTTCTCTGTTTATGACAACATCATGTTTCATATCACGGCTTTGAGTTGATCATAGCATGATTTGTCTACAATTACAAAATAAGTTATTCTGATATCAAGATGACCTCAACCATTTTGAAAACCTTTAAGGAATTAATTAAAAATACATTCCAGCCAAATAATTTCTTGATTAGGATTGAGCACAATTAATTTCATTTCAAGACCTCAACACATACTCAATCGATTTGTTTAATTAAATACAAACATACTTGTATATCCAACTAAAGTTAAAAGGAATCGCATGCATATAACACACAATAATTTTCTCTTTTAAGTATTTAATAGAAATAGAAACGAATCTAAAGATTTACTTTGCATAGCAAACTATAAAAATCGTCCGCTTGCCATTACCACTAACACAATCTCCATAAAAAATCTCATCTAGTTTAAAAGCCAATATGTTTTTATTCTTAACAAAATGATTGTCTATTTGAAAATACAAATTAGTTTAGGGAACAACACTTCAACCATTAAGTGATTGAGGAAATGCATACACAAAATAATTTTCCAAAACATAAAATATAAAACATCTTGCGTATTTATGGGTTAAAACACTTTCGAAACATAAATAAAGACACGTATGCTATAATCAAGATATACATGTACATGTATATGAGTATACGTGTTGTAGCCAATTTTTATAACATCCTGTTTACATGCTTCCTTCCGTTTGTTTGGTTAAAAAAGAAATATATATATAATATAATAAATACTGAACATGAATAAAAATTCATATATCTGCACAAATAAACATACATACATGTGCACGAGTATGTGTATAATTATGATTTACTAAAGCACAGTGTCTTTCACTTTTGCTAACTAAAGTTCTTAAAAGTTTTTAATATTATTTACAATTTTAAACACTGTCTTAATACATGATGTTGGCAATTTACATGCTGCATTTATATTTTTGTAAAAGAGAACACACATTTCATGCACAACACTCACACACACACACACACACAATAATTCCACACTTACCAGAAATACAGCAAATAATGGTAATGGCGCCAATTCTTCACCTGTAATTGCTGCTATCGTTCCCAACGAAAATGTTGTTACAATGGCAAACGACAAGGCAGCCACCGGTGAATTTAGTACAGCAGGAAACTGTAGGGCTGTTAGTATACTGGCCGATATTAATGCCGCCAATGCCAATAGTAGTGTTTGCAATAATTGCTGTAATAGAGTAGAGTAGATATATATAAACAACATAAAAAACTAAAAAACTACATGATTACAAAAGCAATTTTTAAAATGTATGGGTAAGGGAAAACGTCAAAATGTCCATAAAACTAATAATTTCCTATTCAAATAAGAAAATTTAATGTGAATGGTTGAGTGAAAAGTTAAAAGGTTGCATCAAATCGAAAGCAAATAAAATCGATTAATTAAAGTTTATATTATTTTCATAAAATTAAAGCGAATTTAGTTGTAGAAAGAAAGTATTTTCTTATAAAATCCATCGAAAAAGTGCAACAAGTACTTTTTTATAAAGAAAAATACTTTTAATAAATTAAAAGTTTAATCACATTAAGATCTGAGGGAAGAAGAAAGCATCGCACAATGCCTCTGCCTAGCTATGGAGGATCACCGCCTTCGCTTTCTACGTAGAAGATCCTTCAGTACCCTCTCCGAGCTCTCAGTAGCGGATCTCGGTAGCCTTAATTACTTCAGCAGGAGCAGCGGAAGGTGCCCCTCTGTCCACTAGCGGGCTTGACATCCTGCCTGTTACCACTACAAGTCTCACCCCTTGCTACGATTATTCCCACTTGTTTCTCATGTGGTTCTCATTTGTTTCTCAGTTTGTTTCTCTTTCGCCTACCCTTCTCTAGACTCACCTAATCTCCCACTCTCTACTACCATTTTTCCCTACACGCAACACAATGGGACCACATCAGGACCCAAGTGAGCTGGAATCTAATCTTCCTTTTTACCAGCAGCCTGCTAACCTAGCCTAACCTAAGGTCTGACTGTATGGGTTGCAAAGAATAAATTTTTATTTTTCCGATATTTCGATCAACATTGTTGATCATATTCAGGGGCTGTGCACATATCACGTAACGCTCCCAAGGGGGGAGATTTGTTACGGATTAGAAATTTTGTTCTGAAAAGTTATTAAAAAGCAGTATTGGGGGGTGGGGGCGGATATAAAATCTCTGAAAACAGCGTTACGTAATATGTGCACAGCCCCTCAGTAGTGTTTGAATTAAAAAGAGATTCTCTTTGTATAAAAAGTATTTTTTGTGCAGAAAAGTAAAGTTGGGATAAAAAAGTACTTTAGTATAAAAAATAGTATTTTTCTATGGAAAAAATTTCTTTATATTTGACATTACTTTTTTGTATAAAACTACGCTTTCTTACTTTCAAAATCTGTTTTTAGTAAATTTATTTTTTTTTATAAAAAGTAGATTGCCATGAAAAATAAAATATGTAAGTACATATACATATAATTATCTTAAATTACTTTTTGGTATAAAATTACTTGATTACACAAAAAAAAAAAACGTTTTAACATACAAGGTATCGTTTTATATAAAAACTACCTTTTACATTAGAAGTACATTTTTACAGAAAAAGTACCTTTTACATAGAAAGTATTTTTTTTTCATAAAAAATTTATTTTAAAATTAAAAATACCTCTTTACATAAAGAGGACTATTTACATTATTGGTATTTTGTATATAAATAGTAGTTTTTTACATTAAAAAAAACGTACTCTTTAACAAAGAAGTTCAATTTTTATATAAAAATAAATCTAAATACAAACGGTAACTGTTTACGGAAGAAGTAATTTTAAAAGTGCTTTTTATGAAAAACGGAACTGCACTGCGTAGGCGAAAGTTTGCAATGTCTTTTTCTCTCTTTAAAAAGTGTAATTTTATTTAAAAAATCTTTAAGTAATTTGCTCAACGTCTCATAAATCTTCTACAATTCCTCCTGTTCGTCTTAAGCACGCAAAAAAAAACATTTCCCGAAGTTTTCTTCCCTCCATAATGACTTTCCTTGTCGTTTGTGTACGTTTTGGCAATCAAGATATTTAATTCAACTTACCTGTTGGTAAACGGCACCAATTATAATGGAAACTACACATGCTGCCAAAGATATTAAAAGACCAGAACGAAACAGTGATTTGCGTAAACGTTGTCGATATCTCGTATACAGGTCGTCCAAGTGAATATCTTCCGCTGAAAGCAAACAACCAAAAAAATAACAATAAGTTATTTTAATAAATATGTAATGGAATACTGAGTGAGATATTTTATATAAAAAAACTTTGTCTTAAGAACAAAATATTATTTAGAAAATCAACTTTCAACAAAGAACAGCAAAATTGGACATTAATGGCTTGGGCGTGCCTGGCGATAAACTTTTTCTTTTATTTATTCATTAAAGTGATCCGTTTGACTCTTTTTATGTTTGGGTGAATTGTTAGGCTGTTCTTTCTGAAGACTTTTAAGGTTTTTATTAATCATTCTTGTTAAAACGTTTTTTTCATTTACTTTGTTGTTGTTATTTTTGGGAATTAAATTTAATAAAGAAAGTTTAAAGAATTGTTTTTGCATTTTCTTATTAGTGGGGTCTTACAAATTATTAAAAATATTCTTTTATATGAAAGTTTTAAAAAAATTCAACATCTTTATTTTCTATCCAAATAATTGCTTGAGTGAATTTTAAGTCTCAGGGAGGGCGTATGATAAATATTTATTATTATATATTAATATTAATCATACGCAAGCAACTGTAAATGAGATAAAAGGGATAAATTAGTTGTTTTAGTGCTTCTTATATTTGTACTAATATTTAATAGAAATTCTTAGCATTTAACATACTTTCTGTGGTCTGAAATGAGAAAAATCTGGCATTTTTCTTACTTATGGTAGATAATTTTTACTTTTGCTACTTTTTCTCTTGAGAAATTCTCTTAATGGATTTGTGTGAAATTCGGTAGACGGATATCGTGTGACGTAGATTAAAATATATAAAGTACTTTATAAGGGGTAAAAACGGGACAAATAGGTACTTTTGTGTACATTTTTTTATAAAATTTTTTTACGGTTACTTATAGTGTCCTTTTTGAGGGTAAAATAAGAAAAAGCTTGGACTTTTCGTACTATTGTTACTTTTTAGTTTTTAGATACAGTACTAGCTCGCTAGACCGAATCAATGATTGCAGACCCTGTTTCGGATTAACGAGATGTTCGGATTACTGGATGTGCTGCTATTATTATGTCTTATAATTCACTATATTCGAAAATAAAATACAAGCCAGGATTTCAAAACAAATTTATTTTATTTTTGCTAATCAAGAATGAAAAAATTACACGTTTTTTTAAAAACATACCTATTCTGTTTTTTTTTTAAATAGAGACATAAAACATATCGCACTTGATCAACAAGAGGGTCATAAATTCAATTCAGATTACTGGATAATTCGGATTACACACCTTCGGATTAACGAACTGGCACTGTATTATTTTTAAAATAACATAGAGTGTACTTTTTGCGGGTAATATGGGGATATGCTAGAGTGTTTATTGTTGCTTTAGCGTTTACTAACTTAAAATATTCAAGTAGAAATTCTTGCACCTCCATTAGAAATGTATATTTTCTTATCTATATTTTCTTTGATTTCTATCATTTCAAATGAACCCCAATAAAAATTACCAAAGAAAGAAGAAAGAAACAAAATTGTGACAGATTTCTTGTTAGCATTTTTTTTTATTAATATATTTTTGCCACTCATGCTGAAGAAGAATATAAAATATTCCAATTTATTCGGTTGCCCTCTTTTAGGTTAAATAGAACGTAGAAAAAAAAATAAAAAACAGCATCACAATAAAAGAAGTAATTTAAAACCTGTTGCTTGCTGCTGTTGGCTTTTCATTTACACTAGTGTAATACAAAAGGCAAGCAGGGCGACTCTTGCAGTCGTTTAAGAATATTTATTCTATGGCTGGCTGACTTCGTCTTTAAAAGTTTTTAAAAGTCTAGCAGTGTTTAGTGTAGAAATATCTCTTTCTAGGCTTTTCTATGGCACCCCAAATTAACAATAGCAACAAAGCAAAATGATTCTGTGTTAACAAGAAAGAAATCGAAAAAAACAAAAAAAAAAAAAAAAAAAAAAAAAGGGACAAACATGTTTTTTTGTAGTTTTGGAAAATAACGTAAGCATATTGGTTTTATTAAGTAGAGAGTGTATGAAAAAAGAAGGTTAAAAAATAATAATGTTGGGCAATGGCTGTCTGTAAGTGGTTTGTTATTTTTTATTAAATAAAATCAAGGTAGAAAAAAAATCAAAAACTTTATCCAATTTCAGATAATGTCAAAGAGGGGGAGGCTGTAAAAAAGCAATTTATTTAAAAAAAAATAAATCTTGTTAAAGAGCAAAAAGAATATGTATTGAAATGTAAAAGAAAAATTTCTCTTGAAAAATTATAAATATTAACTTTTTGGGGGCCACTAGGGAGTATGATTGATTTTATTTTAGATTGTAATAAGAAAATCACTCATACGTCGTGGTGTCTATCGAATTCTAACAACATACCCAGCAAAATCTTACGTGACAAGAAAGTAGTTTAATCATGTGTTTGAATGGCTATGAACTGGTTCGATTTAGGTGAAACATGCATGATTTTAGCACATGCGTGACATTGGAGATCACGTGCTTATGCACCAATTTAAATAAAAAGCAATACTTCAGAACGCATGAACTAAACTAATGCAAAATCGATTATTTAGATACGTTTTTTCATTGGTAAAATAAATCAGTTGTAATACGTGACAGATATTTTTCATATGAAACAATTGCAGAAATGAATGGGTTTTTCAGGAGTTCGACAATGACTATTATAATGAAATCTATGAATACATTAAGAACGCATTATAAAAAATACATTCTTAAGAAGTAATGAAAAATCACTTCATTTAGAACCAATTCAATTTTATTTTGCTGCATGAATCTCATATAAATAGTTATTACGAAAATAATACGTAATACATGAGCCGTTTATTTCGAAAGTGGTATAAGTCACTTTGTTTTTTAGGTCGATATATTTAAGGGTTTGCATTCAAAAACGTTCAAAAATATGGAGAAATACTGAGAAAAATATCAGTATCATGAGATAACAAATACAAGAAAATCTTCTCGAAAGTTAGCATCCATATTTTTAAACGTGTTAAAACGCAAACCCTTAAATATCTCGACTTAAAAACAAAGTGATTTATGCCACTTTCAAAACAAACGGCTCACATATCTGTGCCAATATACAATAACCACTTAACTCAAAATATTACACTATTCCGTTGTGTCTAAATCATATCGTTCTATACACTTGTTTACCTACCGCCACAATTTTCGAAAAATCTAGTTTCCTTAAATCGATTTAAGTGGTTTATCCAAATTACCGAAGATATCCTACTAATATTGTAAATGTGAAAAATTGTTGTTTGTTCAATGGATTTAAATAAAATTTGGTAGATTAATATATAGGGTACTTTTTAGTGGCTGAAAACGTAACAAATTAGTACATATGGTACTTTTTATTTTTGTACTTATAAATTATTAATTTATTTTATAAATTAGCATACTATTCAGTGGCTAAAAAAAGGGAAAAACTGGTACTTTTGATACTTTTCTTTACTTATGGTACTTTACTTTTGGTTCTTTTTTACTTTTGGTGTTTATTTTCTTTTTAATGTATTTGAATGAAATATGGTAGATAGTAGATAGCGTGTGACACCGATTAAAATATAGGGTTCATTTTAAGGTTCAAAAACGGAAGAATTTAGTACTTTTTATTTTTGTACATATGTACATACTTATATACATATATGTTATAAATTTATTTAATAAATTAGCACACTTTCGAGTACTTTAGATACGTTTTTACTTTTGCTACTTTTGCTACTTTTTTACTTTTGATACTTTTTCTCCTCTGAAATTTTTTTAATGGATTTGTATGAAATCGGTAGACGAATAGCATGTGACCCCGATTAAAATATATGTTACTTTTCAAAGGCTAAAAACGGGATAAATTAGTACTTTTGGAACTTTTTAGTTTTGTACTTATAGTTTATAAATTTTCTTTATAAATTAGCTCACTTTCCTAAAGGCCCGAATTAAAATATAGGGTACTTTTTAAGGGTTTAAAACGAATCAAATCAGTACTTTTGGTACTACAGTGCGCTCGCGATAATATGAATTAATTAAAACCAAACCAGTTCACTTTTGCAAGATTGTTCATATTTGCGAATGACATCGAATTTCCCCTTAAAAACATTTTTCCCATAAAAACAGAAGTTTATTAAAAAATCTGTGATATTTTTTTTGCTCTCTCTTTTGCCTAATCGCCTTTAAGAGTAGCCAATGGAAGAAAAAAAGAGTTCATATTTTTTTGGGGTGTACATATAATATGGTATTCATATTTTGGCGAGTGCACTGTATTTGCTTTTTTTTATAATTTTTTACATTAATATGCCGTGTACTTTTTGGGTGTTAAATAAGAAAAGACTGGTACTTTTGGTACTTTTGTTATCACTTTTTTTCTTCGACAAATTTGGTGTAGACAGAATTTGTGCGTCAAGTAAAAGCACCAGCTTTTACAATATACATACATAAATATGTATTCGTATAGTTGTAGTGTCCCATAAATAGAATGACTTGAAAATATGAATGCATACAATTGCTGTACATATTAAGACGACAACAACAACAAAATAATAATAATAATAATAATAATCATGTCTTTGATTTGTTGACACATAAAATTTCTTACAAAATATCTATTGATATAGAAAATAGTTTAAAAAAATTAGACTGACTGCGAGAATATCGTGTTTAAAATTGTATTCAAAATTCCACAACGAAACGGACGGACAATAATAAATCCAACATAAAATATTTTCAAACAAAGTGATGTATGTATTTAAATTCCCGCATTACAGTTGTGAATACTTAAATAGCATTGCCACTAGTATAAATTTTCGAAAAGCTATATTGCGTTTTTAGTTTTTTTTTATATAAAACTATATTCAGTGTAGTATTCTGGCAATTCTGTTTATTGTTTGTAATAAATAATTTTTTGAATAAGTTTGGTAACCTTGAAAATAGCGGTAAATTATATTCGTAAAGTGGCTTCTTTTGTTAACATTGAAATAACAGCGCTAAACGACTCAAGGCGTATTAAAACAGGTGGCAGGACTACGACATCTGACTATTTTCTGCCCTACTGATGTTTTAGTTGCAAATGTCAAAGACTTGTTTTGTGGTTATATTTTTGACAGAACGAGCTGCTTTGGCTTTAATATTTCTCGTCCTGACAAGTTGTTGTTTTCTCCTGCTGCCAACTGGTTTATTACACCATGAAACGACTAAAGTATTTTTCTTTTCATTTTTATATAAAAAAATATATTTATTAATGCATAAAATGAAATTAGGGTAAATAATAAAAATTTACTGTATATTTTTGTCACAATTTTTTTAGTATAGTGGCTGATGGCAAACATGGCTCGATAGAGAGACAAAATGTCATTTTACCTTCGCTGTAAAAGAGGGAAAATTTTATTTTTATATTATTATTATTACGAATAAACGTAATTATTATTTGAACTTACATATATTGATGTATATATGAAAAGTAATATTATCAGGCTCAAGTTCAGTTTTATTGAATTAATGAAAATTCAAAATTACTAAGAGTTTTTTTATGTTGGAAAATATTAATATTTATATCCAATCAGTTTTTAGCAGAACGTATCATTATTAATTTTATTAAGATATTTAAAGGCTTCTCTCATGTTCTGCAAAAATTATATCAAATGCAATAAAATATAAAGATTAGGGGGGGGGGGAAAACAATGGTAAAAGAAAAACTTCAGCACAGGACGATCGAAATATCCTAAGGGCTGCCAAATGTAATCTCTTTAAATCAGCCAAGCAAATAAAAACCGAACTAAATTCAGCGATATGACGGTTATAAGACGATTTCTGTGTGCGAATTTTATAAAGCGAAATCCAAGAAAAAAAAGCAACTGCTTAAAAACGCATAGAGAGATAATCTTTTGGAAATCACCGCCAGAAATCATGTCCAGCGGAGTGTATGCAAACAAATGGCGAAATATTTTGTGAACTGATGAGTCTAAAATTGTTCTGTACATACATGTCATATAGCCAGATATAATCACACAAAGTATATTTATACAAGTACATGCAAGAGCCCAGCATATTTTCATTGACTATTTTCAAAATTTTTTCATTTTTCTTTCTACTTAATTTTCTTTAAGTTCTGCTGAGCAGCCTTTTAATTTACAATGATTTACAAAATGTTTAGTTAATTAATTTTACCCAAAATGTGAATTAAAGTTTGAAAGAATTCATTGGTGATTTATATAAAAGCAATTTTTAATCACTGTTTTAACTAGGATGATTAAGGGCAAAAAAATATTTTTTGTTTTTCTGAATTAGACCGCTGCATAAATAGATGTGTAGCTAACAGCCATACCTAAACAAGAGCGAAAAGCGGAACGCTTTCTACCGCCTAGCGTTAACGCTGAAATACCATACCTAAACAAGAGCGTCAACGCTTTGTCATAAAAACAGGGTTATTACAAAATATATAACAACCCTGATTATAATAGTATACTCATAACCTAATAACACATGCATCTCTACAACAAACACAACAAAAAAATTCCTCAGAAGTCAAAAGTATAAATATGTATATGTGTGTGTATGTTTCAACCTGTGACAAAAATATAAATAAAAATTATTCATTCAAATACGAAAAAATAAATACAAATCAAAATTTAACACTTGAAATAAAAAACAAGTTATTTACAAGAATTGTCAGCTGGGCTTGTAAGACTACCTTATAGTCATTGTATCATGAGTGCTTGTCTTTTGCAGCTAACTTCACTATTAAACGCGCTGTCAAAATCGGATTTTCCAATTGCAAAATTTTGCCGCGGTAACGCCGCGTTATTTCGGGATGCTCCATACAAATTGTATGGGCATGAGAACTTTTGACAGCTAAAAAACCCTTGCCGCTCTTGTTTAGGTATGGCTGTAAGAAGTTCACACAAAAAATGGCAAAAAAACCTATATTATCGATTTTGATCTTAAAAGCAGTCGTAGAGCTCTTATATTTGGTGTGAACTAATAACGTATTCTGTAGTAATATTGATTCGCATTACAAAACATTTAGATAAACATATCAAAACTATTGTTTTTCTTTTCAGGATATTTGTGACTAAAACTTGGTAAGGGTGCCTGCCATCAATCGATCGATAACACCCGGGTTGTGCTAAAAGAAAAATTTCTGCAGTTTCTTAAATCATTTGAATCTTTTCAGTGTGCAAAAAGAAAGAATTTTTTCGGTAAAAGCCACATCGAAAATTCTCCAATTTAATTAAATCAATTCGTTTAGAAGAAAAATCCAATCCAAAAACGAACATTTATTAAAATAATTATATAAAATAATTAAATTTATTATAAATCTTTTATTTATAAACAATCTGTTAATAAAAAAAGTAAGAAAACACAAGAAATTGTTTTTTATTTAATTAAAATAACTGCAGAAAGAAATATTCCCGTCCGTACTGATGATACTTTTTTGTTCGTTGCATTGCATAGCATTAACACGCTTTGATTTTCCTTTAATGATTTTAATTTGCCTTCATTTTGTAGTTTCTATAAAATAAAACATTTAATAAATTAATTGTGAAAGTTTCATATGTCTAACGTTTATGGTTCATAAGATACGGCTTATTTAAAATGATTAAATAAATTTGCTTTTTTTTTTTTGGTTGATGTCCCAGCTAGACAAAAAAACTCACACTAAAAAGATCAATTTTAAAATGTAAGTAAAATACCAGGAGCCCAGAAATGCAGAAAAACAGCAAGTGATAGTTAAAAAAATTTTTATTTAAAGTATTTGAATCACCCGGTTGTTGTTTAAGAATCCATTGCATACTTTGGGGGGTTTTCATAGTGAGCGAGTCACCCAGTTGTGTTTTTAAATATTCAAATCAACCGTTTTGTAATCGACTCCAAAAAATGAGGATTGATTGTTTTTAATCTTTATACCCGCAGAACTCTTATCATTTGTGAACCGATTTTCAAAAATTTTTGTTTTGTTTGAAAGGGTTCGTTTCCATAAGTAAACTACATACTATTATTACATATTTACATATATATTTTAATGAAAATCGAAGTGGCAAATTGCTTTCCGTGAGATATTGATTAGCTTATAAATTCTCCATTAATGAACTGAATTTTTAAATTCTTTAGTTTTTGTCTTTAAAATATGAGGGGCAAGTTGTCAACTCCTCTCCTTTACGAAACGTTGCTTAAAAACAGGATTTGACAAACAATTTCATATCGAATATAAAAACAGAAATAAATTTTTAACAGAAAAAAAACACAATACGTTATTTGTTCATAATAAATTAGAGGTATGGGTGGGTGTGTTGATTTTGAATAATTCATTTTGAAATCGATAAGAAAAGTCATGTGTGCATACAGACGTACATGCATATTTTTTATATATTATTATTAATAGAAGAAAAAACATTTGTCTTGTTGTCTTGGACTTGTTGGCAAATGCAAGGACATTAATTTGCTCCATGACAACAAGTATTGCAATAAATTCAATGACATTCGTCAGAATGTCATGAAGGTGGGGGAAATAAAGAAATGAATAGAAAAATTAAGAGGCATAATCTAAAACTTTGAGTGTTTTTTTTTTTGTGAGAAAAGTTTTGTACAATAAAAATTTAGCACGATTTGGATGAGGTGCAGTAGTTTAGTTTTTTTTTAAATAAATTTTTAAATTAAAAAAAAAAATAGACTTTAACAACTGGTAGATCTATAACAGGTATATGATTAAAATGGAAAGTTCTGCTCTTTGATTTTTTTTTTAATTTTCTGTATTGCTAATCGATGTCCTTACGGAAATGATTAGGTCACACCAAACATTTAAACTATTTGACTGTGTTACAACAGAAAATTAAAAATAAACGATTTTTTTGCCATTTCTTACAATTTTTAGCCGACTTCAAAAAAAGAAGGAGGAGGTCACCCATTCATATTTTTTTATATTTGAACGAGTGAGCTGCAACAAGTATGATCGAGCCTACTTATTCCCTAACGTTGAACTTTAGGGGCTGTGCACATATTACGTAACGCTCCAGGGTGAGGGGGGGGGGTGTTTAAGATTTGTTACGGATTGGAAATTTTGCACTGAAAAATTAGTAAAAAGCGTTACGAAGGGGGGGGGGGGGGGGTATAAAATCTCTGAAAACAGCGTTACGTAATATGTGCACAGCCCCTTAAGAACCACAAACAAGTATTATTCAGTTTTATGCTTGTTCGCTTTTTATGCACAAGCAGAAAATTCATCAACAAGTGTAAATCATTTCGATCATTTAAGCGAATGTGCATGATCTGATTGCATGATACAATGAATATAAGGCACATGCAGAAATACAAAAAACACCAACTCTATGTATTTTGTTGGTAGACAAATTGTTTTAAAAAATAAAAAAAAAACGCAATGATGGCTAGCTGTAGCGATTTTTTTTTTTGGCAAGCGGAAACAGCATTTTATGATTTCTTTAAATTTTCCTTACTTTTACTACCTGTTTAATGTTCTAATCACTAGTTGGTATCGTGCTATACCATTCGTCAGGAAGTTAAATTCCATGTCTGGTTTCTGTAACTTATGTGAGAGGTTTTCACATTGAGAATTTTATTATCATACTGGAAAATTAGTACTTTTGTGCCCTTTTAAGGTTAGCAGGGTGACTCATATATTAATTCTACTAATATTCCATGAATCGTCCAAGGCGAATTCACTTACCTGGCGGTGTTACTAACTTAGTCTGGGTTCACACGTGAAAGTTTTCTTTAATGAAAGTGGTTAGTTTGTTGATGAGAGGGGAGAGAAGAATGGTGTCGGGTACCATTTTCTCTCCCCTCTCACCAACAAATTTCCACTTTCATGAAAGAAAACTTTCACGTGTGAACGCAGACACAGCTGAGCTACTTTTTTCTTGCAAAATGGCTGTCGATATGTCAAAGTTTGTACATGCAAGCATAGGGGCCGATATGTCAAATGTTTTTGTAATGTTGTAATTATTGTACAATCCATTACACCTGGTAAACGAATTCGCCTTAAAATCGTCCTACTAAAGATCAGATAACTTGTGCAATTACTCAATGATTTTTTTTTATGTGAGAACTTCTCACAAATTATAGAAAAGATCTGCTTCGTTATATCGCACAACTACATATGTATATATGTAAATACATTACATTTTTTTAACTTCAAAGATTTAATGAACTCTTTTTAAATACTTTTTTTTCATTTATTTACATTTATGTATGTTTTTGTTTTATGAATTAAATTAAGAGCTTTAAATTATTTACGAAATGGAAAAAGGGCTCTTGCGCCTCAACGAAAGATAAAATATGACCCAGCTGCAATAAGAGAAAAGATAATTCTTTATAATTTTTTCTTTACCTCCTTGTTGCACCGAAAAAAAACAAGAAAAACAGCAACAACAGCATCTAGACAAATAATCATAAAAAAAATAAAATAAGATGTAGTCACTTTCAAAATGTAGAAAGAACCACAAAAACAACAAGGAAAAATAATCAACAGGACAAAAAAACAACAGAGCACACAACAAATAGGAGCCGAGTGTTTTGTGTATCAACACACTGATAACACAAAAACTGAATAACAACAGAAATATAAACAAACACACACACGAGTGTGTGCTTGCATAAGCATGGCTGCTTTTGCATTTGTTGTATGAATACATGTTCGTGTGTTTGTCAAAAGTGGGATTTTTGTTGTTAACTTTAGACAGGGACAAATAAAAAAGAATTGAGTTGAAGGCATAAAGAAAAATAGTCATAAACTGAAATGAAATACACATACACACGCATGAATACGTAAACGAAATACACACATATACATACGTATCTATTTCGTTAGAAAAATGTAAACAAAGTAATTGTATTTTGTTTTTTTTTCTTCTTATCGATTGAATGTATTTTAAATTGTAATTTGCTGATGAAAAATAAATTAATTTTACACACATTTAATATTTTTAAGTGTGGGCTCTGGATAGACTGACAAAGGTTGCGGTTTGTCCTAGTAATATGTGAATATCCCTAATATAGAGTAAAAACAACAAAAAAGTCAAATTACAAAGTAGAATACCTTGAAGATAACGGACTATGAGTTTGTGTTGATTATTAGTAATTTCCAATGGGGAATTTCGTACTAACTAACCAAAGTTGTTTTCAATGTGTAAAAATAGAATAAAAAATGAATTAAATTAATTCTCGTATTCTATTTCTGTTTAAAACTTGGTTAAATAGTTGATATTCTTCCCAATTAGTATCTACTTAACGAAAATTGTAAAGATGGACAATTGAACGCTGATGAGAGGTGTAGCGGCCTTGAAATCGGTACTGATACGTTCTGCTAAACTGATTGGATATAAATAATAATATTTTTCAACATAAAAAATAACTCTTAGTAATTTTAATTTTCATTAATTTAATAAAACTGAACTTGAGCCTGATAAAATTGCTCTTTATATTGTGTTATTTTAAAAGTGTAGCGCGTTCTTTTCTCATGATGTTACCCTTACAAAAAAAAGAAAAATAATGTTACATATATGAATATATTGAATATATTCAACACTCATTTTAATTAAAGGGGCATGATTTTGTTATTGTTTCTTAAATTTACTGTTGAATGCCAACATTAGTGTTCTTTTGTAAACGTAAAATATGCAACACTTCCTAAATGTCAGGGGTACATTTAAAAATATGTAGTGAAAAATCACTGCAACACTTATGGAACATTTTTTTAGAAAAATTAAAAATGTTTAGATACGCTCACCGTAAAGTTTTATTAAAGGACGTACTTAAAGAGGTTGACAGAGGGGAACTGGATAAAGTTTCCCCATAACTGTCTGCATCTCAATAGGCCGAAAATATTATTTATAAATGTCCTTGGTTGTTCAAAGTCAAATATGATCTTTGTGCTGACTGTTTTTTCGTCTCAGCTTCTCGTCGGATCTGAAGCCTTATAGCACAGCTTATTTTTAAGTAGTTTTCTATCGACTCACATTTCTTATCTGGTTTTAACTAAACCAGGTGGCAGCGGGAGAAAACAGGAACTTGGCAGCACGAGAAAAAGTAAAGCCAAGGTAACTGAAGCTGTCAAAAATATAACCAGAAAAACAGCTCTTTGACATTTTCAGCGACCAAATAACTACGGTAAAAAATAGTTAGCTGTCGTAGCGCTGCCACCTGGTTTATTACATCATTTTTAACATTAAAACCGACAAACAGCTGATTCGCGTTCAAACTATATTTTTTAAATTCCGGTTGTATAATGAATTTGTTCAAAATAAACTAAAAACTCCATGTACATAAGCTGGGGATTGTATAAATCGCTGCCGAAACAGTATTTAGTGACTAGTGGAGTGCTATGCCTTCATCACTTAAACCGTCCTACAATAATTATTGCAATGCTTCACTAAAGCACATCAGAGAAAATGATTGACCTGCTCTGACTATTGTTTGAACCCAGATCCTTAGTTATAGCTTGCTTTGTAGTCAATGCACTAATCACTTAAGATAACACCGCCCTGAATGTCTGTGTCAAAATAAGCAAACTGAACGACAAATGCGTTGCGTAAACATGTTGCAAAGTGTGTACCTACCATAAGAGGAGATACTAAGGTTTGGGTTTGGGTATCCACAATACATACTATTGATTCGTCGCAAGAGTTCACATGAAAAGCATTTAGTTTTTAGGAGAGCAAATTTTGCGCACAACCAGAACGTCTAAATTGCGGAAACCATATTTTAATTTTAAGCCCGCTTTGTAATTTTCGGTTTGTTTTTAGAGCACCAAGATGCATGGACCGATTTAGAAAATTTGTAATGTACTTATATAAATTGCCACTCGTACAAAATAATCCATCCTCTTTTGCGTTAGTTCGTTTGTAAATATTTTTAAAAATATTTAATTTTGTAGTTTTACAAGTTTTGAATACAAACTGAATTTAGTTTTTAAATCACAATCTAGTCAAGTTGTTTATGCGTATTTCAATTAGTATTGAAAAATAAAAAAAAACTTTGCTGGTCGAATTATGTTAACAATGTCTACTTAATATTTCTCTGATTATAAACATTTACGAACTTTAGCCTGTACAAAAATTATTAACAAATATTAGTTATAAACACTTCGTAGTAATTTAAGAAAATTACAATTAATATACACATAAAAAAAATATTTTTCTTAATCCCTAGATAATTTAGGTATTTAAATACTTATTTGCAAAGTTGCTTTCAAAAGCTCTCTTAAACAACTTGTTTATTTTAAACTTTCTATTATTTATTTCAGAATAAAAAATTTTTTTCTGCTTTTTCGTTGTTCTTCTAATTTGCATATTGTTGCTGTCTTATTTTGATTGTTGCAAATAAGATTTTGCAACAACCTATTTTATTTTTACCGTTGTATTTATTGTATTCTTTTTATAAGTTTTATACCTTGATTTTATGCTGTAGTAATAAATAAATGTTTAAACTTAAAACTGAACCACTGGCTGCTTTTGAATTTGCTTCATTTTCCTTCTGCTGCTTTTCAGATAAAACGGAAAAACTTTAGTTGTTCAAAATGTAAATATTTCAACGTGATGTTGTCAGCCTTGCTCTCCATTTACAATTTTTTTTATTCATCTCTCCTTTCTTATTTTTGTGCATGAATAATGTATCAGAGTTAACAAATGCAAATAAGACAATTGTCGTTTATAATAAATTGTAAAATTTTTGTCAATTGTTGTTGTGTTGCAACAATATACAAAATAATTTCTGTTGAATGTCGAGAAGTGTTTGAAAAGAGACTAAAGCTTAACTGGTACATTTCGCCCGCCCTTAAAAAAATAATATTGAAAATATTTGTGGATATTTATGCAGACTAAATAAACTTCGTAAATTTAATAATCAGAGAAAAATAATAATAATAGCTGAATAGAACAAACGTTGTTTTCGGTAGAAGCCAGTAAACCTCGGCAGTATTTATGTGTAAATGCGTTCTCTACTGTCTTTGAGGAACTCGAGCCGTGAAGGCCGGATCGATGCTAAACAAGCATTTCGTTCAAAGTTTTCCAATTTGGCGAGACTTTACTGAAAGAGTCTTCAGCAAAATTCATAACAGCAGATTATTAATTTCCCAATTTTTAAGCAGATGAATTTTGAAATCTTGCACTTGTGGTCTAACCTCCAATAAATTTAAAGGGCCATTTTTTGGATTTTCAAATCGTAAAGGTGTGAAAATGTTTTACAATTTAGTTAAACCGTTAAGATAATCCGCCCAAGTGTGAACAATAATTCCTGGGGCATTTTTCCCTTTTTCCATTCATCCTATCCTTAATTGTGATATCCATAAAGAGAAAAGTTAATATTCTTAGGGCCATTATTACAACCTAATAATAAAGTTCGTAATAGTGAACATTAGAAGGCATGTTTCAACAATTTAAAAACATACATAAATCCGCACCGTGAACCTGCCAATATGGCAGTGCTACAATGCACACTGGGGTGGGTTGTAAAAGTAACTATTCGACTCCGTGAATAAATCTGATACAAATTAGTCTTTAAAGGAGGTGATAAAAAATTTTTGTGGAGCTCAATGTCACTAGATTTTATAGATTTTATTTTTTCTATCCGAAATTTTCAAGTAATTTCTAATAATGTTAGCAGTATGCATAAGTTTATAAAATTATATTAAAGCCTTGATAAAATGTTAAATTGCTTATTTAAATGATTCGCTTTGTACACATCTTTGTAATTATTTTATTGTTCAGTACAATGTAAATAATTAATTACCACTGAAATATTTCCCCTCAACGTATGATTAATATTGAATTCATTAAATTCATATGAAATATTACCTATACGCCGCCAGGTTTCTGTTTTACATTTTTATTTTTATTGAAATAAATGCATTTCATCATAAGCCGCCGACATGTTCCACAAAAACTTGAATACAAACGTAAATCCTTTAAGGCATTTACAGGACAAACGCCACAAAATACATTTCACTAAAAAATGTTCTTACAAAAAGTTTAAGAAGCTCAAAATGTATATACGAGTACTCGTACATAAATAAGAATTGAATAAAAAATTTAATACAAAAAAACCTTGAAAACTGTCATAGAGAATAAATGGAAAAAAAAACATAGTAAATATTTCATGGCTGAGAAACAGTCAATAATACAAGTGGTTTAAAAGTACTTTAAATGCATTCCGTAGATGTCAACAAAAATAAATAACGTTTTTGAACAGAAAACTAGTCGTATTCGCCAGCAAGCGGCCTTGTTGCAAAATAAAATAAAAACTTTAGATTTTGCAAGCAGAAGCTTAGGATAGCATTTTGTATTTTTTTTTTTTTTTTTTTTTTGTTAAGCAAAAGATAATTCGCACAAGAGACTTCTTATTAAAACTATTTCTGTATTTTTACGAGAAGTTTTAGTTCAGTCCAGTTTAGTTTAAATTAAAGCTCACGAGAGTAATTTTCAATATAGAAAATTTTTAATTTTATTTCGAAAATTTATTACTTTGTGGCTTACTTATTGCTGTATATTTTGATCGAATTTTTTTTTTGGTTTTTTTTTTTTGGAGATATTTTTCGGGTTTTCTATTGTTTTTTATACGGCAACTTTAATTTTTAGCGATTTTCTTTATGATACCGTTTTTGCGTTTTGATTTTTCTAATTGTGTTGACGATGAATGCATCATTTCGCCATTTTTTTTTCGTTGTCACAGATTTTTTAGTTTTGGAATTTGTTCGGCGACTGATGTTATTCACGAAAAAGTTGTGTAACCTCCTCGAAGAATTCAATTAAAAACGGTTCGTCTGTCTCAAACTTCTTTACGCAATAGTCGCAATAACAGAGTTGTAAAAGAATTAAGCCTTCTACATTTTTAACATCTATTTTCTCTACTTTATCCCATGGCGTAATAAATCCGGTGGCAGCGCTACGACAGCTGACTATTTTATGCCCTACTTATTTTTTGGTTGAAAATGTCAAAGAGCTGTTTTCTTCTTATATTTTTGACAGCTTCAGTTACTTTGGCTTTACCTTTTCTCGTGCTGCCAAGTTTTTGTTTTCTACCGCTGCCATCTGATTTATTACGCCATGCTTTTTTCCTTTCCTTAAGTTCTGAAAGATTGCATTGCTTAAATAAAACTCATCCCCAGAGTGTTTGTCTTACAAAAAAAAAGTCACTTAGTTGTGGTTCCTTGCTTTGGATGTGGTTCGACTCCAGCGTTTTCAATTGTAATTCTACTCTTACTTAACCTCTGCATAATTACCAGAGTTGATCGAAAAGTATTTTCAAAACAAAATGTTGCTACTTTTCTTATCTTTCAGGCTTGAAGTTAACATTTTCCATTCGTGCGCCTTTTAAAAGCATCTAAATGGTTTTTTGCACCGATTTATATTTTAGCACCAAATGCTGGCAATTAAAGAATATTGCCCATTTTATTTAATAACACAGTAAGTATAATTTAAGATCTATTTATTTATTTCTAACTTTAATGACCTGCTCATTCCTTACAGTGGGCTTAAAAAATTACCCTTATATTTCTTAATCGTTTTCCTTAACGTTTGCGTCGTACCATCTGGACTTTTAAATACCTTGAAATTTTTCGCACATACTTTTCCACCTTTTTAATGTTTCATCTTCAGTATTTTAGGAAAATTTATAAACATCGCACAGTCAGTAAAAAAAAAAAAACAATAAACATTAACTAATCAAACACACTAAACACGTTTATTCTCTATGAAATGAATACAAGATAGAAAATGATATTGAAAGGAAAATAAAAATTAATGATGTTCGATAGCATCTCTAAGAGCAGCAGGCAGTCTATCTGGCTGCGAAACAACGTGTTTACCAATCAACCAACAGCATCAGCATCATCAGCGTTGTTGTAATAGATTTTACAACATGATACGAACACAAAGTCAATAACTCAAACATGTATCACAAAATTCATAAAAGATTATTAAATGATTTCTATTTTTTTTTTTTTTTCAAAAGGCTGCAGGGTTTTAATATTTATGTGAAACATGAAAACGTTACAACCTTAAAACCCATCATTAGCACACAGATGTAGGAAGAGGAGGAGGAGGAGGTGTTTTGAGCAATTGCAATTTATGTTCATATGAATCTTTTGTTTTGGGAAATCTATGGAAATATTTTAAAAATTGAAGAAATTTTCGTCCTTTTATGGCAACAGCTTTAGGCAGGCATCAACCGAATTTTCGGTGAGATGAGATAATTTTTCAAATACTGCCAGTTTTTCTACAGAATTTTTCACTTCAGCTAAAACGAATTTTTTTCCTTTGTGAAAATTTTTGCCTTTAAAGAAATTTGTCTTGTGTCACAACTAATTAGAATATGAAAAAAAGATACAAATTTTTTTATTGCTAAAATAAATCAAATTTTCTTTGTCATATTGTTGGCTGATATTATGAATAAAACGTATGCCAAAATACATTAAATATTATTTTATCATGCGACCATTAAGTAATGCCTGTATTATTTTCTAGAGATTTCTTTTAAAAATTCCTATAATTCAATGAAACATAATGGAATTCCTAATGACAAAACAGAAGCATATATTTTATTAAATTTTACTGCGAATATTATTTTTAAGGCGAAGCCAAAAATTTTTTATCGATTATTATCTCAACTTTTACGTTACAAAAATAGACATTAAAATTTCACACACAAGAAAACTGCGCCCACAGTAACAAATTCAGTCAGACTAAAAATAAACAGACAATTCTTATCGATTTAATAAAACTAAATTTTGTATTAAGAAATATTTAAATTAAAAAAAAAAAAAAAAAAACTGTACCTTGAAGATGTTTAATGAAGAAACCCTGTTTCAGCCTCGATGAAATTCTGAAATATACTCGTATGTACATACATACGTATGTATGTATTTTGTTAATGCTCCTATTTGGCAAAGCAAAAATGAAGAATAATTAAAATAAATTTTTACATTTCACACAATATATTTTTAATTCTGATATTTAAGCCAATAATTTGAGGTGCTGTTTCCACAATACAGACAAGTGACTTGTGTAGGAATTTTATATGGGAGTGACTAAAAAAATTAAGGTGTTGTTTCTATATGACGAATGATTGATTTGAGTGTAAAATTTGTATGGAAAACACTCAAAAATCTGAGCGATTTTAATACAAATTTTAAACTCAAATCATTAGTCTGTCTTCTGGAAACAGCACATAAGTGATATTCATACAAATTTTGTACTCAAACTAAATGTTTGTATAATAGAAACCGCTCAGTAAGATGTTGTACTCCAATGTGTGCTAAAAATTAAAGAAAAATATGTAAAACTTGTTTGTCAAAATATTCTTAAGAAAATTTGCGCAAAAACCTACAACTGACACTTACAATGCAGTTTCAATTTAAGACAACATTTCCTACGATATTTTACACAAATTGTAGATAGAAATGAAATAAACATTAAAAAATTTGTTCCAAATTATTCTTAAAAAAAACTTGCGCAAATTCAACCAAAATTTTCGAAAATGTAAACCAACATTTCTAAAGAATGCAAATATCTGCTAAAAATAAGTTTTTCTCCAGAAAAACTGTTTAAAAGTGGAGCAAAAAGCTTCTTGAGCAAATTTGGGAAAGTTTTAGTAACCATTTTGTTAAAAAACATTTGCGCAAATTAAAAAAAATTTTGGCATAAAACATATTTTTAAAAATTTTAGTAAACATTTCTTAAAAAATTTTCTCAAAAATATTTTCAAAAATTTACGTGCAATTTTATATTATAACTCATGTTAAAAGTTTGTTACAAAAAAAATTTTGTAATGGAAATTCGCAGAAATTTCAGACAGAATTTTTCTAGTAAAATTTTTTAGAAATTTAAGCAATTTTTTTTAATAATTAGCACAAATTGGTATTTCAGTAGAAACATTTAAAAATCTTCTATGGATAGTTTTAAAAATCTTTTATTAAAAATTTTTTTATGGAAAGTTTTAAATAATTTCTATAGAAAGTTTTAAAAAATTTCTATTAAAAGTTTAAAAAATGTCTAAAGAAATTTTTAAAAAACTTCTGAAGAAAGTTTTTAACAGAAAATTTTTAAAATTTCGTCACAAATTTTGAAACTTTTAAGAAATTTTTACAGAAAAAATTTATTAAAAAATATAAAAGTTTTTAAAATTGCTAAAAAAAACATCTAAAATTTCTAATAAAATTGCATTAAATTTATGAAGAAAATTTTTCTAAAACATTTAGAGTATATTCGTCAAAGTATAAAAAAAATTAGACAAGCTGCTTATGTTCCACTTAGGGTCGTTAATGGTTCCAAGACGCATCCGTAAAAGGTAAAGTTAATAGTGAAGTTGAATATATTTCTGGTATTTTATTTTCATGGTTGCATGTGAAAATTTCTTTGTTTGCTTAGAGTATTTTTCATCGTATAAAAAGAAAATGTTTTTGGTTTTTGTAGCTGTTGTACTGGCGACTTCATTTGATAGACTCTTAAAAGGCCTTGATTCGTACCAAACGAAATGGTGCACATTTATGCCGCTTGATTTAAAATACAATTTATATGGCAGCTCTTTTGATTAAAATATTCATTATATTTGAATTCAATTAGTTTGTTTCCAACTTCATACAAAATCAATTTTAATTTGTTATTCAATTATTTTCGATTTTATTTTGTTTGATTTTTTTCAATTTAAATATATTCAATGCAACTGCATTCATTACGTTCTTATCTCATGTATTTCATTTTTACATGGAATATTTAGTGGCAGGAAGACATGGTTTTCAATTATTGACGTTTTTTTTTTGTTCGTGGTTATTGGTGGTAGACAGTCAGTTGTGCACACTGATAATACTAACCATACGATGATGTTGCTTGGTCTCATTATTGACACATATGATAAATTGTTTAATTGAAAATCAAATGAATTGTTTGTACTCGTATATTTATTGTTATGTGTAAATATGTTGTGGGCGCTTAACCATTCAATCGCTGAAATCTTGATGGTGATGTGATTTTTTTTCTTAAAGCTGGAAATAAATAATATTCTTTCGGCCGCCAAGCTCTCATCGTTAATGGTCAAATATATTACTCGTTAGCAACATTTGTTATGTGACTTGGTCGAACGTGACCGCAATTATTGTATAGACAAGGTTTTTCGAAATTTGAATAAGTGAATAAATCACTCCCAAGAAATGATAGGACCTTTTTTTCTTATTTTTGTGATCACATTTATTCCACCCATCGTTAAGTTTTGATAAGCAGTGACACTACACATGCGCCCTAAAGATTTCAGAGAGGTGAAATCCGAAAACAATATTATTCTTGTACATGAACTTCAGGCTGAATGATCACTTTCGATATAAAAACAATTAGTTCGAAATGTTCACAGAAAAAAAACAAAGCACTTGCCAAATAAAAATTCCTACATTTTTTTTTTTTGGAAATTTGAATAAATTTATATAGAAATTAATTGAAAAATATTTTGTAGAAAATTTTGAAAAAATACTATAAGATTTTTTAAATATCTAAAGAAATATAACAATTTATTCGAGTAATTTTTACGAGTATATCGAATATAAATTGTTTGAAGTGCTGTTTGTATTAGATTTTTAAAACTATTGGACTTTTACTTTTGCAATTCTTAGTTTGGGAGTTTAATAAAGAGTTCTTATCCGGGCTTTAAAATTGTAAACAAATTTATTTAAAAAATTCAAAAAAAATTTAAAATAATAATCAAAATTTATAGAAATTTAAAGACCAGAAGTCTATTAAATTTCCAAAAAAAATTTTAGCAAACTATCTAAAATATTGATAGAAAACTTTTTAAATTGGTGTAACATTTTTTTAAATTTCTAAAGAAAATTTTGTTAAATTTCTACACTTAACTTTTTTAATTTCCATAGAAAAGTATTTCCAATCAATAAAAAATATATAACAAGAAAATTTTTTCTAAAATTTTCTAAAATTTTTATAAAAACATTAATCAAATTTCTATAGAAAATACCCTAGAGGGAAAAGAACCTGTCACAGGACACGTCACGTGACTGGTTCCCAGGGGCTAGCAACCGTTTCGAGTTGCGGAACTTTATATGAGAGGGACCGGTAACTTTAACATGGCATTGTCATTAGAGGGGGTCAATTGATATAATTAAGATACCCGGTGATAGGTCCTAGACCTAAACTTAAGGTAGGTACTTGTCCTGTGGTGGTTTCCTAAGTACTAGTTTCAGTTATGGTTTCATAAGAACCGGTAATAGGATTATTCTACAGTAACCTTTGCGAAAATTGTTTCTTTTGTATTTAAACTAACCAAATGTTCAGATAAAAAATGGAGAAATATTTTAAAATTAAATATCTTTTTTTGCCGCATAAAATTGCTGTGAGCCCCTGTATGTTGACTTTATTTGGCTATTGTAAACTTCAAATTATATTTTTTCATCATTTAGACAATTTATTAAAATTTATTTAATAATCGTGAAAAAGTCATTAATTAGGCCTCGCAACCACACATTTCTCCCGCTGGGAATGTAAGAAATAAGAGTAATCTTACGAACACAATCGTAATTGCCTTCACTGGTATACATAAGTATGTATGTAACTTTTATATCATATTTTACGAATAAACGTAATTATTATTTGGCTTAAGTTCAGTTTTATTAAATTAATGAAAATTCAAATTACTATGAGTTTTTTTTTATTTTTGAAAAACATTAGCATGTGCAATCAGATTAGCAGAACGTCTCAGTATAACGATTTCAAGGCCGCTAAACCTCTTATCAGCGCTCATTTGTCCATTTTTACAATTTTCGTAAAGTGGATACTAATTGAGAAGAATATCAACTATTTAACCAAGTTTTCAATAGAAATAGAATACGAGAATTGTTATAATTCTTTTTTATTCCATTTTTACATATTGAAACAATTTTGGTTAGTACGAAATTCCCCATGTCTGATTGTAAAAATGGACAAATGAACGCTGATGAGAGGTTTCTTTTCTAAAATTAAAAAAATAAACAAAATTTCTGTAGAAATCGTTTAAAAATTTTAATACAAAATTTTAAAAATTTTCTATAGAATTTTTATCTTTCCCAAGATTTTTTGAATTTTTATACAAATAAAATTTTAATTTTTATTTAAAATTTAAAAATTTTTGGTATAAAATAGTTAAATTTAATTTAATGGACAATTTTTTAAAACTTCTTTAAAAAATTCTTTAAAACTTCTGCTAACTACGAGTATCATAACAAAAAAAAAATCAATTTATCAACACAGAGAACACACAATAATCCTTAAAGCAAAATCTTTTTCCGCGAAAATAAAAATAAATCCTTAATATGAAATATTTATTCAATGAAAAAACTATATGATAGAAAACTTGTGCCCAAATACATCCACATTTATGAAAATATTCATGTAGTTGTAAGTAGTTACCCTGTAGTAAACTCGGGGCCAATTGTCTCCAAGTCACCACTTTTGTCTACTTGTTTAGTGACTTTTTACTGGGCTTATTGCTGACAGGTCACCAAATTGACGACTAGTGCTGACTTCTTGATAACATTGTCAACGATACGTCTACACTTTTTTAGTTTGCTTTAACAGGTATAGACTAAAATTATAGAAATGTACTAGTAATTTTCTGGTTCGAATGTCTCTACTTGGTCCCATTAGAACTACGTAATCACTACCTAGCCAACACTCTTAATGTTACTAGTACATTTTCAATGACAGGCACATGATAATGTCTATACCACAAAGCATTGTATGGGGGTAATATAGAGAGTAGTACTGCTGACAAAGTCAAAAGCGAGTCGGTATAATTTCACTAACGACATTTCCTGCAGGGTATAGCCGGGGAGTGTAAAAGACACAATATAAATATTTAATATGAAAACATTAAATTTATCAACAGCTTTTGTGTATTTTTTCTGTGAGTGTTATTATTTCTAAACTTGTCATAAAAAAAAAAACAGGAAATGAAATTTAATAAAAAATTTGAGATTTCATTTGTATGAGAATGTTTAAGACGTGATTTGATGTGCCACAAAACAACACATATTAATTTAAGAACTTATTGAAGTTTGTGGAAATAAAATTTAGTGCAATAAATATTTTTGTCTTTTTGAGCAAAACCCTAAAGGAATAATTGTTAACTGCTGGCTGTTACAGCTTCCCCCAAAAAAACACAGTTTTTTTTGTAATAAAAACATGAAACAACCTTAATAAATACAATTCATAAACCTTTATAAGTAACAAATTTAAGGCTTTTTTCCCCAACTGCCATTCTTCATTTATAATTTTTAATTTTCCATTTTTATTACTTCTTTTATTGTCACTTTATTAACAAAAAAAAAAAAATCCCTTAATCTTTAAAAACGATAAAGATAAGAATGAAATAAAACTGAAAGAATGAAATTAATTTATTTTCATTACTTTTGACATCGGCAGTCTTATTTATGATGACACGTTTGGGCCTTTAATATTTATTAAAGCCTTGACGACAGAACGTACAGCTCAAATTTTAATACCTTTCCTCTCATTCCGATAAATTTGACATGGACAGATATCGAAGAAAAAAAAATGGTACAAATAATTAATATCAAACATCAAAAAGCTGAAATAAATTGACTGCTAGAATGTTGGCAAGTTAATCTTAAAAAAATGATTTGCCATAAGATCTATTTCTTTTGAAAACTCGCCTTAATTAAGGTGTTGAAAATTTTCTATAGAAATTTTCTACAGAAAATTTGACTTATGGTGTTTTCTTTTCTTCACACAAAATGGCACCTTGTTGAAAGGTACATGTATGAAATGTCTAACCAACCCTTTAATAATGCAGCTTGTTATTTCACTAGAACAAAACACAACTTATGAAAAAGTGGAACGCCCTGTTTTTAACAGCTGACAGCTAAGATTTACAGGGCACTATCAACACTGTCGATTTTTACGGGGCACAAAGTGCAATGCCTTCCACCATTAGTGAGGGCGATTCTTTTAGAATCAAACACATTGCCCTTTTAGAGATCAAAACATTTTTAAAAAACGAACACCAAAGTACATTTTCTGCATGGAGTAGTACCGTTTTTTTGAAGAAAAGAAAACACCATTAATTAGTCAGATTTTCTACAAAAGAATTAGGCTTAATTAGGAATACGTTTTCCACAGAAAATTTATCTTAATTACAATTAGAATATTTACCTCCATTAAGGCCATGTGTTCTGTAGAAGTTTTTTATAAAAACCACATTTACTATAAAAAATTTAAGGTTCGCTTGCTATTACAATTTGCCTTAATTAAGACCATATTTTCTTTAGAAAATTTTCCATAATTAAGGCCACGTTTTCTATAGAAAATTTGCCTTAACTAAAGCCTCGCTTTCTATTAAAAATTTGCTTTAACTAAAGCCTCGCTTTTTTTTACAAAATTTGTCTTAATTAAGACCACGTTTTGTATTAAAAATATGCTTTAATTAATGTCACGTTATCTTTTAAAAATTTGTTCAATTGAGGCACCGTTTCCTATTAAAATTTTTCCTTAATTAAGGCCACGTTTTGTATTAAAAATTTGCTTTAATTAAAGCCTCGCTTTTTTTTGCAAAATTTGCCCTAATTAAGGTTACGTTTTCTGTTAATAATTTGCCCTAATTTAGGCATCGCTTTCTTTAGAAAATTTGCATTAATTAAGGCCACGTTTTGTATTAAAAATTTGCTTTAATTACAGCCTCGTTTTTTTAGAAATTTTTTTGTCCACGTTTTCCATAGAAAATTTTCCTTAATTAAGGCCACGTTTTCTATAGAAAATTTGCCTGCATTAAGGGCCAGTCTTTGACTTGATATTTAAGTTATAATTATTTTTAAGTTGTAATTAAATACCAAATTGTGTTTTTGAGTGCATAAGAAAAAAATACTTAATGCATAATTAAATGAACAACCTTGTGTATTTAAATAATAATTAAGATTTACGAATTTCCAAATGGTTTTGACTGCTTGTTTTTTTTTTTATTTAAAACAAGCCAATAAAAAATTTGTGACTGCTGGCAAGTTGCATAAAAGTTTGTCTTGTTTTGTCGCTATTAACCTTTTAATCATTTTGAAAGTTGCTTTTATTCTTTTAAAACATTTCAGCAGTTCTTAATTATTCTTATTTTTAGATAAAATAAAAATATATTTGTTAGGATTTTTCTTTATTTGTTCTACTCAGCTGTTTTTTAGGGAATTTTGTGGGAAATTTTTTTATTAAAAAGAGCTACCATATTTTCATCGTAATTAAATAAGAACTTTAATTACTCAGTGAAAAACTGGAATCTTATTTAAATAGAATTAACTAACCCAAAAGCCACGTTTTAAAAATCATATGCGAATTATAGAAGATTGAAGGCAGTAGGTTACAAAACTTTTCATTCTTTTTCTGTCTATCTCTTTCTCTCTCATGATGATTTCGGCAAGTTAGTGCATAGGACAAAACTTAAAATTTTTTTTCAGTAGTTCGAAGGACCATAAACACTGATTTTATCATATTCCACTTTTCAATTCTTCCACTTTCACCTCTCTTATTGTCATCATCTATTTTGCCTTGTGTTGAAATCTAAAAACAATAGTGTTTTCTGAACCAAAAAAAAAACTTGAATTTTTCTACTAGAGTTTCAACAGATTGTTAGTTTTATTTTTTTGTAGCACAACTTTTAGTTTTATGTCATTTACACTCATTCAACTTTTTCTTCTTTTTACACGAAAATTTTTTCCCAAACAATTGTTGCAATTTTTTCTATTGTTACCAAAAGATAATGAAAATTACGTTCCTTTTAAAACTGTTACTTGCAATTGTGGCAATTGCAAATATTGTCACGGCCATGCCTCAAAGGTATGAAAAAACTGTTGCTACACTTATTGCAAAGTTGTCTCTTGCCTCCTATATTGTTATGCCAGAAAAAAAGATTTTTGAAAAAACAAGGACACTATAAGTGTTTTTGTTCCGTCTTTTTTGTTATTCACAATGCCTGCTGGTGATTTTGATGCAACATTTTGTGCTGCTTGTTTTGCTACTCTAGAAATGTATTTACATAAAGTGCAACAAATGTGTTCGACAAAAAGAGTTTCTTCTTTTTAAATTTTTTGCTGAGAAAATAAAAAAAAATCATGAAGAGAAGTGAAAACAATTAAGTTGAGCTCTATATTTTTGTGAGCCACTAAACCGAAGTGGAGTGGAAAAAAAACAAAACAAAAAATGTTTTTTTTTAATTTTTAAACAAATTGTATTTAAGATGTGAAATAAATGATCGGAGCAGCACGATAACTGAGAAATTTAAATAAGGGGACAAAATAAAATACAGGGTCCGCCATTTAACGTTTTTTTTTTTTCAACTAGTGCTTATTTCGTGAATGGTAACACTTAGCTCATGTCTGATTTGACAGATAATTAGTTTTATCCTTCCGCTGAGCGAATATGGTTCTGTATACGCTTGAACAACAATGCGTTTTCGCTTCGCTAAGTGGGCCTGCGATCGACTTACAGAAGATGCCGATTTTGCCAAAAAAATAATCTTTTCAGATGAAGCTCATTTTGATCTTGTCGGGTATGTAAACAAGCACAGAAAACCCGCACGCATACATTGAAAAGCCGACGCACCCAAAACGAGTCACTGTTTGGTGCGGATTTTGGTCCAGAAGCATAATTGGGCCATTTTTCTTCGAAAATGAGCAAGGAGTGGCCGTTACAGTCAATGGCGATCGTTATCGGGCCACGTTGAACGAATTTTTGTTCACAAAAATTGAAGAGGAGGATATTGGCAACATTTGGTTTCAACAGGACGGCGCTACGTGCCACACAGCCGAAGCTACACTCGATGTTTTGCGCCCTGTTTTTGAAGATCGCATTATCAGCCGCATAGCTGATGTCGTTTGGCCACCTCGGAGCTGCGATTTGACACCGTTGGACTATTATTTGTGGGGTGCCGTCAAAGATAAGTGTTACGCCGACAAGCCAGAGACAATTGACGCTTTAAAGGACAATATTCGTGAAGCCATTGGTGAAATACAGCTGCACACAATCGATAATGTGCTTAAAAATTGGACCGATCGTGTAGGCTACTGCATGGCAAGCCGAGCCAGCCATTTGAATGAAATTATTTTTCATTATTAACCGGAAGGATTGTACTTTCAAATAAAAAAAAGAAATTTGAAAATATATTCAGTAGTTTTTTTTTTATAGCATTTTCAAAAAAAAAAAAGTTATCTGGCGGACCCTTAAAAAATATATAAAATTTTTCATTAAAATGCATCATAATTGTTAAATAAAATGATAAAAAAACAAGGCGAAGGCATAAATGGTGTTCTCGCCCCAATTTGCCTTAAAAACTGCCTACCTGAAATGGAAAAAAAAAACGAATGAAAAATGTATTTTGAAATCGGATGGAGATCAAAATTACAAGCGGTAAAAAATGGCGAATATAATCAATCACCTGTGCTATTGAGGTCACTTTGTATGAACTCGCCTTTGATAGTGGCAATCATTTAATTAGCATTATTTATAACTTAATGCTAATGAAATTAATTAATTAAGTTCCGTTTACAAAGTCATTTTCGCATAAAATATAATTTTTAAAAATATTTGAATTTAAAAAAAAACGTGTATTATTATTAACAATAGTAAGCTTTTTAAAATTTTTTTTTTGGAAAGTGCGGCAGCTTAAAGGTGGAGGTAAATAACATTTAACTTGTTTTTTATATAGCAAAACAAAATTAAGTATTCTACAAAAAAGTATTTTTATACAATTCTTAAAAAATTACGAAGCCATAATTACAAAAATATTCGAATTAAAAGAAATATATTATTAGTTTCTTTTTTCGTTACGTTTTTTTTCGACAAATATTTGATAAATGTGAACGTAGCTTTAGAGTCTCAAGAAACATAAGAATATCCAATAAGATTAGAAGAACGTATCAGTATACCGATTTCAAAGCCGCTATACCTCTCATCATCATTCGTTTGTTTGTTTTTAATACTTCTGACGGTGGATACTAATTGGTACTACAACTCAACTCTGCTTTGAGTCAGCTGTTCACTTAGCTGTCTGCTATAAGTTGATACTCGTATTATTACGTACAGTTAAATTGGTTGTAAATCATAATACAAAAAAATAGTTGAGTTGACAACATTAAAAACTTAAATTAGTTGGATTTTGAATCAAAATACTCTATACCGAAAGTCCTTCGGGTAATCATACATATACCAAAATTTAGTTTACAATTGAGCCCACTGTGCTGTGTTGAACATCTTTAATTTTAGTTTATAAGTAACTTTTAACCGAATTTATTTTAAAGTTTCCATTTCACTTAAAGTGTTTTTTTTTTGCTAATGTTGGCTGTTTTAAATGACAATTTTAAAGATAATTATTTTTCAAGTATTTGTTTAAGTACTTACAGAGATTTTATAGCTGTAAGTGTTTATGTATGTATTTATGTATGTGTACGTATGCAAGTCTGTATAAGTGAGACTATATTGATTTATTAAGCAGACTAAAATACATATCTACATGTATATATGTAGTAGTGAAAATATGTTTTCAATTAAGCTATTTATCCTCTAGAAAGGAAGGAAGGAACGCGGATACATAATCTAAAGTGCATGTAAGTGTGTATGCATGATGCGCAAAAATGATATCACCATCATCATGTTATCATTACAGCCATTGTTATTGTTATTCTTTTTTTTTTTTCTTTATCTGTTTCTCCCATAAAGACATATTGCTTAAATTGTTTTAGGGAACATTTCTTAATGTAATTGTGTAAGTTTCTCTTTAGAAATGTTATTTCTGTTTTCTTTTTTTTTTTCTGCTGAAAACTACATACTTGAGCTTGAGCATATGTTGAAGTAAAATCCTTATTTATAGTCAGTAATTCTATTTACTCTTGGCTCGCAAAACTTTTCAACATATAAAAACAAATATACATACACACAAATGTTACGTACTTAAACTCATAATAGTTTACGAAGTCTTAAGATTGAGTCGGCCGTCTGTTGGTTAAAGCTATTAAAATAGAAAAATGAGAATGGAAAACATACAAAAAAATATATAGAAATTTAAACTTTATTTGTTTTGTTACAATAATAAAATATGTTTTGCAGGAAAAAGACTGTAAGGCAGCTAGATGAACTGCAAAAAATAAAACTGATGAAGAGAAGAAAATGCGCAAGGAATAGCGAGGCATTCCTAATAGTCAGCAATTGGCTCGATAGCAGTGAAATAAATCAAATAAAACAACAATAAAGAAATGAACTACGAATATTTACCACTAGAAATGTTCAAGCTGCACAGATTTATTAAGCAGTTTAGAAATAGTGAAAAGGAAACCAGCCCACTTAGGATATATTTGATCTCGTTGTGAAAATTTTCTACATTTCTCCATTCGGTTTAGTGGAATGAACAGAATGCTCGTAGAACAGAACATTATGGTTGCTAAATTTTGCAACAGTAGAATACAAAATGAAACCGACCTTTTCTTTAAACTATGTTCCTCTTCCTTCTCAGTATGACAAATTTCATAAAAATAATTATACGGTAGATTTAACTCGTAACTTGCGAACATATGAAACAGTGACTTGTAATTACCGCCAGAAGTATTGTAGGTGGCTCTTACAAGGTGACCCCATTCGACCATCCATTTAGTTCGCTTTATACTAAATAGATTTCGCTGAGTTCAAGAATGTGCATTCGGGTACCGCATTTGGATGTTTCGCCTAAAAAAATGTTTCCGAGCACATTGAACATCGATTGAATGCCTCGCTATCTCATTTAAAGAAATCTAACATCAAAAATTCGTATAAGCACCCGATATAGACTTAGAATTAAGGTCTCTCCAAAGTCCGAGTTAGATCCATCAGCGTAGACTTCAACTACATTCTGACGATGAAAGTACACACATAACAAAACAATTCGTACTAAAATCAAGTATTATAGGATTACTTTGAGAACGACTTGAAAAAAGTTTAAGCGTTTTTTAAGCTGCCTGCCTCTGTTCAATACCACTAAATAGACAAAAATCCTAATAATATTATAAATGTGAAAGTTTGTATTGTAACGACACGTTTTTCCGCTCTGATGCCGGGATAACTCAGCGGGGTCCAGTGTCGTACATAAAGATAGTGGATTAATTAAATGCAGTCGATGTCACGGTCTGGTAAAGTCGTCCGTTATTAAGCTGCGGTACTTCGCTTATGTAGTAAATGCTTCTGAACAGTAGCTGCCCGGAGCGCCAGGAGGTGCCTGTAGAGGATTGGAATACGCCAAACCACTAGAGATTACCCCGCTGTACGACTGTAGTACTTGGGAGAGTGTACGGCACCTCTATTACAAGTATTCCCCAATTGTAATAGGGGTCCCTAGAGAAACGGAATACACCGCTGCTATAGACTGTACTACCCTTCAACTGATAATCACCAAGCGGCACTCGACTACTCGTTCGCTCCCACCACACCAGGGATACCTATGCACTGAATGGTACTTCTCTTGACTCGGATTACACTTTGCCACTAGAAGATGTCATCTACGACCCATGGCCTGTCCTGTCTTGTCTCTATTGTACATCTATTGAATGAAATACGCCTAGTCAATAGTGGGACCCCTTGTGTTAATATTTGTTTCGGAATACACCATAAAAATATCAACCTTACCGTCAACTGACTTAATATTCATTGTGCGTGGCCTTTTATAGCAAAACCCTGCATGGATGTGTATACGCGCCTAACACCAGCATACGTCTTCGTAAGTGTTGTTATGTGTTTAACTTTGTTACAGTGAAGCACAAGCAATACAATGTATGTTTGAATGTTTGTTCCGCTATAACGCGCGAAAACGAGCTCAATGGATTTGAATGAAATTGGGTAGGCGGATAGCATGTGACCCAGATTAAATTATAGCGTACTTTTGAAGAGGTAAAAATTTTCAACGTGTTTTGTTTTGGTACTTTTAATTCTTGTATTTATATAAAAATTTTTATAAATTAACATAATTCCTGGAGGGCTGGATTGACAAAAAAAAGGGGACTTTTTTACTTTTAGTACGTTTTTTTACTTTTGGTACTATTTCTCTTGAGAAATTATCTTAATAGATTTGGATGAAATTTAGTAGACGGACAGCATGTGACCCAGAATAAATTATAGGGTACGTTTTGAGAGGTAAATAACGAGACTAATTGGTGGTTTTGGTACTCTTGTTTTAATATAAATATTTATACAAATTAACATACTTTCTGGGGGCTGGAATGGCAAAAAAAAAAAAAACAGGTACTTTTGGAACTTTTTTACTTTTGGTATTTTTTCTTTTGAGAAATTCTCCTAATAGATTTGGACGAAATTTAGTAGACGGATAGCATGTGAATATAAAAAATAGGGTACTTTTAAAGGCCAAAAACGGGGTCAATTGTTACTTTTCGTAATTTTTTTTTTTATTAATATTTTTTACTTTAATACGCATTACCTCTTCTCAATAGTACTATTTCTTAAAAATATTTATTTAAAAGGCACTATTTTTATAAGTTTTTTTTTATAAAATACTTTTTTAATTTTTATTCTTTTTAAATTAGGTACGTTTTAAGTATCTTTTTTTGTAAAACGTTTTTTGTTAAGTATTTTTGGTAAAAATAATTTCTTAAGTATTTTTGTAATGAGAATTTTTTTAAGTGTTTCTTGTAAACAGTACTTTTTTAAGGTCATTAAGAAGTCTACAACTCATCGGATAGGGTTAAAAACAGGGGCATATTGGTACCTTTGGTACGATATGTTTTTTAAGCTATTGCATAGCTTCTATCGCGGGCTTTGAGGCGACCGAATCAAGAAATTTTGAAACGTTTGTTTCTTAAGTTTTTTGTTTTTAAAACGAAAAAACCTGACACTAAGTTTTTTTCTTAAGTCTTTTGTTTTTTTAAGTATTTAAATCTCCCAATGTATGTTAACCCCTAAAGTATGCTATCGATTTTGATTTCATTAACATACAGTATTGCCAGAATAACAACGGAGTTATTAAACAAAACGTAATAATATAATTGCTATGCAATAGCTTTACCGCAGCAGTCACCGAGTGCCACATGCCTTTTGTTACATTAATTCAGTCTACTTTCTGGATGGTAAAATAAGGAAAAGCTAGTACTTTTGGTACTTTTTCCATTTTTGTTTTTACAATTAATGTTTTACATTAACATAGTGTGTATTTTATAGGGGGTAAAATGAGGGAAAGTTGATACTATTGGTACCGCTTTGTTTTTTGGATAAATTTGGTATACAAAGAGTTTATGCCGTAAATAAGATGTAGCGCTAAGTCACGGGTAAAGTAACTAAAATAAAAAATAATTTTGATTGGATTTTATTTGTCGAGTTGTCTAAGGGTGATGTGTTACAAACATGTGACTCTGTGCTCAATCCAAACAATGGACAGAGCAAGTAAAAAATTTAATTAACTTAAGTATTAAAAATGAGAATAAATACACCCTACTACGGATTGATTCAAGTATGCAAAAATATTTATTTTAGATAAATCACACAGTTTCAATTTAAAAACTATGGATGCCAGCATTTCAGGCATTCAATTCCTAACAATTCGTGGAAGTATTGCCTTACAAGCGGTAATAAATTGTGATTAGCAGTCAGTCACTTTTGTTTAAAATTTGTTCTTATAACGAACAAGTATTTCAGATATTTAACAGACATATTATTTTAAACAGCACTGCTTGTTGACAGATGTGTAGTTATGTTTGTTTCAGGTTAATTGCTTAGATGGATGGATGGATGATGTTGGTATTAGTGGATGTAGTCGTACTTAAGAAAACATTTCAATGAAAACTATCAAACCATTCATTCATTCGTTGATATCTTGCTATTTTCTTGTTTTTCCAAGTCATGTTCTTTTTTTAGCATTTTATTTTTTCCATTTAGTTTTCATTATAACTGAAACTCAACGGAATTGTTTTTCTCTTCTTTGCTTAATAAATAAAAAGAAAAAATGTATATCTATAGTAAATAGTTTAATCTCAAGTACTAAAATAGATGAAGATGCAATGATGCAATAATAGTGAACAAATTATTTGATAAAAGGAAAAAGGATTCGTAATTGAACCCTTAAAGCAGTTGAAGTTAGAAGATGGAAATCTATTTAATTTAACAAGTTTTTCTTTTTCAAAAAACGTATGTGTTGTTTCCACAAGATCAACAAATGAGTTGAGTGTAAAACAGCTCCTTATTTTGTCAGATGGAAAAATTTTGTTCTTTGAAATTAATCAAAGTTGCTCCAGATGTTTGTAAGCTCTCTTGTTTTTTTTTCTATAGTCTACTTTAAAGCTCAGTAAGCACTCTGTGCATTATTTTGCGTGGGTGTTTTTGTGCGACTTAACAATATTTTTCCATTAGCAGAGCAGATTATAAACTTGTTAATTAAATGCAGTCCTTGTTAGAAGTTGTAGACACAAAATGTTTTTCAAGTAAGACAGAGTAGAAAAATTTTTGCATGAGAGAAGACTGACTGATTATTCTAAATCTTCAGTTGACGTTTCAAGCAATGCAATCCATTTAATGGATTTTTTCGCACTTCTTTTTTTAGTTTATTTTATAATTAACATTTGAATTTATGTTTCTTTATTTCGAGCAGCTATTGAACAACAAAGGCCACCCACTTAAGTGGTGTGTTTAAACCAAAGTCGGGCACACACATACTCTCTCATATGTTTTGGTATGGGAAGCAGCAAAACAACGAACGAACGTCAATAATTATACACTCGAAAAATTTTTCTGTTGCCAAAAGTAATATACATTTCTTGCCTTTTAGTATTTTTATTTGATTTGAATTTTTTTTCAATAATACTTTTTATGTTAATATAATAATAACGAAAACAATATTCATTTAATAATAAACTAGTTACACAACGAATGAAATAAAATATAATATATAATAAGTAAAGAAATATCTAGAAAACATAATAAATAAAAATAAAATTTATTAAAAACGAAGACCTCAAGCTTGATAATTTATTAAATTCGATAATTAAAATAAAAAGTTCGAATAAAAACAAAATTATAAAAAAAAAAATCATCTTCCCATTCTTCATTGAACATTTTGCTTTGAGTGTAAACAAAAAATTATAAGCGAGGTCTTCCTCAAACAAGTGCTGATCAGCGACTGGTTTGATTTACTTTGATAACAAAGCAACAACCGAACGTTAATTCTCATAAGCTACACGAAGATGCTTATAGTATACGTGTGTCGACGTCGCGCAAACAGAATTTTCTTGCTAAGCACGCGTGCTTAGCATTTCAAAAATCGCCCGACACTGGTTTAAACCATCATGAGTATGATGACATTTAAATTTAAACCACCCAGCCCCAATTTTTGAGGGGGGTATAAAATCTCTGAAAACAGCGTTACGTAATATGTGCACAGCCCCTAACCAAACAATGACTTGGGGCCTGGGTTCAAACCCAAAGAACAAAAAGTTGAACCGTTTTCTTAAATTTCTTTAAATTTCTTAAATTTTAGCAATCCCTAAATATTTTACAAATTATATTTCAGCAAACAAACACGAACTGCGAAAAATTTATGACACCTAAACATACACACTGATACTCGAATACTTTGCCATAAACTTAATCGTTTTATTATTATCATTATTATTTTATTTACTCGTTTTAAGTGTCAAAAACATTTGAAAGTTTGCCAAAAGAAAAAAACTTTAACTTTTTAAAAACTCTAATAAAATAAAAGAAAATACTCGTTGTATATCAGCAAAATAATGAATGAACACACACAAATAAAAATAAAGTTTATAACTTGTGTAGTCTACCTCAGGGCTGCTGATCGAGAAAGTAAAAAACAAAAATAAAAAATAACTGTAGCACACAAATTAAATTGAGTTGTAAACAATCGAAGAAATACATTCAAAGATTTCTATAACAATATTGTGTACCGTTAGCGAAGAGTCCCAGGGGAGAATTTGTCGATTACAGAAGCAATGATGTGATGCACACGTGGAAGACAGTAACGCACACCAACTCAATTTCAACCTAGTATACTTTTTCGAATGCATTGCCACATTTATGGAGTGAACGCCTACCACTTGCACACAAGGTAAGCAGGATAGTGAAGTGTTCGTTCAATAAATATAAAAACTCATTGCTGTTTCAGATACTTTGTAAGTAGACAGTAGACAGTCTATACACAATCTCGCTTACTTCGTGGGAAAGTAGAAAGCGCATTGCCCACTACTTCACACACATTATAAGCTAGAGTTCATTGAATACCAATTGTGACAAGCTTCATTGAAGAGATGTGATGTGGTATGAAAAATTCGCCGCTGGGTATACACTCTCAATATTTTTTAATTAAAATGGTAAATTGAGGAGGTGTGTGTGCGTGTATCTGGTATATGTATGTGCAGTAGACATATAACTTTCCAACATTTTTCGAAGATATCATTGGCATACTATAGTCGAATAGACCATTGAAAACTATGAAAAAATACGCTTTGAATTTTTCAAAAAAGTTCACGCACCGTCAGCGATGAAGTTTCAAATTTGTATTTGTATACATTGAGGTGGCGTAGGAATTTCTTTAAATATAGAGAGAGATCCAATTAGACCAATTGAACAAAATTCCTAATCAAATGCTCTACGAACGATTTTTATGATTTATGATTTTTGTATTGTTTTAGGAAATGAATTTGGTGCGTGAAGTTTTTTTTTGCAAAATAATCGAAGATAATGTTCTTCATTAATAAAAACATCATTGCCCACCTCGTGGTACTATGCGCGAAATTTGGTTATGGCCCTAATGTGCAGTGTTTAACCAATCAACAAACATTATGGTGCGATTATTGATAAATTTGTTCTTATTGCTGTTGTTGATTTTAAATTAAGCGTTTTAAGTGATTTTTCTTTGTAATCATTCGAACAGTAAAAGCAGTAAATAAAAATATGTAAGAAAAAATAGAAAAATAGAGAGAGAGAGAGAGAGTACAATTAGTAAAAAAAGGACTTAATTAAAATTTAATTTATGCAAAAGCTGGCTAAGAATGAGTGAAAATCTAAGTGTTTTTTATAATGATTGTGTATGCAAATGTAAATGTGAAGAATTTATGCAAATTTCAAAAAGAAATAATATATCTTATATGTACTTACTTATATATGATATATTTCGTTTAAAAATTTGTTTTAATTAACTAATTAATCAACAATTCGCTCATAAAATTTCATTACAATTAATATTACAGATACGTTTAGTGTTAAAAAAAATTTTACTTGAAAATTATTGCGTCAGCTTATTTTAAATTTATGTAAATTCAAATTATTATTAGAGAGAAGGCATATTAGCATACATTTTCTCGCCAGTATTTTTTATTTATTTTTCCTTTTTTCAAGGTGGATATTATTGAGTAAGAAAATTAATTATTTAACTAAGTTTATTTAACGAAATAGAATACCAGGAATATTGTAACATCTTACATTCAACTTACAATTCAAATATATTTTTGAACAGACATTTTGGTGTCTGAAATTTTTACCGGTGACTTCGTTCAAACTACATGTTAATGAAAAAACAACAAAAGGACTGAAAGTAAAAAACACCAACAGTTCAGGCTTTTCCTCAAACAAGCCCTAAGAAAGAACACAAAAAAAAAATTTTATTAAAAGGTACCAATAGTAACAAAAGTTCCAGCTTTACCTTATTTTACCCTCGAGAAAGTACACTGTAGTGAAAAGTAAAAAGTACCAAAAGTACCAATTTTTCTTTAATCCTTTTAAAAGTACTCTACATTTTATTCTGCGTCACAAGTTATCGGTGTACTAAATTTCAAACAAAAAACATTAAGAGAAAAAGTACCATAAGAAAAAAATCACCAAATCAAAAGAATACACCAAATAAAAAAGTACCAAAAGCACAAGCTTTTTCTCATTTCAGCGCCCAGAAAGTATGTTAATTTATAAAATACATATAATAAAAAAAAAATAAACAAAAAGTACCAAAAGTATCACATTGCCTCGCTTTTTATCCTATGTTTTATTTTTTACCCTAAGTTTTAATCTGGGTTACATGCTATCCGTCTAACAAATTTCGCTCAAATCGATTGAGCGGTTTTCGCATTATAGTGGAACAAACAACCAAACATACAAATTTTCACATTTATAATACGTATTATGAAAAATACCCGCAAATAAAAAATGGTCCAAAGTCTTGTATTGAAAACAACAGCACGAACTTTGGATTCATTTTTAATTTTGAGGTAATTTTTCCTAAATTTGGCGGAAATTTTCATTTTCAAGTTTGGGGCCATTATTTCCACTGAGAACAACAACAAAATATTTTAAGGACATTTTTCCCATATATCAGTGCATTTTATAATATTTCATTATGGGGCCATTTTGAATTTTTATTAGTTTGGTATCATTTTTATCATGTATCCATTCTATTGTAGTGTTTTTTTTTTTTGCTTTTTGTTTAGTTAGCAGTTGCTATATCTACCATATAATAATACGGCAATAAATTTAATAGAAAATAATAATTAACCCATTATATATATTGATTCAAAAGCAAACACGCTCTCACACAAACATCAATTTCCATTTAACATGATGTGCTTCATAGATTACCGTTAATTTAAAATATTCAAGTTTTATCTATGAAAGTGTCTGTGCGTGCGTGCGTATGAGTAATTTAATAGTCAAACGTTTCAGCGCCGCCCGCCACATGCTCATTACTTATGCACACACTAACACATATACATGTTTGTGTGTCACATTATATTTGTTTCTTATTTTCAGATGAGTTTTTGTTTACATTAATTTATTATTCCCAAACAACTCGAAAATATTCTTAGAAAAGTGAAAAAAGTTTCGAGGTAAAAATCGAAATGTGTGAATTATTATAATTGATTTTCTTTTTATTTCTATGGGAAGAACGTGTGTCAATTTTTATGATTTTAATATATGAACACATTTCCAACAACAACAGAAGGCATATGTAAGTAAGTTTCAGCAATTTCGTCTTGTGTAAACTTGATTCTACGACTTTGAAGAAACACTCAAAACTTTTTTTATATGAAACTAGCTTATCCCGGTGTGCTTCGCTACACCCTCTCGTTATAAAATAAAATTAAAAGTATTTATATAATTCTATTGTGAAAATTTAATGACGATCGGTCCCGTACTTAAGACTATATTACGATTTTTAATTTTCTTAAAAAGGGGCGTGGTCCCACCCACTTTTCTCCTGGTACGTATTCCAAATTATGCCAATACCATATGTACCAAATATCATCGACGTAGGTCAAAAAATGCCGAAAATATGCCGATTTAAATTTTTGGGTTATATGGGCGGTGCCACACCCCTTTATCCAATCAAAACTTCATATAGCCTATAATTCATCCGAGAGTTCCAGTTAAATACTGTGAAAATTTCAGGAAGATCGGTTCAGAGGTTTAGCCACCTATAAGGAACAAACAAACAACAAACAAACAAACAAACACACATTCGGTTTTATATATATAGATAAGTCTTTAAGTAAATATTCCCAGTATCATTAAATTTATTTGATTTTCATACTGATTTAGCAAATGTTGTTTTTCCGCATATTTGGAATTTATTATAGACTTTCTTTGGGCAAAATCAAGTTTTCTTTGCTGCTTCGTTTAAAAATGTAAAATTTACGCTGGATTCTAGGAAATTTACACTTTGAGCAGAAAAGCTTTAAGTATTCATACAGTTATGTATATGGTTGGTTGATTGATTGCTTTACGTGGCTGCCTGTGATGCACAAGCATTCAAGTAGAATCAATAATATTCCGTTTTGAAAGACCACTCCACTCGTCAGTATCTACCTAATTTAGGTCTGAACCCAGGCCTAGGATTCGGAGTAAGATAATAGATCCGTTCCGTCGCATTGAGGTATCTAATCAGGTCACCTAGACCTATCCTTGATACCTCCCAAAGATCGTCTAGTATGCTGTTGCCCAAGCATTTGTGTCTCGCGAGGTGCAAAGCCGGGCATTCGCAAAGAAAGTGGAAGACTGTTTCTTCGGCAACTACGGCAGAACGCATTGTAGGAAAGGCCTATCCTGCTAGCGTGTCTCCCGATTACGCAGTGCCCCGTCATTACTGCGACGAGCATCGAGATGTCCCTGCGGTTTCTGTTAATTAGTTGTGTTGTGCGCTTATCGTTATAGCAAGGCCACATTGCCCTAGCAACCTTGCATGTGCTTAACTTGCACCATCTATCTTAGCTTTCTGCCGGTAATATTTGAGAATGTGATTTCTTATATTGCCAAACGGCATGGCTACCGATTAAGCAGAGGTGTTTTTCATTGAGACAATACATACATACTCGTACATACACTACTCTGCGAATAATTTAAATAAGGAAATTAATTTTATCAATTTAAGGGGCTTTTAAATGTTCTCATTATTAATTTGGCAAAAAAATTTTAAAATTTTTTCAAGAAAAACTATAAGGAATATTTAAACATTTATATTAAAAAAAATCAAGCCATGTATTGCAGTTCTAAACGATAACGCATAAATTTATCTGTTTTATTTTATATATCAAAAAAATCACACTTGCAAAAGCTGTTAAAGCTTCCGAGACAAATTACAATTTTAAAGTCTAGCGAACTAAGTGACGTCCAAATAGCACAAAAAAATATGTAGCATGAAAGACAGTTGCAAACACTAACTTGAACGACATTGAACAACAAATTTTTCCAACTTTTTTCAAATTCGTGCATGCCCGTAAGCAGTCAACAAGCAAGTAGACTGAAGTAGTGAATTGGAGACAATTGGCCCCGAATTTACTACAGGGAATCAACACGCAGTTATGCATGTATGTACATATGTGTGAATACATGTAACATATACTATATATTGAAACGACTAGCTAACTAACTAACTACTAATAATGATGCAAACAGCATGTTCGTTTCAAGCAGTTGCATTTACAATCATAAAAAATTTACAAACACTCATATTCATTGCGACTCATACGAGTGTTTGAAATGACTTGTTGGGGAGTGGCTTGGAAGCAAATGTGATCCAAAGGAATCTTTAAAGGAAGCAATAAAAATGCCTAGAGCTAAATATCACCAAATTTTTAATTATTTTTTAATAAAAGTGACAATATTCATTCCCAACTTTTGTCATATTATTATTATTATTATAATTTAATTTAACTAAATGACGTTTTAGACTAAAATTATATAAAAACAACAATGTTAATATGTATATTAAGGTAAAATAAAAAAAAATATTTAATTGAAACAACTACCAGCCTCGGCAAACGTGTAAATTATTGTAAGTATGTGGGAATGTGATCTATGACTGAAGAGGAATGGAATGGAGCACTTTAGACGATGACGTGAGCACTATCTTCAACAATTTTTAAGACAATGGAAATAAATAATTATAACAATACATATTGATGATACTTTTACTATGAGAATATAATTAACATGAGAGTTACTTTGCGAAAGTAAAATGATAAATATAAACGTCAGTGCTACATCGATACAACAGTAATAGTTCCCAAAAGCTGTCTAGGGATTGATAGAAAGCTTATTGTGTGAGAAAGACAGGAGAAAGGTAGACGTCTGGCGTGGATATCTGATCTATTGAAAATTGATCCGTTATCGACCACTGAGAGTTTAAAGATTATTACAGTCGATATTACTAAAATCGCTATTAAAACTACAGCTTGGTGGTATAAGAGAAGAAATTTACGGTTGTATGTATTTTTTAATGCCGAATCATAAAAAACTTAATTAGGTGTATGAAAATAGTTTACGTCCTCTTCGCCCACCTAATGAATGCACACACAACATTTCATAGGAATCGGTCCAGCTCTCTCGGAGGAGTTTGGTAACAAACACTTTGCCACGAGAATTTTAAATTTTAGTCCCCTAACATATATTTTACCAGATACATACATCTAATCGTTCAAAACTGGTAAAAATATATTCCATATTAAAATTGCAAATATCGGTCCTTGGATAAAATAAATACAATCGATAGCTTAACAAACACAAATCAATTGCTACCATTTAGAAACAATCACGCGATAAATATGTATATAGAATACTTTTCACCGCGATAGAATACATCATTTTCAAGTAAAAAGAAGGAAAAGCGAAAGTAATTTGTCTATTAAACAAACAAAGCGCATTAACAACAAACGAAAAACATAAATTATATTTTATTTACAAAGACTTCAGAACAAATCTGTAAATAAATATTTAATATGAAAATATTTTACAGGAATACTAAACACCCCCTGTTCAAGGCAAGAGAACGATAATAATAACGATATGCAAATAATTTCCAAGACAACTTTACGCTTCATAAATGATATTTTCAAATACGAAACACACAAAATATAAAATAAGCAGCCATATTGATTTCTTCAAGAATTTCATATAAATAGAAAAATAAAACAACAGGAAATTTTTATCAATGCAAACAAAGTTAATGAATTCGCGTTTTATTGTTAAATATATAATAAAAGTTTGCATGTCTGGCCATAACTAAGCTGAAGAAATAAAATATTTTATTATACAAATGTATTTTTCAACGTCATTGTGGAGGTTAAGGAAGAAATACTTCTTATTTCCTCCCTCTCCACCGTCTTCTGAGAAAATTACAGCAGAATTATAAAATAAAAGCATTAAATTTTATTTAAGTATTATTAATGCCTTTACATTTCCCAAGCAGCTTACTGGATCAAGACAGACGCGCTATTGTCAGCCAAATACTCTTACTCCCAGCCGAATATTCTAAATAGCTCTTGAAAATAATGCAAGAAACCAATACATCTTATTGAAGATAATTTTCATAATGACAAAACGTGGGAAATAAGAACACCACAGACAGAAGAACTTAGCATAGTCAAAACAAACCAATAAGTTTCGATGGATCAAATTAATTCAATCGGAGAATAAAACCACTAAATTTTAAAAATAAATAACGAAAATTGTTTAGTAATTAATTTAAACACAAATTTAAAAAATCTGAATCACAAAAAATAAAAAAAAATATGCCACATTTTGAGAGGCGAATATTTCCTTATGCAAATTAATCTTTCAGTATTCGAACATTAATTATTAGGAAAATATATAAAAATTAGCCTATAGAATGTTTTTTATCATTTTTAAAGCAAATTTCGATATTCGAAATTAAGTTCGAATTTTCGAAATTATATATAAATTTTTCGAAATCAAGCAAAATTTTTCGAAACCAATCTGAAATTGCAAGGGCTGCTTTGAGAACATAATTTGTATTCATATTCGAAGAGCGAATTAATTTCAAAAAATTAAAAATCTGCATAAAAGTTGAGTAATATAACAAGTAGGCGCTGAGGCGATTTTCTAAAATTAGTTCGAATTTTTCTAATCAAGTTTAAAGTTTCAAAATTATATTAAAAACTTTTTTGTAAATTAAGGTCAAATTTACAAAATACATGTGAATTTTTGAATATTACTATGAGAATAAAATTTATAAGCATATTCGAAAAAATATATACATACATATACATACTAGTATATGCATCTATAAGTTTCAATTAGTCGTGACTTAACCATAATGCCATAGCCACAGCTGTTTACGGTTATGGCGAAAAACCAAAATTCAATTGGTTTCTATGGTTATGGCTTTGGCGTTATGGTTAGTCACCTATAACCAAATACATTGTTTTTCATGAGTTTGGTTTGAGCAGCTGTTTTCCATGGTTCTATGGCACTATGGTTAAGTCACGACTAATTTGAGCTATAATAAATTGTTCCTTACGAAACAACCTTAAGAGATTTTCAAAATTCGCTTTTCGAAATTAAGCATGATTTTTTCCAACTAAGCCAATATAAGAACATTGAATTGAGTACATACATAGCTTTCCTTTATGTTCGAACAATGAATTATTTTCAAAAGGAAAAAATTTGGCTTAATACTTTCTGTCGATTTTCGAAAAGACAATCGAATTTTGGAAAATAAAATTGAATATTTGAAATATACTCTGAACATCTGGTACTAATTTCCGAAAATTGTCTTGAAAAAATGATTTTCATCCATATTCAAACATACTTGCTAAAAAATGTCTTAAGAAATTAAGAATTGAAATTGCAGAAAATAACCTCATGTTAAAGGCAACTAAGTATGAATCGCTTACAAAATATTCCAAATCCAAGAGTTGGTAAATTCAAAGTGTCAAGCGAAAACAACTCATATGATTATCTTCATTGCATTCTTTAAAGTTTCTGCCATTGAAGCTATATTTTTTTTTGCGCAAATATTTTGAGTCTTTAAATGGCCGTGACTTTGACGAACTTGTTGCATGCTGACATCCAATATAATAAATTTTAACAGCAACAACATTTCAAAATGGGGATGAATTTTTGAACTTGTTTTTTTAACATGACGTAACACTGGCTACTTAACAACAACAACTAGAAAAAAAAACACAGCTGTATACAGCTGTTGGTTTTATTACTTTTTTTAATTTTTGTCATGAGAAATTATTTATTTTCATTTGAATGTTTTTTAAATTTTTTTTTTCAAACACATTAACAGTGAATGACAAAAAAAAAATTGATGAATTTGGTTTAATATCATACTTTAGATAGCTAAGGCAATATTAGAATAGATTATAATGGATTAGAACAGCGTTGGCCAAGCCCTATGCTCTTGATGCTCATTTGTTTTTGTAAAACTCTTAGCTAATAACGGCATATTTCAAATGTCAAAGAATTTACATTGTTTTGATTGCACGTTCGAATTAAATAAATTTGGGGAAATTAAATATTACGGCATACGTTGCAGAAAAAAAGACGTGTGGCGCTCGGGGACTGCCGCGGTAAAGCTATTGCAACTTATGCAATTTCAATTTCAAGTTCAGCTTTCTAGCTATACTGGAAGTGCCCCATACTAAGAAAGGGCACCCGTCCCCCAGGTAAAAAGTGCCTTACCTTAGTATCCTATGTCCTTCCCCTGGTTCTAAGCTACCTGCCAACCAATTTTCAGCCAAATCAGTTAAGTCGTTCTTGAGTTATAAATAGTGTAACTAACACGACTTTCTTTTATATATGTACACATATAAAAATCCCCTAAAATTTTAAAAAATTTCCAAAGCGGCAACACTGTATAGTCATCATACACGGACTATACAAAAAAGAAGTTTTCGCTTCAAAAAACAAAAGACTTAAGAAACAAACTTAGTGTGAGGTTTTTTCGTTTCAAAAGCAAATTCCAGGTTTTTTCATTCCATAAACAAAAGACTTAAGAAACAAACTTTTCAAAATTTCTTGATTCGGTCGCTTCAAAGCCCGCGATAGAAGCTATGCAATAGCTTAAAAGTTGATAATGAAAAGTGTTGGATGCTGAACTGGTCAGAATAATATAAGAGGTACCCATTTCTAAATTCAGCAGTAAAATTTGTTTTTTGCGTTTTCACAAACGTTGCAAAACATTATTTATTTCTATTTCTATTTTGTATATATTTCATTTAAAAAAGTATAGCATTTTTAATTTCGATAAACATACAATTGAAAGTGATTTCTTGCTCCTTTATTGACTTTTTAATGACTTTGTTGATCTATAACTATGTGAAGGAGTTATCAAATGAAATCGGCTTGTTAAGAAGAGTTGTTTGTTTTGCTTTTGGCTATCTTTTTTTCTGGTCGAGTTCGTAGCAATTTCTGAAATAAATGTGAAAAACCCTAGAAAAATTTGATGATATTTTACGTTTTTGACTGTTTTGCTGTTTTGAGTAAGATGTTGTTGTTTTTTTTTTTTTTTATTTTATCTGAAGGCAAAATTTTTAGATCTAATTAAGAGGTAAAAATTTGCTGAAAAGAGAAACGCAATATTTCGAATAGTTCACGAGATATAGACTTAAGAATCAGTACATATTTTTTTATAATTGTACTTAAATCCACCAACCCCCCCCCCTCCCACCCAAACAAAATGATTGAAAAAAAAACCTTAGCTAATAATTCAAAACCCAGCTAGAGTTTTTCTTCTACCATCATAAGCTTTCTGATCTAGGGGGTCTCAATTGGTTCAAGATTTTAGTGCTGCACTGTATAAGCAATAACTGAAAAAGACTCGATTGAAAAAATAAAGGCGATTTGTTTTCTCATACACTGTTCTATATATATATATATAGATATGTATAAGTTGTGTGTGTGTATTATTTTTTTCTTTTTAATTAACTCAATAAACTTGAACCTGTTTGCTTGTGTTTTTATTTAAAACATTTTAAAATTAATTTTTAATTAAATAAATATTAGTTTTTTTGCAAAGGAATATGGTATTGGTTTTTTTTTTTTTTTTTTTTTTTTGCTTTCCTTTAAATTAAGCCCAAAAATAATGTAGAAAATAAACTTACCCGTTGTGCCATTTTCTCGGCCATTAGCATCCGCATTATCATTTCCGTTTTCCGCTACCAGGGCGGTTTTTAGATCGGCTGTTGGTTTTCCTGTGCCATTTTCAGTTTTAACAATTTCTACATTGTACTTCACCATTTTTGTTTTACTGTTGTTTGCGTTGAAACGGATTATAAAGAGGCAGTGACCGAATTAGAGAGTGTGCGAGAGAGAGAGAGAGAGAGAGAGTGTTGAGGCAGGTATGGGATGAGATTTTATATATTTTGGGACTATTTTTTGTTTGTTTATATGAATGTACCGTTAGACGATTTCAATGCGTGTTTCATTGTGGTTTTTTCTTTTCTTTTAGTGGTGTGGAGATTATGTTGTAATTGTTTTTTTTCTTTGTGGTAATTAATGAATTTTTTGTGCGTGGCCAGCTCTTAATTAGAGTTTATGACAAAACATTAAACTGCAAAGAGAAATAAGAAAAATATACATAAGTACGTAATTAAAATTATGAAAATTGGGTGAAACATAAACTAGATTAAAATTTGTGATTAAACTAAATTAAGGCAAATGAAACAAATTTCATTTATTATCTAAATCAGACTACATTTCTGTTTGTATTTGTCATATGATACATAAAATTATTAAGTAATTGTTAACAATTTTATCTTTTTATCGGTACATACAGTTCTTTATATGAAAATATATAAAAGAACTTGTACTAAACTTGTACTAAACATCAGTTTTTAAAATAAATTAAATTTAATTGAAAGAATAAATAACAGTTTGCAGTAAAAGTAAAAAATTATATAATGATAACAAAGCTAGTTAGCAATGATTTATGTTTAAAAAAGTTGAAAACTCATTAAACTAGGCGATAAAGAACAAATGAAAATAAAAAATAAAAGAAATGAATCTCAAGTAAACATGAATCTAAATTAAATTAGGCTGGAAAAGAAAAATTTAACAGTATAACAGTTTTATTTTCCTGAACTAACTGTTTAAAAAGAAAAAAATGCCGGTTGATATTAAAAACTAAAATATCATAAATTCAATTAAAATTCAAAAATTTGTTGGATAATGCCTAAATCACACTTTTTTTATTCTTATGGCGTTTTCTTTTGTGAACCAAAACATTGCCCTTTCGATGGGTAACACCTTTTACATTTTGCCAATACCTTTAAAAGTGATGCATTTGTCAGTGCCACATTAGTACAAAATATTTGAGGCTTGACATTAATGCATGCGTAGCGTTTCACTGTTTTCAAAAGTTTTAGCACAATTTTACAAATAAAAGACGTCAGCAACATTGTTTTCTGATCACTCGTTCGAGCATTTCGACTGGTAACTGGCGAACGACACGCGTGATGTTTTCCTCCAAGGCCTGAATCGAAGCGGGTTTGTCCGCATAAACTTTAGACTTTACATATCCCCACAGGAAAAAGGCTAACAGTGTGATATCATACGATCTTGGTGCCCAATCGACCGGCCCAAAACGTGAAATTATGTGCTCACTGAAATGTTCTCTCAATAAATCAATTGATTGATGCGATGTCTGGGAAGTGGTGACGTCTTGCTGAAACCAAATGTCGCCGAGATCACGAGTTTCAATTTCAGGCATCAAATAGTCAGTTATCATGGCACGATAACGGTCGCCATTGACGGTTACGTTCGCACCGGCATCATTTTTAAAGAAATATGGACCGATGGTTCCACTGGCCCACAAACCACACCAAACTATTGGTTTTTCTGGATGAAGTGGCAGTTCGTGAATCTCTTCAGGTTGCTCTTCGTCGCAAATGCGGCAATTTTGTTTGTTTACATACCCATTGAGCCAGAACAAAAACAAAACAAAACTTGCCTCGAAGCACATTCCTCACAGAACGTGAATTTTTGTAATAAAGTTGAACGATTTGTAAACGTTGTTCAGGCGTAAATCTTTCCATTATGAAATGCCAAACAACACTAAACAAAAAAAGGCTATTGAAAAAAGTATCTCTACTTATAACAATAGTTGTAGAAAATTAGTTCTTAATTGTGGCACATACACTTGTAAGTGTAAAACATATGTGAACTTGAAATACTTGTGATTGTTATTTATTTATCTTAAAGAAGTGTAAGAAATTTTTAATAGTTTCTAATCTGAAAAAATATTATTTGTGCAGTATAACAGATTCACCAAATGTATGCATTAGCATACACACCATATATTACCGGATATATTTCATAAAACTAATTCACATATAACAAAATTTTTAAAAGTTTCAGTAAATTATTTCAAAATTACTATGCTTGACACATAGCATTTTTATATCTGTTTATTATCTATATTTTTTAATTTTTGAAAACTGTGAAGTAGATAACAAATGATAACCCAATAATATCTTGTATGATGCAGATAACAGTTTTTTAATTGAAATCACGTATTAGATTAGCGTCTCATTATACGAAACTTAGTATGCGAGCACTCAAGTTCTCTAAATTTTTTAATTTAGATAAAGAACTATCAAATTAAAAAACTGACAATTCTTTGATAGTTTTAAGTTTTCCTGAATTTTTTTTTTGCTATTTCTTATTTTCTAGAAGTATAACAGTTTCATAACCTGTTAGGAATTTCAAAAATGTTATATATGTATACTTGAGAATGTTTTTATATTTTCAAAGTTAGCTGTTTCTATACATTTTATTATACTTGGAGCAGTATTACAGTTTAGAATATAGAAAATCTTTTACTATACCGATACAGATCTATGTCATATATTGCTATATAACATGTTTAGGAGTATAACAGTTTGACAATGCATTATTCTAAACTTTTATACTCAAAAACATTCTGAAAATTTGCTTTACAAATACTAAATTTTATTATATTTTGATCTGTATAACATGTTTACTGTAGTCTTAGCTATATAACAGATTCGTAACAATTATTTTAACTGCTAATAAAATTTTAAAAAGTTTTTGAAATGCATCACCTACCAAGCAAATTTTATTTTATATTAAACTAGATGACCCGGCGAACTTTGTTTTGCATTACAATATATTTCTAGTGCATATTTTGGGTGTTATATAAAAAATAGCGAATGTGTTAAGTGTGTGACGACGACCGCCGATAAAAAAAAACAAACAATAATTTTGTTCTGTTTGAAATACGAACGATGACGATTCTCCTGCATGAGGCGGACATAGTGCCATCTGTCATTTAATAACAAAAATAATTATGAGGCAGACATAGCGGAATCTGTCATTCAACAACAAAAATAAATATGAGGCAAACATAGCGCCATCTGTTGGGTTAATAGTTTAGTAAATACAGAAATCGCCCCCTCCCTTCCCACCTCAGCCACTAGGGGTTTGAAAAATAGATCGTAGCCGATTATCAGACCACTTATCAGTTTTTTTACAATTCAAATAATGAAGACAAACAAAAGATACTGACGAAGAATGAAGTAACGTACGTAAATAATGAATCGTGTTGTCACTACGGTACGAATAACGAAACAAACCGAAAAAAATCCGTATAAATTAAGTTTTTTCACATTTTTCCGCAATTTTCATTTGAAAAGCCATTAAGGAATAATTCCACACAAAATTCCAAAAAAAAATCTATTTCGGTTTTTTTGATAAATATTGCACTGAATTTCAGTTGATTGTAATGCTTTTACGTGAATGCGTGATGTACGACTATCCGGAATCAGTTTAACAATACACAAAACTCGTATAAATTGCAGCAAGAAAAATAGCACATTTACTGTAGAAAATTACAATGGCAAAATGACACCTGTCAGATTGCGCAAAGTCTAATACAACGTATAATTAAGAAATAATGTCACACAAAATTTCATACAAAAACTAGATTTTCCATTTTTCGAATTTTCCGACTTTTCCGGAGGGATTTTCCAAAATTTTCTTCCGTAAAAACCTTCTTCTCGAAAAATTTTACAGAAATCTCTCTCTCATTTTATGAATTACTATACATTTTTTACACCATTTTTATATATATATAGATTTCGACGATAAAGCAGCTGCATAATATATATTGAAAATCTTTATTCTTGAAAAAAATATATGAAAAAAACTGTATAACAGTTTCCCCGCATATGATGAAAAGGTAAGTTTTTATAAAAATCTTTGTAAAAATATATTTCAATTAAAATTGGCCAAAATTTGAAATTTAGCAATTTAGAGCAATTGGAAGTGTATAACAGTACAACAGTCGTTACAGTTATTTTTAATTGTTTCGTATGCAAAGCTTGCAACAAATTTAATTGAATGAAGTCAAAAAATTACTTACTGACGTACGATATCACTACATTGTGTGTATGTATTAAAAACACATTTCAAACCTTAAAAGTACTATCAATTTCGTTATGCCATCCATCAGTTTATTTTAAAGAATCGTCTATCATTTGGCTTAAGTTTTTTTTTTATTTAACTTATTAACGAAACGTTAAATTGTTATTTCTTTGCATCTTATGTATTATTTTGTTATAACATTTCTTTAAATTTTTTTAGATATCATTTGCGTTCATCTAGCACTGTCCCAAACAATATTGTTATGAACTATAGTTTTGTAGACAGAAAAGTAAACAATAAAAACCTTTTTGTTTACATCATTCTTTGTTACTTTTTTGCACAAAATAAATACGACAAAAAAGTAAAAAGAAAAAAATGTATTTATTTGTATTATTTAGCAGCACGTGTATTTTTATTGAGCAACAAGTTAACAACAATTTATTAAGCATGAATTGAAAATATTTATTCCAGTAAATTGTAAATACACAAGTAAAACTTTTATATTAAGAAATTCCAAGAATGTTTATAGAAAGAAAACTCGTTTTGAAAAATACATTTACCACAACGGGATTCTTTTTCGGATCGGAGAAATTTTAATTGGCAACACAGTTTTGTGTAGCAGCTGCTCTAAAACACAACTCACATTTCAAATCTAGAATATTAAATACAACAGTTAGCGCTCTCCATCCATTAAAAATTACCCTATAGTTAGCTAAAGGAATTTATAGTGAATGAAAATAATCAATAACATTACGTTGAAAACTTATCTAATAGTTTTCCAACATTATAACAATAAACTCAACAGTTTATGGCATGCAAATTGAAAATATAATTGAAAGAGTTTTTTCTAGAAATTTTTCAAGTTCCAAACATTTGTAATATTTTAAATTTGTTACTTTAAATTTTGTTAAGAAAAGAAATTGCAGTTTTGAAAGTGTTTTTAATTTAGTATTTTTTGAAATTTAACAAATCAAAGAATTGGCGAGAGCCGTTTGAAAAAATATAACACTGGAATAACTGTAAATAAAATAACGTATATGCAGTATTTTTATCGATCAAGTCAGAGTGCCACATTCGATCTTATATGCCCTTCACCAAGTCATATACTTATGTATGACTGATTTTAAATAATAATTGTCCTAAAACAGATCCTGATATATCAATCCAACTCTCCTGGTAGCTTCGGAAAATGGATTTCATGTACAGGCAGACGCCTTATTCAAATTCCCTATCTACAAGGATGCAGAATTTACATATATTTTGGAAATAACTCACGAAATCACAAACAATGAAAAATTTTAACAAAGCAGCGTAATAAAGCAAATGTGCATTATTTCATGCGGAATTTTGACAGCTGACCAGCAAAGTATACCACTCTTAAAAACAGCTGAAACGTTACAAATTCGACAAATCGCTGTATCGTAATTTAATTGGCATTTTTTCCAAGTGAAATAATCAATATTGCTCAACGTTATCCAAAAAATTCGAAAAGATTACTAGGCTTAATGCAGTATTACTAAAAAACGGTAACTGGTATGCAATGACAGATGTTAGAAAACTTAAGTGGAGAATTTTTTTTATAAGTTTAAATATGAAACATAAATAACTTTTTTATAGAAATATTAAACTTGGCAGTATAACAGTTTTGTTTCAGTACCCTGAAACTAAATTCATTATTGATAAGTGTATATTTCTTATGAAGAGTATAAAAAGACAAAGAAATTTAATTATTCCAGCTCTTGAGTAAATTGTATAACAGTTATTTTTTTAAGAGTATCAAAACTAGTTATTAGAAATAAAAAGTATAACTGTTAGGAATTGAAAAATTTTTTTATTGTGAACTTTTTCATTAAAGCAATAATATCAATACGAATTCTTTTCATATTTGTAACATGCTACCGGGTATAACAGTTACTAAAATAATGATACTAAAGTGTTATACACACAGAAAACTGAAAATGTGCAATTTTAAATTCATAGCTTACAACATTTTAATTTAACTGTTATACTTACATATTAGAAATAACATCTGATTTATAACAGTTGGCAGAGTTTTTCTATTGTGAACTTTTTTAATTGCAACCGCAATAACAATATAGTTTTCACAATCGTATCATTCCATCGAGTATAACTGTTAATATAACAATAATACAGTGTTATACAAATAAAAACGTAAAACAGTTTAATTAGAAATTCACCTTTTAAATTTTAAACCTACAACTATAAATACTTTACGATTCTTTAGTCAAACTGTTATACTACTTCTAAAATTATGGCAAATTTAAAACACTTACGCCATCCATTAAAAAATTGATAATAAAACTTTGTTCTAAGACTTCTCTTATTCTTGCTTGAAATTATTTTTCTTCTGTCCCAGTCTCCGAAACAGATCATCTAAATTTTATGTTTATTACACAAACAATAATAACAAAATCTCAGTATTTGACTACAACAAAAAAAAATATAACAAACTGTAGAACAAACAAAATGAATAAATGTAAATTAATGATAATTGCAATAAAATGCCATAAAAATACAACAACAAATGTAAAAAAAAAATATTTATATTTTTGTATAGATGAGGAAAAAATGTGCTCTGTATAACATTTAAGTCAATGTTAGAAGGAAAACAAAAGCAACAACAATGGGAAGCGCACAAACAAAAACATATACACAAATTTTTGTGCAAATTTACATGAATACAAATTGAACAAAGTTGCCAATTAGAAATTTAATCACAAATTAAATTTTAGCTGATAAAAATAAAGGCTCCTCTTAGCAGAAATAGGTTTTCCCAGTTTGCAATGTTTTTTAATTGTTTATGCCTGTTACCGTTTTTTTGCCGTTTTGGCGATTTATTAGCATTTATTTGCTTTTTGGCGATTTATTTAAAGTTTTAGCAATTTTGTTCGCTTTAACCATTAGTTCAGTTTTGGCGATTTTTTTTCGTTTAGACATTTTTTCCATTTTTAGAATTTTTTGTTAATTTTGCTGTCTTTTTAGCGATTATTTATTGCTGAAGCTATTTTTTGTTTGTCATTCTATGTTTTGGTTATTTTTGCTAATATTTTCAAAAATTTTCGATTTTGATATTTCCTTCCATTAGAGTTATTTTCCATTTTCTGGCAATTTAAATTTAGGTTTGTAGGTCAATTTTTCGTTTTATAATTTTTCTGTATTTAGTACATTTTTCAGTATTGGCAACTTTCTTATTTGTGGTTATTTTTCGTTTTTTTCTTTTTTAGCGATATTTTTCGATTCATTTTCGTTGTACCGATATTATCTAATTACATAAGCGATTTTATTCGCATTGACAACTTATCTTTGTGTTTTTTTATTTTTTCCAGTTTGGCAATTTTTTTTCTTTTTGTCTTAAGCATTTTTCCAGTTTAGGTAATTTTTTTTTTCATATCGCTGTTTTTCCCGTTTTTTGTATTCCTTGCTTTGTTTAAGACATTTTTTCAATTGGTTTAACTTTATTAGATAGTTATTTTTGCTGTTTTAGTGATTTTATTCCAGTTAACGATTTTCTTAGTTTTAGCGATTTTCTTATCATTTTGACATTTCTACGCCAATATATTCGATAAGGGGTTTATTTTTTATTTCAAGCGCTTTTTTTCGTTAAGAATATTTTTGGGTCTGTACACTAATTTGGTAATTTTTCCGTTTTTAGGATTTTATTTAATTTTTCCGTACCTTTTAGTCGGTTTTTGCTCTTTTGTTGATTTGTTTCCGTTATAGCGATTTTATGCTATTTTAATTTTTCTGGTAATTTTTTCCGTTTTTTTCCACCATTTTGGCGATATGATTTTTGTTTGCTCAGTTGTGGTGACGCTTTTTGATTTAATGACTCTTTATTTTTGACAATTGTTTTCGGTGTGAACACTTATTTGACGTTTTTTTTCGGTTTTAAGAATTTTTTTCTTTGCCGTATTTTTCGATACTTGCATTTTCTTCAAAATTCTGCTGTTTTTTTTTCGATTTTTAGTTGTTTTTTTCAGTGTTGTCGATGTTTTATGTGTTTTACCGTTGTTTTTTTCTTTCTTGTAGCGTATTTATCATAATTCTGTGTTTAATTTTGTTCAAGTGACTTTTTTTTGTCCTTTGCATTGGAAACATATTTCATCGTTGTTGACTTTTTTTTGCCGATTTGTTTTTCCTTTTCGGCAAATTTATTCAGTTTTGTGACTTGTCATTTCGAAAACTCCTATCTATTTTTTGCTAGATCTTTCGGTACAGAAGCACTTATTTGATGATATTTACAGCGGTTTTTGGCGATTTTCAACCAGACTTGATATTTTTTTTTTTTAATTTTTAACATTTTGGTGTTTTGTTTTTCGCTTGTGTCTCTTTTGCTTTCTTGACATTTATCGTTTTTGAAATTTTGGTAATTTGTTTTTTAAGGTTTTGGTGAACATTATCGTTGTAGGGATTTCATACCTTTTCTGTTATTAGATTTTTATATTTGGGGGTTTGTTATAGGAACTTTTTTGACGATTTGTGGTTGTGGCGACTGGTTGTTATTTGGTGATCTAATTTTCGCTTCCGCAGTTTGAGGAATTTTATTTTGATTTGTTGGTTTGTTTCTCCCGTTTTATTTATTTTATTCCAATTTGTCAATTTTTTCATATCAGCATACTCGATCTAGTAAGTTTAAGACAATATACTCGTATATCATTAAGCTTATGTCAAAGCTTTAGAATATGACTAGAAAATCTATATTCATCGACTGCCTTTCTTTTTATGGATTTTTTTTTTATTGAATTTTATGTCCGTTAGCTCGTTGGCAACCCATTTAGAGATCACCAATATGCAAATAAATATTTTTTAAGTCGCAACATGGTGTTAACAAGATACACACAATTCAGACCTCAATCTTGATTAAAGAAATAATAAAAATCACAAAATTTAACAATTCTTTTGAGAAACGATTTTACATTTTATGGAAATTTTTTTCTCTTATTTCACTGATTTTATTTCGTAATTCTTTATATTTTCATTTTGTTTTTATCTTCTCAAAGAAAAACAAACGGTGTTCGTGAATAATTTTAGAGATGAATAACTTATGTATTTTCATCTCTAGGGACAAGAAATTAAGATTAATAATGATAAAAGTTGTTTTTTTTGTTTTGTTTTTGTAATGTTGCTAAATTGTAGAACATTTAAAAATTAAGTAGAAAATTATTCTAAGAAAACTATAGCGCACAAGCCGATAAAAAGGTTAGTTTAAAATGTTAATGAAAATTGTGAGATTTTATTAAAAAATTGTTGGATAAGGCCAATTAAAAATAATTTTCCATTTAAAATAAATTTATTGTTAATTTTTTTTTAACAAAGAAATAAATTTTTTGTTTCTTGAAAGATTCGGTTTTAAATACAAATAAGCGCACTCAGATGTTTGACCTATTTAGCATGTCATTTACATAAAGTGACACTTAGATGTCGGAAAATTGCTAAAACAAAAAAAAAACGCCAAAAACGGGAAAAATTTTAAAACATATGTAAAATAAATGGATAAAAATTGGCATCGGTAAAATATCAACAAAACTGGACAGAAAGCACCTAATTGAGAAAATTTAAAAAAATCGCCGAAAACCCACCGCCACCACAGAAAAAAAGTATTACAACAGAAAAATTTCTTGCTGGTTCTATCATATCTGAGACGAGTTTGGATGTTAAGAATTTAACGGCCACTTTGTTCCCTTGGACGCTGAAACTATGGCGCCACCTCAGAACTTAAGTGGACTGGAATCTACTTTCTTTTCACAGCAACCTGCTAACCAGTATCCCATATTGAGAAAATACAGGGTATTTTTTATACAGTGTCACAATTTTGAGTTGGAATCACTGCTTTATTTGAGCACCCATTTAACAGCTGATAATTGATTTTTGTTTAGTTTGCTTTGAAATTTCATGATGAATCGACTTACACCAGAGTAACGCGTGCAAATTGTTGAAATTTTTAATCAAAATAATTTTTCTATTCGTCAAACTAATCGTCCAGCGGGCGCTACAATTGATTTACTCAAAGAAACTTTTTATGAAAAAATAATTTCACGTAATGGCCCAATTAATTGGCCACCAAGATCGTGAGATTTAACCCCATTACATTATTTTCTTTGGGGTTATGTTAAGTCACTTGTCTACATCGATAAACCACAAAAAATTGAACACCTGGAAATCAACATTCGAAGAGTTGTCGGTGAAATACGGCCGCAAATACTGCGAAAAGTTGTTGAAAATTGGTGTTCCAGATTGCGCCTTCTACGCGCCAGCCGTGGCAGCCACATGGCAGAAATCATTTTTAAACATTGAGGGTAATCACTCTTGGTTGAAAACTGTACTTGCATACGTTGCAGATCTTGCAAGTATAGCTTATTTACATATTTTGTTATTACATTGCTGGAAACTGATGAAAATAAGCTAGACTTGCAAATTCTGCAATGATTACAATACTAAGAGTGGTTTCCCCCATTAATTTCATACAAGTTTCCTTCCAATAAACCCCGTTTCATTGATATTAAAAATATATTTCCTTGTTTTATTATGATTTAAACTTGTGTCACTCTATAAAAAACACCCTTTACAATCTTTATTGCAGTTTCGGTCATATCTTAAATCTTTACCTGCTCCACTTGTTAGGTATCGGGAAACCTGATTAAAGCGAAAAGTGTTTATCGAATAAAATTTTACTCTACACTCTAAACTTTCTCAAAAGGCATTCTTATAAACATGAAGGCTTACCCAACCACTTTGGCGTCCCTTCTCTAACTCTCAGCATATACGAGTATGTATTTTTGAACAGTAAAATTCTGTTAACCGGAAATGTAAAATTACAAGTACTTGGTTTCGATTATGCGAGATTTTCAAAATAATAAATCAATTCAATTAAGCGATTTTTTTTTTAATTAAACATCGCGCTCTAATCCGAACTAGACTGAGTATCACTTTATCAATAGAACTGCCTAAAGAGTACACCATTAAATCAAATATCCAAAACCGCACCCATTTAGAATATTTGAAATTTTTCAACACATTTTGTTTAAGCTCAAGAACTTTAAACACATATTTGTAAATATGGCGGCAGCCTTTCAAAAATTTTTCATTATAAAATGAGGAAGTTTGACTATTTTAGCCTTTTGACTTTTTCATATATTTCTTTAACCGCCTTATTTATGTTTTCTTAATGACAAAAGTTTGTTTATTTTTTTTCTTAATTATTCTATTATTCATTAAAGCAAATTATTAAATTGAAATTGTTTTAATTCACATTCTCTGTTTCTATTTTAGTTTAGTTCATGTTCGACATCGAAAAAAAAACAAAAAATTAATAACCCAACAAAATTGTAAAAAAAAATAATTAAACATTTAATTGCAGTAAAAGTTTATGAGGCAAAATGTGCATTTGAACGATATTTTATGACACAGCAACAACAACAACAACATCGCTGAGGGAGAAAATTGGGTAGCGGAACAAATTTAATGATTCAGAAAATATGAAACAATTTTTTTTATTTTTTTTTTTTAATTTTTCAATATTATCTGAAAATAATATGACAAATTGTGTTGCTTTATTGAAATTGTTTATAAAATATTGTTTGTTAATTTGATTTGCACATTTTTCTTTAGTTTGATTGTTTGTTTGTTGGGTCGTTTGTTTATTTTGATGCCAACAAAATGTAAAGTAATTTAAGAATTAATTCATTTAATGTTGCTAATTAAAAATATGAGTTCACATTTTCATACCGTATAATTAAATATATGTATATGGTTACAGTAAATGACCTCATAATAACAAATACATATAAAAAATGTACAATTAAATTGATTTTTTTTCCAATATCATCTTTTTATTTGGAAAAAATTCATAATTTTCCATTAATGAATCATGTGTAATCACTTTACTTTCACTCTCTATCTCTCTCTCTCTTCTCTTGCTTCTAAAATGTAAGCAAACTCTTGTAGCTTCTTTTTAAATACAACCGTAAAAGTTTGTTAACTTTCGGTGTTTACTTCACATTCATATAATGTATTGATTACAACAACACTTCAACATTTGATTGACCTGAAAGTAAGAGAGAAAAAGAGACATGTAAACCTTTCTCTGTCTTTTTTCCAGGTTAATCTTAAGTTGATCAACAAAAGTTTAAGTGCGTGAAGCGGGACTCACGATATTGGCTGGAGTGCCAAGATGCCTGTAACTTGTCACGTATTACAAAAGTTTGTAATCTCCAAGTCGCTTTTCTTTCCTTTAAATTATCAAAATATTACCGATGTAAGTCTTGTTCAAATACAGCCGATATAATTAGTTCATGATCTAACAAGTGAGAGAAGACAATGTAATGTGGTGCAAAACCACACTTCATGCCACGAATATGCTTAAAAGATTTGATTAATCGACGGCGCTAAAAGATGAAAATGTCTTTACTGGATCATGACGGCTCTAGTTTTAAAAAGTGAATACCTCTGGATTAGCAAGGAGGAAGTCATTTGTACTAGAAAATCCTTGAGAAGAATATTGAAGGGTATTCGAATCTATTTGATGTCCGATGGCCAGGTCGAACTGAAGAACCCAGTCGGAGGAATATTCCATTTCTTAACAAACTTAACGTTCATAATAAACTGACATTAGGCTGGGTAATTGGTCATTAAGAACATGCAGTAAACGTGTGATCTGACTGTCAAGCTATCAGAGGTTTATATTATTTATTTTTTTTTTTTTTTTGAGCTGCACTCAGGGGATGTCTCTTACTTATGCAATTCATGGTGCAAGAACTTGAGAGAAATGGATGGGCTAGAGAAAATAGAAGTTGAATATGTAGAAGATGGCTTAATTCTTGTACAATTCTGCTATTGCGAGTTTGATTATTTTGAAGCAGAGTTGCAGCGCCTCTGCTTTATTTTTTTTTTATTATTTTACTTTGACAGTTTTGATGACCGATGAAGGAGGCCGAAAGCCTTCTTTGGCATCTGAAAGAGGAGAATAGCACACATGAAGAGTATATGACGTTGGGATATCCTTTACGTAATTCCTAGACTTTTTATCTTTTCAAACCATCAACTTTAAAACCAAAAATGGTTCCCGTAACTCTTATCCATTACTAGACTACTGTCGAATTGGGAGTAATCAGCGTCCAGTAGTTCGTTTGTACAACCATTGAAAGTGTAGAAACTCATTAACAAAAATAATAAAGTAAAGTTTTTATATAAAAACCAAATCAGCGAAACCAAGGTGAAACTATGGTGAGATTTATCGAGTTTCACTGTGGTCGTAGCAGCAGAAACGACAACAAACGCTTAGATCACCAAAGAAGAGGTCGTCACTCCAAAAATAGTCAATAAAAACCATTAAATGATACTGTACGATCGGAGAATGAAAAAAATTGTGATTTTGAAGGCTTCAACCTCGAGTGAGTTCATTATATGTTGCATTAATATTTAGATTCGAAAATGATATGAACGCAATGGTTGCCGGGATTGGAGTGTTGGTGCAACCTTGCGACCACTTCAAAGAAGTATTTGCCAATATCCGAATGAATGTAACCGTGGACAAAGCATAGAACCAAAAATAAATTAAAACAGGAGATTTTTTGGGAGAACATGGGCCAAAAAAATACTAAAGTGGGTCTGTCGTCCAAAAAGGTTATGACCAAAGTATCATGGGATTCGTCCACATCGATTACCTTGAAAAGTGAAAGATTCAATATTTGCGTTGTTGCATCAGGACAGTGTGGGGGTACCTAATTGTGACAAAAATTCATAAATTGAGTTGGATACGAACTGCTACCACATTCAGTCTACCCCCTGGATGTAACCCCTTAAGACTATTTCCTATTTCCATATTTTAAGAAAAGGTTTGGGTGATAACAAGATTTCGATCAAATGTGGAAGTCATCCTTAAGTCAAATGCCTGTTTTGGGAGTCTTGAGAAATTTTATTATTTAGAGGGAATAAAAAAATAGATATACGGTAGGCTATAAATGCATCGATCTTAGACGAGACTAATTTGAAAAATAAAACTCTTTTTTACTACTAATATTTGTTAATCCAGAAAGGATTATCTAACTGCACTTGTAACTAGATAATTTTTATTCGTACTCTAGCGTCACTGACATTTTACGTTATCAGTCCATAACATTTTTATTTTAGAAATATCAAAGACGCCTAAATTTAAGGCCATTAACATATTTTAATAATTCTGTTTTATCTCTTTTTTAAAATGTCTTGGCATTTAATTAATTTTCTGGTATGATAATATTTTTTTTTTATTTATTTTTAGAATTGTGTTGATATTTCGCAACAAAAAGAAATACTCAGCACAGATTTTATGCTGTTTCTTCTATTTCAATAAAAAAAAAACAGAAACCATTTATTTGTATTTATTTTGCTTTATTTGATTCGATTTAAATTTGTTCGCTGTAGATTATTTCAATGCGAATGTTAAGAATTTTCTAAAAGCAAATAGAATTAATAGAATTTTTACTTGACATTCATTTTGCATTAATATGCATGTCTTGCGATTGAAGAATTCAACATATTTAATTAAATTAAAGAAACATATGTTTGAGTAAAATTACAAAAGCACCCACAACATATGAGCCGTTTATTTTGAAAGTGGCATAAGTCACTTTTTCAAAAAAATAAATCGATTGTAACACTAAATAAAATTGAACGGTATATTTTCATTTGTAAAACATTCCGAAATATCTAAAAAAACTACTGAGAAGTGAAAGATTTTTACTAAAAGTGTTTTAAGTGTATTAAAACTTACGAAAATATTTTTTAAAACAAAATTTTGGAATTCCCAAAATATTTATAAAAATCCCTTTATAAGGGGAAGTTAAAAAAATGCCAGCAGTTTGTTATCCATACAAAAACATAAGTTTACTTTTATAAAATTTCTATTCATATTCATATACATATGTATAAGACATCACAGAAGGAACACCCAAAAAGTTTTTAAAAAATTCCTTTTTTGCAAACTATTAGTTTTAAAGTATATTCGGCAAATAAAATAGATGTCTTGCTAAAAATTTCCATTTAAAATAATTAAATGTCAGTTCGACTAACCAAAATTTATATTTTAACAAAAAAATATTTAGGAATACTTAAAAAATATTTTAATTTCTATTTAAGAATAAGAATTATGGAAAAATATTTAGAAAGGAATTAATACCATAACCATTAAGCAAATTAAACTTTGTCTTACTTTCTAAAGTTTCTTGCAATTTTCCCAGAAATTTCCGTAAAAACTATTTAAGTTCAATTTCTAATCATAAAAAACTATTGTAAAAATCCAAATCCCTTACCCGGTTTTTTAAGCTGTACAAACTCCTTAAAAACAATTTAAAGTTAAAAAAAATTATTTCTATCGGCTAAAATTGATAAGATCAATAAATTATAATTTTAGTATAATCCCGGAATTCCCAAAATTTTTTTAAAAATTCTCCCCACTAAATATGTAATGAAATCGGGAAATTTTCTCGTGCTAAAAATTTACAATTAAAAAAACTAACTATTTATTACACATTTAGTAGAACAAGATTCCGCATATTCCTAGAAATTTTAAAAAGATCTCCTAATTCAAGGGAAACTTAAATATTTTGAAAACTTATATATATATATAGTTTATTAATAAGAATTATACAAATTCTGTAAAGTTTATAAATAGTTCCTGTTTTTGGGGACTCTGCAATATATTAACATTTTTAAATAAACTTAATTATTTTTCCTGCTTCGGCAAAAAAATTATCTAGATTCTTACATATTTATTACGAACTGTTTCGTTTTTTATTTCCCCAGTTATTTCAACAATATTTTCAAATCCCAATAAAATCACAAAAATCTTCTTTTGAATTTTTTATTTAAAATTTCGTTATTAATTGTGCCTTTCAAAATTCTTTCATTTTCATTGCAATCTCGACATTTCCCCTTGTTCTGTGATCATAATCAGATCCTTAGAAGAAATTTAAAAAATTCTTAAATCTGGAAACTGCAATGCGTCATATTAAATGATTAAGATTTCTCCATTTAGGCTCATTAGTTCACAATGGTTTTGGTTTTTATCTAAATTGTTCCAACGTTAGTTTGTTCGAAAAAAATTTGATTATTCCCAAAAGATTATTATTATTCCTCGACGATAATAATTTATTAACATCAAAACAATCTGGTTTTCGTGCCAATTCAATTTGTGTCACTGCTCTTGCCGATATAGCTAAGGGATGACGGTTAAATGGCAATATTAGTTTTATTGGATCATTCTAAAGCATTTGACAACGTCGACCTATTTCAGAAACTGAAAAGAATGATGTATTTTTCAACAACATCTTGCAAATTGATGCAATTCTATCTCACTAACAGAGAACAATACGTAGAGGTTAACTCATCAACAGTGTCAACTTTCCTCCCCGTTATCAAAGGCGTACCGTACCACTTACTAATTATTTGTAACTTTAATTTGATCAAATGTCCGATTTAAAAAAAAATTATGAAAATGCATGGGCCTTTTCTGGAGATTTTTCTCAAACAAAAACGCATTACATATTTTCCTTTAAAGGAGATAAATGAATTTCATATAAGGGCTGTTTTTTAACATTTAACAGCTGATAATTGATTTTTGTTTAGTTTGCTTTGAAATTTCATTATGAATCGATTTACACCAGAGCAACGCGTGCAAATTGTTGAAATTTTTAATCAAAATTATTGTTCTATTCGTCAAACTCATCGTACAGAGGGCGCTAGAATTGATTTACTCAAAGAAACTTTTGATGAAAAAATAATTCCACGTAAATAATTTCAATTAATTGGCCACCAAGATCGTGTGATTTAACCCCATTATATTATTTTCTTTGAGGTTATGTTAAGTCAGTTGTCTATGTCGATAAACCACAAACAATTGAACACCTGGAAAAAACATTCGAAGAGTTATCTGCGAAATACGACCGCAAATTCTGCGAAAAGTTGTTGAAAATTGGTGTTCCAGATTGCACCTTCTACGCGCCAGCCGTGGCGGTCACATGGCAGAAATCATATTGAAATATTAATTTTATAAAATTTTCTTTCCAATAAAGCCCGTTTCATTGATATTAAAAATAGATTACCTTGTTTTATTTGGATTTAAACTTGTGTCACCCTATAAAAACACCCTTTACGTACATAATACTTTGTCCCCAAAGAATTATTTAATAGTGCATATTAGACTGTGGCTAAGTGTTCAATTCCCGAAATGACTAGGGTTCATTCAACTTTAATGGGGTGAAGGTCTGCCTTAGTATGCCAAGTAAAATAAGGCAACATTAAATAAACAAATATTTTTTTAACAAACTAATTTCTACATTAATTTCCTTATCAAGTTCATCAATCATTTGGCCCGCAATATTATTACGTCAGTTTGTTTGTATAATTTTTAAAATCGTAATTAGTTTTTAGTTAAATTATGATGAAAACTGTAAATAAATGAAGAGATATTTATGGGTTTTTTTTAATATTTAAAAAATTTCCAATCAATTTTCAATTAAATTAGTTTTCTTAAAGTTTTTAATAACGATTTAGCTGCTAGAAATAATTTTAAATAAAATGTATTGAACTGAGTAAGATTGATCTAAAAAAACACTGGCACACTGAATGCATGATGACCCTGAGGAAAAATATGAATTTTAGCAAATAAAGAAAATCGTAAATATCACATATCGCCACATCTTATATGAAGTATTATGTTTATCTTTTTATTAATCCGCACAAATTATTTAAATAAACAAGAGCCAAAGCACACGCAAATACACAAATGATAAATTTTAAATAAATAGAAAATTGTAAAAAAGAATCGCCAACGCCCGGCATTGCGTGTTTCATCAGCTGAACAGTTTTGGGGGCGAAAAAGCCAACCAACAAAAAAGAAACGGTCTTGATGAATCGAAATTTAAACAAATAAATTTATTTAAATTACTTCCACTTTAAGATTTTCACTCACGTGTCATGTTATCCGACCGTCATCATCATCATCATCAGTTGCTTAATTTTCATTTTCTTCGTTTTGTGTCTTTTTATTTTTATTTTATATGTTTTTATGAACAAGATTTTTAAACTGAATATTAAATTTTATTTATGCGAGTACGAGTTTATCAAAAAATTTTGTCTGTAAATGTTTTCCCCCCCCCCCTTTCTTTGACTAATTATAAACATTTTTATCTATTCTACAATTTTAAGTTTTTTTTTTAATTAATTTATAGAAGTGAATGTAGAGAATACATATTTATTTGTAAAAAGCAAATAAATTTATTCGATTTACTGCATGTCATAAAATCAGCTAACGACAGGCTGGTGGCAGCACAAGTTATTAAAATTTACGAAGATCTTAAATACAATCGAATTGCATTAAAAAATTCTAAGCCGCAACTCGACGTAGAAAATCACAAGGTTGTGATTGCAATTATAATTGTTTTTCTGCAACAATATAATTTGCTCCACTGTATCCTTAAAGATGCCAGATGATCATGCCTAAGTTAAAAGCTACTTATTGAAGAAGGCTGCCCATAGGGTAAGCATACGGTGATGCCAGACTGTATCGGAGCAAAATAAAAAGGAGAAAAATAAGAACGTAATTACATGGTATAAAATCCACCATTTATCAATTATTTTATATATTTGACATCTTCGTCAAGTTGACTATAAATTAAAGTGGCAGCTGTCGTCACTAACTTATAACAAAATAAGCACAGCTGTGAAAAAAGTATCCAGAACGCATGAACCGCAAAAAATCGTTTAAGCAAAAACAATCAAAAATCCTGACACAAAAACCCAAACTAGAAGAAAGACGCTAAAACAAAGCAAAAATCAACACAGAATCAATTAGCAAACAAACGTATATAAAGCTAGAACAGAGGAAAATCACCACAATTGGAAAAAAGCCGTCAAAAAGCAAAAAGTCTCTAAAATAAAATAAAATATCAAAAAGCGATAAAGATCACCAGTACTTAAAAAAATGTATATGGGGAAAAAACTGTGAAACAAAATAAATAACAAATCACCACAAAAGGAAGAAAAATCGTTTAAACTAGAAAAGTTGGTACGACACAAAAAACTCTAAAACGAATAAGAAATCAGGCGAAACCACCAGAACACACAAAAGCCAAAGAATCAAAAAATCTCTAAAACCAGAAAAAATCGCTAAAACAAGGAAAAATATCAAACGAAAATATTTTACAGAACGTAAAAAACACTAAATCCGATAAAAACACCAGTGAACTATGCAAACTGCTGAAACAAAAAATTCACCATAAAAAAACGTTAGAAAGGAAAAAGTTGCTTTGAAGACAAAATCGCCAAAACGAAAAATAAATCTGCAAAATAAATTGAAAAGCTCCTAAACTTGAAAAAATTCTAGAACGCCAAATATTATTAAACGAAAAAGAAAAACCAGAGAAAAATAACCAAAATTTGAAAAAAGCTGGCAAAAAGCAAGAAATCTCTAAAACCAAAACAAATAGCAAATAAAAATCGATAAAATAAATCACCAAAACAAGATGAAAAATCGTTAAAACTAAAAAAGTCGATAATAAATCCAAAAAATTAATTCAAAATATCCAAAAACTTGAAGAAACGCTAAAACGTGAAAAATTATCAAACGAAAATATTCTACAGAACGTCAAAAACACTAAAGCAGATAACAATTGTCAAAGTTGCTCTTAGGATACAAACTGTCAAAGCAAACAAAAAATCTCCAAAAACTCGAAAATATCGCTAAAACGAAAAATATTATTAAACGAAATAATTTTACAAAACATACAATATAAAACGCTAAAACATATAAAAATCACCAAAACGGAAAAAATTTGCAAAAAACGAAAGAAATCTATGAAAGTAAATTTTACAAAACGTTTAAAACGCTACAACACATCAAAATCACCAAAACGGAAAAAGTTTTGCAAAAAACGGAAGACAAGCCTAAAAGTAAAACGTCAGAACGGAAAGAAATCGTTACGAACCATCAAAAATGGTAAAATAAAAACTAAATTGCCAAAACGTTGTAAAACAAAACGTAAGCTGAAGTAATACGTAAAAAATGTGTTCAATAATTTTACAGTACACTACGAGTAAAAATTTTTATGAAATCTGTTAACCCTTTTTATTCCAAAAATTTTGATTTTCTTGTACAGTTTTGATGATTTGTATACTATGTACACCCTAGCGGTTCACCCTTTTTTTTCTTTCAAAATAAAAATAATGCGTTTCATGGGTATGAGTCAAGCTAAATTTTTTATTTATTTAAAATGTTTTTATTAAGTTTCATTCTAATTAAAATTCATGCATTGAAAAATCTTAAATGTGTGCGGATGCGTGTGTATGATTTATTTAAATATTTTTTTATTTATTATATTTTTGTTTGCTCTTCTTAATAAAAGTGCTAATTATAATAAGCAAGTTTTATTTAAACAACAAAACATCATTTGTTTTAGTTTGATTTTGAAACTAAAGAAAAAAAAAGATAAATCTCATGAATTTACGTTGAAATCTTCTACAGACAGACAGACAGACATATTTACAATTTTCTATTTATAATTAATTCTGACATTTATTGGCTCACAAGTGTTAGAAAAATTATTACGAAAAAACTTTATATATAGTCAACTTTTTAGTTTTTGTTCTCAACCTAAAGCTGCTTATCAAATTTGATTTGTTTGCAAAGAAAATTCATATTTACATATAACTTTTAAATGTATTTCTACATGTTCGATTAGTGAATGTAAATGTTTGGAACAACAAATCATTAATCAAATTGAGAAAAACTATAAAAGAAAATTACATTTCTATTCGATTTATTAATGAACTATTGACGTAATTTCTGAAAACGATAGAAATTCGTTCTGACGCTGAGTTGTTGCTGCAGTGCTCTTAATGGCGGCAAGAGCATAAAGCAGTTCAAAGGACCATTAACCAAACAAAACGGTATTTTAAATTGATTTTCCTACAAAATAAATTAAAATTATCTCTTCCATTATTATTTTTCTCTTCAATCTCTTCAAAAAGTATAATTAGTCAACTCTTTTGCTCTCAACCTAAAGCTGCTTATCAAATTTGATTTATTTCCAGAGATTAGGTTAGGAAGGGTAGTGTGAAATACACATCCACTCGGAGACCCAATTGGATCCATTGTGATTCCCTTCATTTATAATTTATTGACTAATTAGTCTCCTTACTGTCCAAGGAGAAACAAAGAGCCATTATTATCCATCATTCAGCCATTTAATTCCCATGATAAAGCCCCTGATATCCTCAAGTTTGCACTTCGCGATATCACTAATGCCCTCATGGAAACGTCTGCTCAGCCATCTTTGCCTATGGCGTTGCAGCCTTGGGCAATGACAGATGATATGCTCTATAGTTTCTGGTTCCTCTTCATTGCCACACATCCTATAGAAATCCGCAATGGCATTTTTCCATATGCTGGTTCTCGCTCTAACCTAGCAATGGCCAGTTAACGCTCCTACTAAGACTCTCAAAACCTTTCTAGTCATAAACAGCAGTATATCAGATTTACCTGAGTCTAGTTCTGTCCATATGGACATCGAGACTCTACAATCTTCTCTATTCCTCCAGGAATGGTTAGTTCTGCTAATTACCCAATTACTGAGTTCCCTATAGTAGTGACCGATTGGAGTTTTAACCGACCTGTCACTAACTGCCACATCTAATGATGACCCTATTCTTGCCAGCACATCAGCAATTTCGTTTCCCTCAATATTGCAATGTCCTTGTACCCAACATAGCCTAACGCTAAATTTGTCCATAAGCAAGTTGAGAGATAGCCTACACTTGCTGACCAGCTTCGATTTGACACTATGCCCCTTCAAAGCTTTCAGCGCCGCCTGACTGTTAACGTAGAATGTTACCTCCACGCCTTCAGTTACGTGTTCTGTCACTAATTCCGTGGCCCTGAGGATCGCTAGAATCTCAGCCTGAAATACACTACATTCGTTCGGTAGCCTAAAAGACCTACGAACGTCCGTTCCTAAAAAATAGACGCCAGCACCCGTGCCTATTTCCATTTTCGATCCATCTGTAAAGACCGCGCAGCCCTCATACAGTCTTTCACATTTGACCCAAAGATCCCTATCCGGAATAACTAGTGAAGGTGTACTAATAAAATTAGTCTCAACAACCTTGGAGTCCGTAAAACCAGGGGATATGGTCTACCGTCTGCTTAAACTAATCTTTTTCAAGAGTGATGTATGACCTGTAGATCCTGGCCTTACAAATCCCGCTTCCATAAGCCTGAGCAAACTCACTGTCGCCGTTCTCAACACAAATTCTTCAATGGGAAGCAGGTGAAGGATGACGTCCAAGGCAGCCAGAGGGGTGCTCCTCTGGTCCCCAGTAATACCCAGCGAAGCACACCTCTGGACCTTAGCAAGCAGCTTCCTATGGCTTTCTTTCCCCAACGCCTCCCACCATACGACACATCCATAAGAAATCACCGGCCTGACAACCGATGTATAAATCCAATTTACCACCTTCGGTTTCACACCCCCAGTTCCTCCCAATAGAATTCCTGCATGTATAGTAGGCATTGAGCCCTTTCTTGAGCCTTTGTTGTATGTTTCTTTTCCAAGAAAGTTTGCTATCTAGGAAAACAACCAAGTATCTGGCCTCCTTTGCTAGTTTTAACTCCACCCCGCCAATCCTAGGTATCAAAAAACTATCTATTTTGTATCTCCTGGTGAAGAGAACTAGCTCCGTTTTGACCGGGTTGATCCCTAGCTACTAGCCCAGAAAGACAGTTCGTTAAGCGCTGCCTGCATGGCCTCACTGATAGTGGAAAGAAATTTCCCTTTTACCAGTAATACCACGTCGTCAGCGTAGGCGACTATCTTCCGACCGTTCCTCTCAAAACGCCTGAGAATAACGTTTACAGCTATCAGCCACAGAAGGGGGGATAATACTCCCCTTTGCGACGTCCCTCTTGTAACTAACCTCCTCAGGCTTTCGCCCCCCATCCACGAGTTGATAATCCTGCTGCTGAGCATGAGAACTATCCACTCCACCAGAACGCTACTAACACCGAGATCCTCTAGCGACTCCCTAATGGCCTCTATCCTAATATTGTTAAAGACTCCCTCAATGTCCAAGAATGCAGCCAAGGTGTAATCCTTGTGTTACAGTCCCAGTTCTATAAAATTAACAATATCATGAAGCGCACTCTCAACAGGCCTGCCTTTACGATAAGCATGTTGAGCATCACTGATGACCCGAGCTTCTATTGTGTTCCTAAGATGTAAGTCGATCAGCCTCTCTAATGTTTTCAAAAGAAACGACGACAGGCTGATCGGTCTAAAATCCTTCGGCATTGAGTGGCTTGCTTTACCAGCCTTGGGTATGAAGATTACCCTAACCTCTCTTCACATTTATAAGTTTTTAATATATTTCTGCATGTTCAATTATTGAATATAAATATTTGAAACAACAAATCATTAATCAAGTCGAAAAAACTTTGAGGAAAAGTATAGAAGAAAATTACGGAAATGTTTTGCTGCAGTGATTTTAATGGCGAAGGTCCTTTAAGCAGAAATCACTCAAAACTTTCTTTTAAATTGCTTTTCCTACAAAATAAACCAAATTTGTTTTTTTCTAATATTATTTTGCTTTTCACTTCTTTTCGCTTAATTACTTTTTTTTTGTGTGTTAATTTAATTCTTTTGCATCATAATTATGTTAAGAAAGCGCAATATTATCGATCCAACAATAGAAAAGTTTAATAAATTGTCAAGAGAATTAAATAAATAAATGAGAAATTAATTAACTAAAACTTTTGTAGATGTCTTGTACATATTTTTGAAATTATATAAGAAGATTTCTTAAAGCAAAAACTGCTGGTATAGCAAAGGTTCCAAAAAAAGCTCTTAGGAATAAATGTATGTAATAATTAATTTTTGGTATCGTACTTGAACAAAAGTAAGAGCAATTGTGTTGGTAAATCTCTCATACTTTATGCAAAGTTTGCTAAATGACAAACAAAAACTTTTTTTATGTCTTTCAGATATTATTCTTTATAAATATGAAATAATTTGTTTCAAGGAATATTTTTTTGTCCGTATCAGCAAAAAGTTTAGTCTTCAGTGGCCTGAACAATCACATTTGGGTAATTTGCAAACTTTTGTTCTTTCAAAAACTCTTGCTTTTCTGCTAATGGTGCCTTAATAAATACTCTACATGTATTGAATAACTCCCTGGAGACTTTTAATTGTAATTACTTGTCTATTGCTAAGCGATTGTGCGTATGTGCTCGTGTCTGACCCAGCAAACATATAGTGCTGGATATGAATATAAGTAAGCAAATTAAATTGCACATATTTTATTTTAACGCATTTAAGGAAGGGAATTACTTAAGCGACCCTGGGATAAATGCGCAGCTGATGAATTAACTATACCCCCGGATATGTGCACAAATGGTACATTTGAAATGTCTGTGCCAAAAGCGCAAATGGTTCCTTAAAATTGTTTAATGGACGGACGGATAGCAAATGATCCAAATTAAAATATAGGGTACTTCTTAACGGGTAAAAACGGCACAAATTGGTGCTTTTTGGTACCTTCTATTTTCTTGACTAATTTTTTGGACATTGACATTAAGTGTCCTTTTTTTCGTTTAAAATAAGAAAAGTCCAGTACTTTTAGTACTTTTTACATTTGGTACTTTTCTCTTTCCGATAAATTTGTTATATAGAAAGTTGATTGTCTACATTTAATTAACATGTAGTATAAAGTTTTAGTCCAAACTAACTTTATTCTGAAGTTAAAGTAATTATTTTGAAAGTTTTAAAAAACTGCAATGGGTCCATTATGAATGGCAACCGAGCCTCAGTTAAGTTGACAGTTGCTGAAAATTATATTACGGATGATAACTGACAACTGAGAGCTGCCAGTTTCAGTTTCTATTTAGTGCTTTTCTGGCAACCACAAATTTTCAGTTGCCGGCTGGCAACGCAACTGAAGTCCGATAGGCATCCATAATCGAGACGTAAGTTTCCTTTGAATTTCAATATAAAAAAATGTTTTAATCAGCGAAAATGTTACGAAAAATTTTTTTTATATGTATGTACAGTGGATACTTGATACTGTGAAATACGAAATTTAAATTTTTACCAATTTAGAACGAACATACATAAATTGTAAAATAAATTTTGAGAGATTATAAAAGTTTTTCGATGTCATGTTCATATCACAAACTGTTTTGTATCGAAATCGTTTCAATATTTTGGAATTTCTAACCGTTTAATATTAAAGAGGATCTGTGGGCCCACAAGATTATGGAGCTGTGCCATTCACATCGATTAGCTTACCGATTACCTATAAGCTTGCCAATATTTTTCCAAGAATTATTTCCCATATTAGAAAGCCAAAAAAATATTGCTTACAGGTTGCATAGAATGGAGATGGTATTAGAAATATGAAGAACTTGATCCTTATTTTGATCTCAGTACTTTTTACGGCCGAAATTTTTTGTATAAGAACTTGGGCTTATTTTCACATTTATTTTTTTTTTTGTGCGGATTAGATTTTAAACGAAATTATTTACTGGGTTATTCGTCTTAGTTTTAAAGTAGCTTGAAGGTTTTTATCCGTATCGTTACATTGACATTTATTTTATGAGTTTTACGAACCGTAGGCGGGTTGTTGTCTTGTAAATAATTCAATATAAATGTAATTATTTTGATTAAAGCACTTTATTTAGAGTAAAATATGATTTGACAACTTGAGTTAATTGCATTTAATTTTTTCGAAGTAGTTCCTAGGCGCAAAAAACCATTGCTGCAGAACATAAAAAATACTTAAGCCAGAGATGGGCAATTGTTTTAAGAAAAAATGTATAGCTTTTGATGAGTAAACAAAAATGGTCTTATTTGCTAATAAATTACTTTTTAATACCCAACAATATCGTTGCATGAAACGGTGATCTATACAAATTACTGTCAACTGTATTGTTTTTTACTCCGTACAATTTTAGTGTAAGTTTATCCTAAAACTGTTTGAACACAAATCAATGCTAATCAAACTAGTTTCCCCAGAAAAAAAAAAAATAAAACAGCAGACACATAAAATAATTTATGACTATAAATGAATACGAAAAAAAACACAATTATGAAAAACAAGATCAGTAGACCATAATACGAGTAGATATAAAAACTAACACCAAAAGTAGTACACTGGTGTTAATTAAAACAATAATTCACTAGTTAAATTAATTTAGTTTGTTGAAAGACACATTATAGGATGAGTGTATTTGAATTAATTTTTTATTCAATTTTAATGCCCTGTTGTTTGTAAAGGTCTTTGATTTTAAAAAAAGTCAATTTGTTTTTATTTAAAATACCACACATTAAGTTCGCTTTAAGTTCCATCAATCAATAACCAAAAAGTAAACAAAAAAAAAATATTTTTTATTATGAAGATAACGAAATTCGGATTTGTTTTTCTAAAATTTCTTTTATCGTTTGTTGATATTAAATATATCGCTCGACAATGTTATAGTTAGTTTCAAAAAAATAAATAGTTTTATGGCTGGTTTAAACAGCTCTAAAAATACGGAATCAAAAGAATTAAGATTTCCCCAGTCTAATCCCCAATTAGATGTAAACAAAATCCTGTTGGTTATGGGATCTAACAAGTAATACCATTGTGCTCTTTTTATATTTTACTAATGACCAGTTTTTTACTTCATGTTTAAGTATATAATTAGTTAACTTTTATTTAAATTTATGTTGTGTTTAAATAAGATTTCATTTGTTCAGTGATTAATTAAAGTTCTTATTTAATTACGATGAAAATATGGTAGCACTACGTAGTATAAAATATTTCCCACAAATTTCCCAAAAGAACAGCTGACTAGAGCAAATAAAGTAAAATCCAAAAAAATATATTTTTATTTTAAAATTTCATTTATTTGTTGCGGGTTAGCAATATCTAGATATATATTTCGTTGGTAGCTATACCAATTCATCAGTAGATGTTTTACCCTTTATGTTTAAAAAATTCCAAAGCTCATCTATTTATACAAAAACTCACAAACATATTTTTGTGAATTACAAAGCATAAAAATAGCCTTTAAAAAAATTTTTCAAACACACACAACAATAATTTTTCATTGTGAATGTGTTTACTTTTCTTTTTTTAATATAAATTAATAAATACTTGAGTACATGCTCAAATAAATGTAAAATTATTTTTATTTTAGCTAAAAATAAGAATAATTAAGAACTGCTGAAATGTTTTACAATAATAAGAGCAACTTTCAGAACGATTAAAAGGGTAATAGCGAAAAAAACATGCCAAAATTTTATGCAACTTGTCAGCAGCCACAAATTTTTTATTTGCTTTTTTCCAAGCAAGAAGAACAAGCAGTCAAAAACACATGGAAATTCGTAAAACTTATGTTGTGGTTAAATACACATAGTTGGCTATTTAATGTTGATTTAATATTAAAGTGAAAAACTAAATTTTGTGTTTAAATGGGTTTTAAATATAAATGAAACATTATCATCCATCCATTTATTGGCCCTAAGCAAAACTGCTGTCAGGTGTGTGCATTTGCTATGGGGGTGTGTGCACTAACTATCTTCTTTTTTTTTTTGTCTGAGGAGTCTACTAAAAATATACTTAATTTCGTTGCGCTGTAAATACAGTACAAGAAATAAAAATTAGTACTAAAAATCCAATTTTTATATAAAATAAATGTCTGTACACTACCTACTATCTTTATTATCGGGAAACCTTTTTTGGCAATAAATTTACATTTTTTAATAACTAAAAATTTGTTTTTGTACTAAAATTAACTCAGTATGGGATGAGTGCATTTTATATGAACTGCTACTGAACTAGCTACTTTTTAAGGGTCTACTTTATAAGTCAATAAAAATTCGTTCCGTTGTAAATGCAGTAAAAAAAAGGAAATACAGTACAACCTCCCTAATCCGGTCACTCGCTAATTTGGACTATACAGTAATCCCGACTTTTAAATTTATCGGACAGCTTATGGAATCTATAAAATGATCCTTAATTATGTTTTTGAAAGTACATATTTAAGAAAAGTACAAATAATATTTATCAGTTAATCAAAACAACTATTGAGCAAGTTAGAAATTCACATACACATTTTTGGAAACGAATAAATTATTATATTTCAAAATAATATTTTTGGTCACTTTTAGTATTTTACTTTGTGTTTTTTTTTTTTTTTTTGTATGTAAATTAATTAAATATAAATGATTTCTTATCAGTACTTATATTTCTGTTCGGCAATAAAAACAAATTGTATGTATGTACATATATGTATGTATGTATTGCGTTTAAAAATTTATTGTAACTGTAGTCCGGACGATCTACTAATCGGGACAATAGTAGAAACTATATCTGTCCGGATTAGGTATCTTGTATTGTAGCAGAATTTAAGAAAAACAATTTTTTTGTACCAAAAAATAATTTTTATACAACATTTTTGTTTTTATTAATGTTATACTAAATAAAGGTGTGTGTATTTGCTAAAAAGTATGTGCTCTAACTATTTTCCTTTTGATGGGTCTATTCCGCTAATATTATATGTAAATATAAAATTTGTATATGTTTTATATGTTTATATGACACAGATTAAAATATGGGGTACTTTTTAATATATAAAACAGAGAAAACTTATTAGTTTTAGTACTCTTTATTTTTGTACTAATATTTCACAAATTTATTTTTATACTATACTATTAACATACTATCTGGAGGATGAAATAAACAAAAAGTGGTGCTTTTTCTCTTGGAAAATCTCTTAATGGATTTCGTAGACGGATAGAATGTCGCCCACATTAAAATATAGGATAGTTTTTTAAGGGATAAAAACGGATCATATTGGTACTTTTGGTACCTTTTGTTTTTGACTATTTTTTTTTTAGATGAATTTGCAGTATACTTTCTGCAGGGTAAAACATTTCAAAGGTGGTACGTTTGGTACTTTATTTTTACACATTATTTCTTACATTAACATACCGTGCACTTTGGGGAGCACAATTACCAGAAGTTTGTACTTTTAGATACCTCTTTTTTCCATCGATATATTTGGTATACTGACAGTTTATGCCTTCATTTACATGCAGCGTGAACGAAGTCACGGTTAAAAGCTATTTTTTATAATTTATATGTAGCTCAGTAAAGAGATTTTAAAAATTTGACCATTATTCGAGCAAATACTCAAGAATTTATGTTTTTAAACATTTTATTTATTTGTTGTGGGTTAGCAAATCGATATGCATTTCGTTGGTCGTCATCAGTAGATATTTACCATTTACGGTTGTCTAATTGTATATAGATTTGTAGAAAAGTAAACACATTCATATTGAATGAAGAAAATTGTTTATTGTGATGTTTTTAAGGTTTTTTGAAAAGCTATTTTGCTTGTGCTTTGTAATTCGATAATTGTATTTGCGAGTTTATATATGAGTAAATGAGTTTTGGAACTTTTCAAATATAAATTGTAAAGATCTACTGATGAGTTGGTATTTAGCAACCAACGAAATGCATATTGATTTGCTAGTCCACATCAAATAAATAAAATTGTTAAAAAGATTTTAAAAATTTTTAAAATATATGATTTGTTACGAACGGTAGATTTAAAAAAGTTTTCAATTCAAATCTAATAGATAATAATGTATAAACCAAAAATTTTTTTTACTATAGATTCGCTCTTGGTCTAATTTTTTTAAAAATTTGTTTGTATTTCATAGAAGTTTTTTTTTTTTTTTTTTAATTAGGACCAGCACTCATGGGATGACCCCTACGTATGCAGTGCAGTGTGCCGGAACTCAGGGAGAGGGATAGGGTAGAGAAGATAGATGTTTAAAATTTAGAAGACTTAACTCTTTCACAACTCTGCTTTGCGCGTTATGTTAATTTTTAAGGCAGCGTTGAGGCGCCTCCGGTGTTAAGTAGACACATTAACTTTGTTAAGCTGTATTAGCAGGCATTTTATTAATTGTTCTACTTCGCCGGTGTTTCCGCCGACGAAGGAGGGCGATGTTGTGTACATTAGCTTGGATAGCATCAATCGCTGCCTTCATCACTTAAATAGTCCGACAACAATTAATACAATGTCTCACTAATGTACATTACAGAAATTAATTATGTTGATTGACTTGCTCTTACCAGGGTTTGAACCCAGGCTCCAAGTCATTGTTTGCTTAGTAGTCAACGCGCTAACCACTTCAGCCAACGCCACCCTCAAAAAAATTCCGGTTGAATACACATACGCAGACAGTACTCATGAAGTTTATTTGATTCGAAGCTCGATTTTTTTCTTTAAAACAACAAGATCACTGGTACCTATTTTTTACTGCTATAATGTAACAACTAACATTTTTTTGTACCATAAATGTTTTGTACTAAAAATGTTCAACCATATAAAAAAATTTAGTACAAAACATGTTTAAGTACTAAAAAATATTTTAGTACTAAAAACTTTTACTAAATACTTCCTTCTTTACTAATCAAGTTTGTACAAAAAACTTTTTGAACTTTAAAAACGTTTAGTACTAAAAATGTTTTTTAATTAAATGCATTTGCTTCACTCCACATTACTCTGAACGATCATTAAAATTTTTTTTTTAAACTTTTGAACCGTCTATGAACCGCATCATATGTATGTATTTTCATCCTTAAATTTTTTAAGGAAGGTTTTCTTCAAAGATAGCTTTATCAGCCATTTTTGTTTATCAATACATACATATGTACATATACATAAGTATGTATGTAGATACGTGCATGTTTTTCTTTTGAAAACATGTAAAAAAAAATTAAATAGAAGAAATTTTGGAAGTCTATATCTAATAATAAACTTGATAATTGGATTCGTTTTGCTTGTAAACGAAAATTTTTGTATACTTTATACATGAATCCAACCATCATTGTTTATTTTATTTAACTAAACCATTTTCTATAAATTTGGTTTTCAATTTAAAAAAAATTATAACACACACACACACACATGCGAGTATTTCACACAAAAAGCCAATTTTCATAAATTTCAATGTTAAAAAAAATTTGGTGTCTCGTTTTCGTTGCGTTATTATCAAAGTCAAAGATATTTTAATAAAAATACATAAAAAAATAAAACAAACAGAAATAATAGAAAGAAAATATGGTCACTGCAGCTACAAAAAGTGCTTAGTGATATTTTTACAACTGTTTAGAAGAGCTGAACGATTGTTTTTCTTAGATATTGAAAGCCAAACAAATAATAAATATTTTGCTTTAGCTTGTGAAATAATAAAGTTCATTTTTGTTGTATTACGGCCAGTAGGCGAAGGATTTATAACATTAAGGCCATTTAAATTTTTTTCTTAAAAATCACACATAGTCTTTTTTTAGGTGTCTATACAACACGTCACGACATGTATTAAAATTTCATTTTCTTTTTTATTACGATTATTATTAGACGACATTGTATGTAGAAAATTTATTATGTTATTAATACTAAATAAACACGCACAAAATGTTTGTGTGTGTATGTGCAGAAGTTCTAAAACATTCTTTATAAATTGTAAATATTTCTTAATGTCTTGTCATTTTCGAAAGAAAGTTCTTCATGATTAATGGATTTATTTTAGTTTTCGAATATTTTATGAAGAAAAAAAATATGTACATACATACATATGTATGTATAACAGGATTTGATTGTAGGAAATATGAGAAAAAGTAATATTTTTTAATTTTAATTCTGTACTAAGAATAAGCTATTTAATACTAAGGAAGCATTTTTTTAACCAAAGACTTGTGTAGTCTTTACGAAAAACTTCTTTTAAAAAGTGGTTTATTTTTAAAACACAAAGAAAATTGTGGTACTAAAAATTTAACTTTTGTACTAAAAATTTAATTCTATAGTAGAACTTTGTTTTGTGCTTAGCAAATTATTATTGTAAATTTTTTCTTTAATTCTTATATATGTAAGTAATAAGCCTATGCCGCAGTACTAAAAGTTAATAAATTAACTTTTGAAAACATAAATTATAGGTGAACACCCAATTAAATGTTACATTTGATACTTAATTAAATTGTAATGCAGGAGCACAAATCTTTGCTACTGAAAATAAGTTGTAGAATTATAAAAAAATCCTGGGCCCAAATCGTTACATCCGTGAACGTACAACTCGTCACGTAATTTCCCACCCAATTATACAGTAATTACGTGACGAGTTGTACGTTCACGGATGTAACGATTTGGGCCTTGATTTCAACGTTGATTGTGTTTTTTTATCAATAATAATTGTCGACAATACGTCCTTGACACAAAAATTTTATTTTTAGAACTACATACATTACATTTTTAATATCTTTCTTATTGCCAGAATACAATTTTGTATGTATGTATGTATTTAGTTTTAAAAACTCCGGTAAGACAAGCATATAGAGTAATAATTTGTATTGTTATTTAAAAGCAAGTTTTATATAATTGAACCAATATTTTTAGTTTATACAAAAAAACTCAATTTGGTACTAAAAATTTATTTTTAAAAATTTTGTATGGTTTGTACTAAAACTTAATTTGTCTCGGGACGCAATTTTTACTGTATTATTATTTTTAATCTCTTTCTGATATCCGTAACACATTTTTTATAATACGTATTTGGTACTAAGAACTTGTATATGTATGTACATACATACAATTCGCTAATTTGCTTTATAAAATTAACTTTATATGTAAAATCGAATTGGTACTAAAAGTTAATTTTAAAAACTAAAATCAGTTTTGTACTAAAAATTCGTTTTTACAGAAAAAAATTATTTTTGTACTAAAAATTTATGTTTGTACTAAAAAATTTTTTTACTGCAAATAAATAGTATTCTTGTGCAAAAAAATTATTTTTTCGCATTCTTGAACTTGAATTTTTTGCCTCAAATCGGCCAAAAAAAAAGTTGACAGCTGAGCGAGTCTGTACAGGAATCTGTACTTGATTTTAGATAAATTAGTATATACTGTTCTTTCAACGACGCCGTTTTCGTTAGATTTAAAAACGAATGTTTTGATTTTTGCTTTTTAGTTACACGCAACGTCACAAGTACGTCTGAACGGACAAATGCAAGGAGCTGGTTGGTCCTAGCCCTGCCAAGAAAGGGCCAAAAACATTAAGATACACTGTAAGAGCTATTTGCTGCACTGACAAACATATGTCGGAAATATGGTGCAAGTCTCGATTAACTTGTGAGAGATCGAATGGTCAAGCTTCTCAGAGAAAGCATCCGATTCAGTAATAAGGTTAATTTTACATCTGTCTATAAGGACTAAAACTGCATTGCCACGATTTCGCTTCCAGTTGTAGCACTTAAGGATCACGATTGAGAACAGTTTGTTAAACTTCATACATAAGTCAACAATATAATTCATTTGCCTCCCCAGGACTTTCCCTGCTAGTAAGTGTTTAATTCTTTCTAAGAACTGTTCAGAATGACCTATGATTTCAAAACTTTGCAAAGTTTTGCTAAAATCTACATTTGTGTGAAACCGCATTTGTGTGAATATAAAATTTAGTTACAAATATATTTAAAAGTTGAAAGTGTGAAAATATTGCTAAGAAAAATGTGATACAAAAATATTCTTTAAATCGATTTAAATTTTAGTAAATAAAAATCACCCTGCTGCAATTTAAAATATTTTTATGTTCGAATGCTAAAATTTTGTTGTAACAAACATACAAAATCTCGCCTTCAAAAGACAAGCAACACCCGCAAATATGAAAAAGATCGCTTAAATTAAATTTTATTAAAAATTTCAAACTTACAACGATAATAATCAAACTGATTTTGCAAAAAAAGCAATATTTACTTTCTCGTTTTTTTTTTCTTTTATGTTTTTTATTAAATTTTATGATTTTAGTAGACACTCGCGAAACTTAGTTTTTTTTTCTTTATGTTCAACTTAAACGTAATAAAGAAAATTAAAATAAAAAATTTCATTTATTTACGTGTAAAACAAGATGAAAAAACTTTCGAACACTTATTTTTACTTTTTTTTTTAATTTGTTCTAATACACATTTTTAGGACATAAGTTTTGTTTTATAAAAAAAAATATTTATGATTTATTAAGGTCTGAAATACAAAAACCGCTTCATAAACCTTTAATAAAACAATAATATTATTTCTAAATAATGCAGTTACTATTTTATTCGAAAATTTTTATAGCATTGAAGATACATATTTAAAAAATCGAAAATTGATACCTGGCTTAATAACTTTCCATTAAAAATAAATATTTTATGCAATTTTCTTGTTTTATCGCGATAAACTTATGTGCGGTTTCTATAATACAAACAATTTGTTTGAGTAGAAAATTTGTGTTGAAAACAGTCAGTTTTTTGAGTGATTTCCATATAAAATTTCTACACAAGTCATTTGTCTGTATTGTGGAAACAACACCTTAGTTTTATTCAGAGATGATGATCAATCATGCACTCCGAAACAGTTCGCGAATTGTACAGTCGAAGAGCTAAAACAGTTTTCTGTAATATTTTTCATGTCTGAATCTTTCGGAAAACCAAGAAATTTTCGAATATTTATGGTCAGCTTTTTTGCTAACTAATAATGCCTGATTTGGTTGGTGTGTGTCTATGATATCTGTTGTAATTTGTATAAATTTCGTTTTTTTTTTCTTGAGATCATGCTAATTTGTTATTTTTCAGACTCTTTGGGAAATTTTTAATCGATTTTACAGAAGTAAAATTTTAGAAAATCACAAGTTTCAAATATTTAAGGTCAGCTGAGTAGTGATCCTTTTTGTCTTCTTGATGTCTGAACTAGCTGGAGTCTGTCTGTGATATCTGTCGCTATTTGGAAAGCAAATAATAAAAGAAAAACTATTCTTTTCGCAATAAAACTTAAAAGCAACACCATTTTTGTGGTTGTGTAATAGAATATGTGCACTTTAGGGAATTTATCACGATATTTTTCATAATTTTAAGGTAAAAATGTCGCTATTAAGGGAATTCTTAAAGATAAAATCCCTAAAATTATGGAGTAGTTTTGACAATGTGTGGGTATAAATCTGTTTCTGCTGTCAGTCAATGATTGCAAGTTTTTTCTTATTTTTCAATTTTTATAATTCATAATAAAAGAATAATATTTTTTTTATTACAAATTGTGCCCAAGTTTTACATATAAAAGAGCATAAGAAGACATAAACGGAAAAAAATTTATGCTTTTCTAAGTGATAAAGATCACTGACCGACCGGTTTGTGTCTATGCCATCCATAGAAAATTTGGCAGGCCTTTAAGTTTTCATTGTTTTGCAAGGGTACCACTAAGTAATAATTCTCATTCACTTAATGTGTCAATTGGTATAAGTAGTCAAGGTTCGACCACAAACTAAAAGCAAATTTTCGAGGATGTTACATGATGCACATCTAACGTTGACATCTCTAGAAAAAACAAAAGAAAAGTTAAGCTCTTTCACAAAACGTTAAAACGAGCATAAAAAATACACAATAATAAGTACAAACTTTAATTTGCCATTATTTTTCATGAAATTCCAGGCAAATTAATTTTTTGCATTAAGTTTCTTTTTAGGACTTGCAAAACTACGACAAAACGCAAGAGATATTATCGTCGAAAATATTCAAAAGAAGTGTTAATTTTTAATTGCTACGAAAATTCTTCTTAAAACGTTTGTGTAGATTTATATTTTTTTCTCTCAGAATCGCTTTAAATATCGCATTAAATTGATTCGACAATATTCAGAACTTTTTTTATTTATTTTTTAACTCTTTTCAAAAAGGATATATGACTTGCAAAACAATACCGATTGTTTGTCAAATTTTAGTCGGTGAAGTGGCTCGCCATGTTCGATTCAATTGAAAAAGGAAAAACAAACATCTTCAAAATCGGTCTACTTTTATAAGAATTAACAGCATAGAAAATTCATAACCCCGAGATGGTAAATTTTGAAACCCTTTAGCTTAGTTTTTACTGTCGCAGGCTGCCCAAAATATTCTAGTTTAAAAGATACAGATTTATTTTCACTATTTTAACGTTAAACGCCACTGTGCTTACGGCTTGAACAAATTCAAAACTTTAAGATAAGAAAAACTATTTTAAGCAAAACCTAAAGATTACAACAACAAAAACCTTGTCCCAAAAAAAACATTAACAAATTTATATGTACATATATATCTTTTTTTTTTTTTTGTTGAAAAGTGTCTTAATTTTCCATTTTTTTTTCTTAATTTATTTGAATGTGAATTTGAAACAAGATAAAAAAATTCTCCAACACTTTTGATATATTTAGCATCATAATTTCGCAACAGCTTCAGCATTAACCACAACATAATCACAAAGAAATTTATTAGCATTGATTTATTTTTAATAACAACCACTTGTTTTTGTTTAAAAATTTTCACATAAATGCAATTCATACGATTTTTACAGTTGAAATTTTCAAAACTTTTTTTTTAATTTTTCTGTAGCTTTTTCTTCTTTAGTAATTCTTGGTGATGCATCATTAATGTAGAATACTTTTTAAAATTTTTCTGCTTTCTTCACATTTTTTTTTGTTGAATTGATACATATTTGATTAATACACGTTCTTTATTTATTTATGTTATTATTTTATTTTTGGTCATTATAATTTAATTCGTTGTTATTGTGCTTAATTTTCACTTATTTCGTATTCATTCTTTTGCTCACTTTGCTATTGAATAAAAGAAATCAACCAAATACTTACATACACCCTAATACAGACAGGTATAATAAAATTTTAAATTTATTCTTTTTTACTTAATTTTCCCGTTAATTTTAGTTAGAATACACTTCGCCGTTTAACGAGCGCCCTGATCTACTCGTTAGGACGTCTCCGTCCAAACTAAACACAATAAATTTATCATACACACGTCCAACAGGCGTTTTTTTTGTTACACGACTCTGTGTTTATATTCAACACATTCGGTAAATGTGCGATATGTTTCACGGCAACAATGAATGGGGACACATTTGACACACTGTTGCTGCTTCTTTGTGACCCATATGTTGAAAACCAAAATAAAAATGTGTAAACAAACAAGCAAAAAAATAAGCAAAAGCATGTTTAATAGATTTTTCTTTTTGCTCTTGGTTTTGTTTACATCTCATACTTAAACAGTTACTATGTGTGAGTGTTTGTGATAAATAAACAAAGAGAGATATAGAGCAAAATTTGTATTGTTTATTTAAATTAGAAAAAAGAGAGAGCTTTTTTTGTATATATTTTCAAATGCCAACGGTTTCTTTAAACAATTGAAGATATTTAACGGTTTTTTATAAGTAAAAGCTAATATTCACATTAATATGCGTATGAGTAATATTTGAGAGATTAAAATATACATTAAACATACGTTTACTACGACTATTGAGTAACAAAGAGAGCACAACTTAACAGATTACACTATGCAACAAGCAAAATATATTTATAGAAGAGTATATAAATATTTTAGGTACGTTTTGGTAACCAATTATTAATCTTCTAAAATAAAAAAGTTAGAAATTAAATTAAAATTTTATTATTCTGTACTAGAGAAGATATCAGGTAGGTTTTTTGAAAATTCAAATATTTAAAGGTTTGAAACTATTTTTTGTAAATTTCTCTCTACGAAAATTAGAATCTCAGTGAATATTTTTTAGTATTAGCAGCTTCCAATCAACAGAAAATGTTTTTTTTTCGAAATTTGGGTTGTTTAGAAGCGGATATTGAAACACAGGCTCCTTAAATTATGTAAAATTGCAAATTTTCATGAACGGAGAAACATTCGCATAAACTTGATACTTTTAAGAAAAAATATAACCGATTTTTGCCACAATAAAATTGCAAAGCCCGAACTTTTTAGTACTTTTGCTTTACGTTTTTCAAATCAATTTTTTCCAAATGGATTTCTGTGCAGCCTTTTTCTTTAAGACCGTTTTTTTTTTGGGGACAGTTTTCTTAAGTGGTACTTACGAATAAACGTAATTTTTATTCGAACTTATATTGATGTACATGTGAAAAGAGCTTTTGTAAAAATTTCTTTATAGAAAATAAATTTCATGGAAAAGGTAATTTTTTCAGTATCTCTTTGAAAAATAAAACCTCTTGGGTAGGTACTTTTTTGAAAAAGGACTTTTTGTATAGGTACTGTTTTTAAAAGTGCATATCTCCTTAATGAGGGTAGAATTTTTAATTATGGAACTTTTTAAAAGGATTTTTTTTTCTAAATTCATAGTACTTTTTTAACTAGACACTTCTTTTTAAAATTTACTTTTTTTAAAAAGGTACAATTTTTAAAAATACACTTTTTTGAAACGGCACTTTTTTTTAAAAAAGGGGTGATTGGGGTCTGTGTGGAGGGTGCACATAAGAAATTTAGTGGGCGTGGCCCCTCCCACATAAATTAAATAACATCATATATCTTGACTATTGTGATAGCAAGAGTTTTGAAACATTGCAATAGAACATATGTTACTCATGTGATAATCAGGACAAAAATGGGCGGGATCGGACAAGTGGGCGTGGCAGCTATCATATAAAATAAATATTTAATGTCAAATATCTAGAGTTATATAATAGTTAGAGCCTTCAAACTTTGTAGGAGTGCATAAATTAATAACATTAGCAGCTGAAGTGAAAATGGGCGTGATTGGACAAGTGGGCGTGGTAGATCACATACAAAGTTTTAACATAAAATATCTGGAGTACTATGACAGCAAGAGTTCTGAAACTTTGCACATGTACATATTAAACTAATCTGAAGAGTTTTGAAAAAAATGGGCGGGATCGGGCTAATGGGCGTGGCACCCACCATACAAAGTAAATATTTAATGTCATGTATCGGGAGTACTGTAATAGTGAAAGCCTTGGAACTTTGTCTGAGTTTATGAGTTATTAATGTGAGTAGTCGTACTAAAAATGGGCGCGATTGGATGAGTGGGCGTGGCACCTCCCATACAAAGTAAATATTTAATATCATATATCTACAGTACTATAATAGCCATAGTCTTAGAAATTTGTGCACGTTGATTATATTATGAATAGTCATGGGAAAATTGGGCGGGATCATACCAGTGGGCGTGGCAGCTCCCATACAAAGTGAATATTTAGCTCATATACAAAATTAATATTAAATATCTAGGGCTCTATATTAGCTATATAGCCTTCAAATTTTGTACGAGTCCATCAATCTATATATATAAAAATGAATCCGTGTTTTCCTTGGTCACGGCATCACGCGTGAATGGCTGGACCAATTTGGACGATTTTTTCTTTCTAATGATCGCCATGGTCCAACTTTTTTCGATTTACCTAAAATCAGAAAACGGCTCCATCGATTTGAATAATTCTTCTTTCAAATGTTCGTATTAATCCATTTTAAGTTTTCATCGAACGAAAAATTTACCACGCCTACTTTTACGCACGCCCCTTTGTAGTTAAATTAAAATCGTAATTTAGTTTTAACTACTGGCCCGATCGTCATTAACTTTTCACAATAAGGTATTCTTACGAAAAAATAAATTCTTGACTATATAAAGTTTTAATTGGACAAAGGGGCGTGGCACCGCTCATATAACCCAAAAATTTAAATCGACATATTTTGGGCATTGTTTGTTCTACGTCGATGATATTTGGTACATATGGTATTGGCATAATTAGAAATACGTACCAGGAGAAAACTGGGTGGGAAGACGCCCCTTTTTAGGAAAATTAAAAATCGTAATATAGTTTTAACTACTGGACCGATCGTCATTTAATTTTCACAATAGGATATTCTTACGAAATAATAAATACATGACTATATAAATACTTTCAGTTTTATTTTATAACCATGGGGGTAGCGAAGCACACGGGTTTTTTCGGATTTTTATTATTGTTTTGCCGAAAGATTGGCAGTCCTTCCTTTTACTAATAAATAAACAGAGACAGGAGGCGAATGTTTATAATTATTAAAAAACATTGACATCGCAACCTTGAGTGTTTTTTCCACATTTAATTCAATCGATTTGCTACATTTATTCGGACTTACATAGTCTATAAGTATGGATCCTTGGCTTTAATTTCCCATTGGTCCAAATGAGTGACAAACAAATGTTATAGAAAAATTCTTAAATACAATTGAGAAATCGGACTTACATAGTCTATAAGTATGGATCCTTGGCTTTAATTTCCCATTGGTCCAAATGAGTGACAAACAAGTGTTATAGAAAAATTCTCAAATACAATTGAGAAATCGGACTTACATAGTCTATAAGTATGGATCCTTGGCTTTAATTTCCCATTGGTCCAAATGAGTGACAAACATAAATGTGCGCGCAAATAGCCAAATTCCCGTAGAGCTGAACAAAATTTACACAATTTTAATCTTTAAAATTTTATAGAAAAATTCTCAAATACAATTGAGAAATCGGATTTACATAGTCTATAAGTATGGGTCCTTGGATTTAATTTCCCATTGGTCCAAATGAGTGACAAACAAATTTTATAGAAAAATTCTAAAATACAATTGAGAAATCGGATTTACATAGTCTATAAGTATGGGTCCTTGGCTTTAATTTCCCATTGGTCCAAATGAGTGACAAACATAAATGTGCCCACAAATAGCCAAATTCAAGTAGAGCTGAACAAAATTTACACAATTTTAATCTTTCAAATTTTATAGAAAAATTCTCAAATACAATTGAGAAATCGGACTTACATAGCCTATAAGTATGGATCCTTGGCTTTAATTTCCCATTGGTCCAAATGAGTGACAAACAAATGTTATAGAAAAATTCTCAAATACAATTGATAAATCGGACTTACATAGCCTATAAGTATGGATCCTTGGCTTTAATTTCCCATTGGTCCAAATGAGTGACAAACAAATGTTATAGAAAAATTCTCAAATACAATTGAGAAATCGGATTTACATAGTCTATAAGTATGGGTCCTTGGATTTAATTTCCCATTGGTCCAAATGAGTGACAAACAAATTTTATAGAAAAATTCTAAAATACAATTGAGAAATCGGATTTACATAGTCTATAAGTATGGGTCCTTGGCTTTAATTTCCCATTGCTCCAAATGAGTGACAAACAAATGTTATAGAAAAATTCTCAAATACAATTGAGAAATCGGACTTACATAGTTTATAAGTATGGATCCTTGGCTTTAATTTCCCATTGGTCCAAATGAGTGACAAACAAATGTTATAGAAAAATTCTCAAATACAATTGAGAAATCGGACTTACATAGTCTATAAGCATGGATCCTTGGCTTTAATTTCCCATTGGTCCAAATGAGTGACAAACAAATGTTATAGAAAAATTCTCAAATACAATTGAGAAATCGGACTTACATAGTCTATAAGCATGGATCCTTGGCTTTAATTTCCCATTAGTCCAAATGAGTGACAAACAAGTGTTATAGAAAAATTCTCAAATACAATTGAGAAATCGGACTTACATAGACTATAAGTATGGATCCTTGGCTTTAATTTCCCATTGGTCCAAATGAGTGACAAACAAGTGTTATAGAAAAATTCTCAAATACAATTGAGAAATCGGACTTACATAGACTATAAGTATGGATCCTTGGCTTTAATTTCCCATTGGTCCAAATGAGTGACAAACAAGTGTTATAGAAAAATTCTCAAATACAATTGAGAAATCGGACTTACATAGTCTATAAGTATGGATCCTTGGCTTTAATTTCCCATTGGTCCAAATGAGTGACAAACAAGTGTTATAGAAAAATTTTCAAATACAATTGAGAAACCGGACTTACATAGACTATAAGTATGGATCCTTGGCTTTAATTTCCCATTGGTCCAAATGAGTGACAAACAAGTGTTATAGAAAAATTCTCAAATACAATTGAGAAATCGGACTTACATAGACTATAAGTATGGATCCTTGGCTTTAATTTCCCATTGGTCCAAATGAGTGACAAACAAGTGTTATAGAAAAAATCTCAAATGCAATAGAGAAATCGGACTTACATAGTCTATAAGTATGGATCCTTGACTTTAATTTCCCATTGGTCCAAATGAGTGACAAACAAGTGTTATAGAAAAATTCTCAAATTCAATTGAGAAATCGGACTTACATAGTCTATAAGTATGGATCCTTGGCTTTAATTTCCCATTGGTCCAAATGAGTGACAAACAAGTGTTATAGAAAAAATCTCAAATACAATTGAGAAATCGGACTTACATAGTCTATAAGTATGGATCCTTGGCTTTAATTTCCCATTGGTCCAAATGAGTGACAAACAAATTTTATAGAAAAAATCTCAAATGCAATTGAGAAATCGGACTTACATAGTCTATAAGTATGGATCCTTGACTTTAATTTCCCATTGGTCCAAATGAGTGACAAACAAATGTTATAGAAAAATTCTCAAATACAATTGAGAAATCGGACTTACATAGTCTATAAGTATGGATCCTTGGCTTTAATTTCCCATTGGTCCAAATGAGTGACAAACAAATTTTATAGAAAAAATCTCAAATGCAATAGAGAAATCGGACTTACATAGTCTATAAGTATGGATCGTTGGCTTTAATTTCCCATTGGTCCAAATGAGTGACAAACAAGTGTTATAGAAAAATTCTCAAATACAATTGAGAAATCGGACTTACATAGACTATAAGTATGGATCCTTGGCTTTAATTTCCCATTGGTCCAAATGAGTGACAAACAAGTGTTATAGAAAAATTCTCAAATACAATTGAGAAATCGGACTTACATAGACTAATAGTATGGATCCTTGGCTTTAATTTCCCATTGGTCCAAATGAGTGACAAACAAGTGTTATAGAAAAATTCTCAAATACAATTGAGAAATCGGACTTACATAGACTATAAGTATGGATCCTTGGCTTTAATTTCCCATTGGTCCAAATGAGTGACAAACAAGTGTTATAGAAAAATTCTCAAATACAATTGAGAAATCGGACTTACATAGACTATAAGTATGGATCCTTGGCTTTAATTTCCCATTGGTCCAAATGAGTGACAAACAAGTGTTATAGAAAAATTCTCAAATACAATTGAGAAATCGGACTTACATAGTGTATAAGTATGGATCCTTGGCTTTAATTGCCCATTGGTCCAAATGAGTGACAAACAAATGTTATAGAAAAATTCTCAAATACAATTGAGAAATCGGACTTACATAGACTATAAGTATGGATCCTTGGCTTTAATTTCCCATTGGTCCAAATGAGTGACAAACAAGTGTTATAGAAAAATTCTCAAATACAATTGAGAAATCGGACTTACATAGTCTATAAGTATGGATCCTTGGCTTTAATTTCCCATTGGTCCACATGAGTGACAACCAAGTGTTATAGAAAAATTCTCAAATACAATTGAGAAATCGGACTTACATAGTCTATAAGTATGGATCCTTGGCTTTAATTTCCCATTGGTCCAAATGAGTGACAAACAAGTGTTATAGAAAAATTCTCAAATACAATTGAGAAATCGGACTTACATAGTCTATAAGTATGGATCCTTGGCTTTAATTTCCCATTGGGCCAAATGAGTGACAAACAAGTGTTATAGAAAAATTCTCAAATACAATTGAGAAATCGGACTTACATAGTCTTTGAATATGGATCCTTGGCTTTAATTTCTTATTGGTCCAAATGAGTGACAAACAAGTATTATAGAAAAATTCTCAAATACAATTGAGAAATCGGACTTACATAGTCTATAAGTATGGATCCTTGGCTTTAATTTCCCATTGGTCCAAATGAGTGACAAACAAGTGTTATAGAAAAATTCTCAAATACAATTGAGAAATCGGACTTACATAGTCTATAAGTATGGATCGTTGACTTTAATTTCCCATTGGTCCAAATGAGTGACAAACAAATGTTATAGAAAAATTCTCAAATACAATTGAGAAATCGGACTTACATAGTCTATAAGTATGGATCCTTGGCTTTAATTTCCCATTGGTCCAAATGAGTGACAAACAAATTTTATAGAAAAAATCTCAAATGCAATAGAGAAATCGGACTTACATAGTCTATAAGTATGGATCCTTGGCTTTAATTTCCCATTGGTCCAAATGAGTGACAATTAAGTGTTATAGAAAAATTCTCAAATACAATTGAGAAATCGGACTTACATAGCCTATAAGTATGGATCCTTGGCTTTAATTTCCCATTGGTCCAAATGAGTGACAAACAAGTGTTATAGAAAAATTCTCAAATACAATTGAGAAATCGGACTTACATAGCCTATAAGTATGGATCCTTGGCTTTAATTTCCCATTGGTCCAAATGAGTGACAATTAAGTGTTATAGAAAAATTCTCAAATACAATTGAGAAATCGGACTTACATAGCCTATAAGTATGGATCCTTGGCTTTAATTTCCCATTGGTCCAAATGAGTGACAAACAAGTGTTATAGAAAAATTCTCAAATACAATTGAGAAATCGGACTTACATAGTCTATAAGTATGGATCCTTGGCTTTAATTTCCCATTGGTCCAAATGAGTGACAAACAAGTGTTATAGAAAAATTCTCAAATACAATTGAGAAATCGGACTTACATAGACTATAAGTATGGATCCTTGGCTTTAATTTCCCATTGGTCCAAATGAGTGACAAACAAGTGTTATAGAAAAAATCTCAAATGCAATAGAGAAATCGGACTTACATAGTCTATAAGTATGGATCCTTGACTTTAATTTCCCATTGGTCCAAATGAGTGACAAACAAATGTTATAGAAAAATTCTCAAATACAATTGAGAAATCGGACTTACATAGTCTATAAGTATGGATCCTTGGCTTTAATTTCCCATTGGTCCAAATGAGTGACAAACAAGTGTTATAAAAAAATTCTCAAATACAATTGAGAAATCGGACTTACATAGACTATAAGTATGGATCCTTGGCTTTAATTTCCCATTGGTCCAAATGAGTGACAAACAAGTGTTATAGAAAAATTCTCAAATACAATTGAGAAATCGGACTTACATAGACTATAAGTATGGATCCTTGGCTTTAATTTTCCATTGGTCCAAATGAGTGACAAACAAGTGTTATAGAAAAAATCTCAAATGCAGTAGAGAAATCGGACTTACATAGTCTATAAGTATGGATCCTTGACTTTAATTTCCCATTGGTCCAAATGAGTGACAAACAAGTGTTATAGAAAAATTCTCAAATACAATTGAGAAATCGGACTAACATAGTCTATAAGTATGGATCCTTGGCTTTAATTTCCCATTGGTCCAAATGAGTGACAAACAAGTGTTATAGAAAAATTCTCAAATACAATTGAGAAATCGGACTTACATAGTCTATAAGTATGGATCCTTGACTTTAATTTCCCATTGGTCCAAATGAGTGACAAACAAGTGTTATAGAAAAATTCTCAAATACAATTGAGAAATCGAATTTACATAGACTATAAGTATTAATCCTTGGCTTTAATTTCCCATTGGTCCAAATGAGTGACAAACAAGTGTTATAGAAAAATTCTCAAATACAATTGAGAAATCGGACTTACATAGACTATAAGTATGGATCCTTGGCTTTAATTTCCCATTGGTCCAAATGAGTGACAAACAAGTGTTATAGAAAAATTCTCAAATACAATTGAGAAATTGTACTTACATAGTCTATAAGTATGGATCCTTGGCTTTAATTTCCCATTGGTCCAAATGAGTGACAAACAAGTGTTATAAAAAAATTCTCAAATACAATTGAGAAATCGGACTTACATAGTCTATAAGTATGGATCCTTGGCTTTAATTTCCCATTGGTCCAAATGAGTGACAAACAAGTGTTATAGAAAAATTCTCAAATTCAATTGAGAAATCGGACTTACATAGTCTATAAGTATGGATCCTTGGCTTTAATTTCCCATTGGTCCAAATGAGTGACAAACAAGTGTTATAGAAAAATTCTCAAATACAATTGAGAAATCGGACTTACATAGTCTATAAGTATGGATCCTTGACTTTAATTTCCCATTGGTCCAAATGAGTGACAAACAAATGTTATAGAAAAATTCTCAAATACAATTGAGAAATCGGACTTACATAGTCTATAAGTATGGATCCTTGACTTTAATTTCCCATTGGTCCAAATGAGTGACAAACAAATGTTATAGAAAAATTCTCAAATACAATTGAGAAATCGGACTTACATAGTCTATAAGTATGGATCCTTGGCTTTAATTTCCCATTGGTCCAAATGAGTGACAAACAAGTGTTATAGAAAAATTCTCAAATACAATTGAGAAATCGGACTTACATAGTCTATAAGTATGGATCCTTGGCTTTAATTTCCCATTGGTCCAAATGAGTGACAAACAAATGTTATAGAAAAATTCTCAAATACAATTGAGAAATCGGACTTACATAGTCTATAAGTATGGATCCTTGACTTTAATTTCCCATTGGTCCAAATGAGTGACAAACAAATGTTATAGAAAAATTCTCAAATACAATTGAGAAATCGGACTTACATAGTCTATAAGTATGGATCCTTGGCTTTAATTTCCCATTGGTCCAAATGAGTGACAAACAAGTGTTATAGAAAAATTCTCAAATACAATTGAGAAATCGGACTTACATAGACTATAAGTATGGATCCTTGGCTTTAATTTCCCATTGGTCCAAATGAGTGACAAACAAGTGTTATAGAAAAATTCTCAAATACAATTGAGAAATTGTACTTACATAGTCTATAAGTATGGATCCTTGGCTTTAATTTCCCATTGGTCCAAATGAGTGACAAACAAGTGTTATAGAAAAATTCTCAAATACAATTGAGAAATCGGACTTACATAGTCTATAAGTATGGATCCTTGACTTTAATTTCCCATTGGTCCAAATGAGTGAAAAACAAATGTTATAGAAAAATTCTCAAATACAATTGAGAAATCGGACTTACATAGTCTATAAGTATGGATCCTTGGCTTTAATTTCCCATTGGTCCAAATGAGTGACAAACAAGTGTTATAGAAAAATTCTCAAATACAATTGAGAAATCGGACTTACATAGACTATAAGTATGGATCCTTGGCTTTAATTTCCCATTGGTCCAAATGAGTGACAAACAAGTGTTATAGAAAAATTCTCAAATACAATTGAGAAATTGTACTTACATAGTCTATAAGTATGGATCCTTGGCTTTAATTTCCCATTGGTCCAAATGAGTGACAAACAAATGTTATAGAAAAATTCTCAAATACAATTGAGAAATCGGACTTACATAGTCTATAAGTATGGATCCTTGACTTTAATTTCCCATTGGTCCAAATGAGTGACAAACAAATGTTATAGAAAAATTCTCAAATACAATTGAGAAATCGGACTTACATAGTCTATAAGTATGGATCCTTGGCTTTAATTTCCCATTGGTCCAAATGAGTGACAAACAAATGTTATAGAAAAATTCTCAAATACAATTGAGAAATCGGACTTACATAGTCTATAAGTATGGATCCTTGACTTTAATTTCCCATTGGTCCAAATGAGTGACAAACAAATGTTATAGAAAAAATCTCAAATGCAGTAGAGAAATCGGACTTACATAGTCTATAAGTATGGATCCTTGGCTTTAATTTCCCATTGGTCCAAATGAGTGACAAACAAATGTTATAGAAAAATTCTCAAATACAATTGAGAAATCGGACTTACATAGTCTATAAGTATGGATCCTTGACTTTAATTTCCCATTGGTCCAAATGAGTGACAAACAAATGTTATAGAAAAATTCTCAAATACAATTGAGAAATCGGACTTACATAGTCTATAAGTATGGATCCTTGGCTTTAATTTCCCATTGGTCCAAATGAGTGACAAACAAGTGTTATAGAAAAATTCTCAAATACAATTGAGAAATTGTACTTACATAGTCTATAAGTATGGATCCTTGGCTTTAATTTCCCATTGGTCCAAATGAGTGACAAACAAATGTTATAGAAAAATTCTCAAATACAATTGAGAAATCGGACTTACATAGTCTATAAGTATGGATCCTTGACTCTAATTTCCCATTGGTCCAAATGAGTGACAAACAAATGTTATAGAAAAATTCTCAAATACAATTGAGAAATCGGACTTACATAGTCTATAAGTATGGATCCTTGGCTTTAATTTCCCATTGGTCCAAATGAGTGACAAACAAGTGTTATAGAAAAATTCTCAAATACAATTGAGAAATTGTACTTACATAGTCTATAAGTATGGATCCTTGGCTTTAATTTCCCATTGGTCCAAATGAGTGACAAACAAATGTTATAGAAAAATTCTCAAATACAATTGAGAAATCGGACTTACATAGTCTATAAGTATGGATCCTTGACTTTAATTTCCCATTGGTCCAAATGAGTGACAAACAAATGTTATAGAAAAATTCTCAAATACAATTGAGAAATCGGACTTACATAGTCTATAAGTATGGATCCTTGGCTTTAATTTCCCATTGGTCCAAATGAGTGACAAACAAGTGTTATAGAAAAATTCTCAAATACAATTGAGAAATTGTACTTACATAGTCTATAAGTATGGATCCTTGGCTTTAATTTCCCATTGGTCCAAATGAGTGACAAACAAATGTTATAGAAAAATTCTCAAATACAATTGAGAAATCGGACTTACATAGTCTATAAGTATGGATCCTTGACTTTAATTTCCCATTGGTCCAAATGAGTGACAAACAAATGTTATAGAAAAATTCTCAAATACAATTGAGAAATCGGACTTACATAGTCTATAAGTATGGATCCTTGGCTTTAATTTCCCATTGGTCCAAATGAGTGACAAACAAATGTTATAGAAAAAATCTCAAATGCAGTAGAGAAATCGGACTTACATAGTCTATAAGTATGGATCCTTGGCTTTAATTTCCCATTGGTCCAAATGAGTGACAAACAAATGTTATAGAAAAATTCTCAAATACAATTGAGAAATCGGACTTACATAGTCTATAAGTATGGATCCTTGGCTTTAATTTCCCATTGGTCCAAATGAGTGACAAACAAATGTTATAGAAAAATTCTCAAATACAATTGAGAAATCGGACTTACATAGTCTATAAGTATGGATCCTTGACTTTAATTTCCCATTGGTCCAAATGAGTGACAAACAAATGTTATAGAAAAATTCTCAAATACAATTGAAAAATTGTACTTACATAGTCTATAAGTATGGATCCTTGGCTTTAATTTCCCATTGGTCCAAATGAGTGACAAACAAATGTTATAGAAAAATTCTCAAATACAATTGAGAAATCGGACTTACATAGTCTATAAGTATGGATCCTTGGCTTTAATTTCCCATTGGTCCAAATGAGTGACAAACAAGTGTTATAGAAAAATTCTCAAATACAATTGAGAAATTGTACTTACATAGTCTATAAGTATGGATCCTTGGCTTTAATTTCCCATTGGTCCAAATGAGTGACAAACAAATGTTATAGAAAAATTCTCAAATACAATTGAGAAATCGGACTTACATAGTCTATAAGTATGGATCCTTGACTTTAATTTCCCATTGGTCCAAATGAGTGACAAACAAATGTTATAGAAAAATTCTCAAATACAATTGAGAAATCGGACTTACATAGTCTATAAGTATGGATCCTTGACTTTAATTTCCCATTGGTCCAAATGAGTGACAAACAAATGTTATAGAAAAATTCTCAAATACAATTGAGAAATCGGACTTACATAGTCTATAAGTATGGATCCTTGACTTTAATTTCCCATTGGTCCAAATGAGTGACAAACAAATGTTATAGAAAAATTCTCAAATACAATTGAGAAATCGGACTTACATAGTCTATAAGTATGGATCCTTGACTTTAATTTCCCATTGGTCCAAATGAGTGACAAACAAATGTTATAGAAAAATTCTCAAATACAATTGAGAAATCGGACTTACATAGTCTATAAGTATGGATCCTTGACTTTAATTTCCCATTGGTCCAAATGAGTGACAAACAAATGTTATAGAAAAATTCTCAAATACAATTGAGAAATCGGACTTACATAGTCTATAAGTATGGATCCTTGGCTTTAATTTCCCATTGGTCCAAATGAGTGACAAACAAGTGTTATAGAAAAATTCTCAAATACAATTGAGAAATTGTACTTACATAGTCTATAAGTATGGATCCTTGGCTTTAATTTCCCATTGGTCCAAATGAGTGACAAACAAATGTTATAGAAAAATTCTCAAATACAATTGAGAAATCGGACTTACATAGTCTATAAGTATGGATCCTTGGCTTTAATTTCCCATTGGTCCAAATGAGTGACAAACAAGTGTTATAGAAAAATTCTCAAATACAATTGAGAAATTGTACTTACATAGTCTATAAGTATGGATCCTTGACTTTAATTTCCCATTGGTCCAAATGAGTGACAAACAAATGTTATAGAAAAATTCTCAAATACAATTGAGAAATCGGACTTACATAGTCTATAAGTATGGATCCTTGGCTTTAATTTCCCATTGGTCCAAATGAGTGACAAACAAATGTTATAGAAAAATTCTCAAATACAATTGAGAAATTGTACTTACATAGTCTATAAGTATGGATCCTTGGCTTTAATTTCCCATTGGTCCAAATGAGTGACAAACAAGTGTTATAGAAAAATTCTCAAATACAATTGAGAAATCGGACTTACATAGTCTATAAGTATGGATCCTTGGCTTTAATTTCCCATTGGTCCAAATGAGTGACAAACAAGTGTTATAGAAAAATTCTCAAATACAATTGAGAAATCGGACTTACATAGACTATAAGTATGGATCCTTGGCTTTAATTTCCCATTGGTCCAAATGAGTGACAAACAAGTGTTATAGAAAAATTCTCAAATACAATTGAGAAATCGGACTTACATAGTCTATAAGTATGGATCCTTGACTTTAATTTCCCATTGGTCCAAATGAGTGACAAACAAGTGTTATAGAAAAATTCTCAAATACAATTGAGAAATCGGACTTACATAGACTATAAGTATGGATCCTTGGCTTTAATTTTCCATTGGTCCAAATGAGTGACAAACAAGTGTTATAGAAAAATTCTCAAATACAATTGAGAAATCGGACTTACATAGTCTATAAGTATGGATCCTTGACTTTAATTTCCCATTGGTCCAAATGAGTGACAAACAAGTGTTATAGAAAAATTCTCAAATACAATTGAGAAATCGGACTTACATAGACTATAAGTATGGATCCTTGGCTTTAATTTCCCATTGGTCCAAATGAGTGACAAACAAGTGTTATAGAAAAATTCTCAAATACAATTGAGAAATCGGACTTACATAGACTATAAGTATGGATCCTTGGCTTTAATTTCCCATTGGTCCAAATGAGTGACAAACAAGTGTTATAGAAAAATTCTCAAATACAATTGAGAAATCGGACTTACATAGACTATAAGTATGGATCCTTGGCTTTAATTTCCCATTGGTCCAAATGAGTGACAAACAAGTGTTATAGAAAAATTCTCAAATACAATTGAGAAATCGGACTTACATAGTCTATAAGTATGGATCCTTGACTTTAATTTCCCATTGGTCCAAATGAGTGACAAACAAGTGTTATAGAAAAATTCTCAAATACAATTGAGAAATCGGACTTACATAGACTATAAGTATGGATCCTTGGCTTTAATTTCCCATTGGTCCAAATGAGTGACAAACAAGTGTTATAGAAAAATGCTCAAATACAATTGAGAAATCGGACTTACATAGTCTATAAGTATGGATCCTTGGCTTTAATTTCCCATTGGTCCAAATGAGTGACAAACAAATGTTATAGAAAAATTCTCAAATATAATTGAGAAATCGGACTTACATAGACTATAAGTATGGATCCTTGGCTTTAATTTCCCATTGGTCCAAATGAGTGACAAACAAGTGTTATAGAAAAATTCTCAAATACAATTGAGAAATCGGACTTACATAGACTATAAGTATGGATCCTTGGCTTTAATTTCCCATTGGTCCAAATGAGTGACAAACAAGTGTTATATAAAAATTCTCAAATACAATTGAGAAATCGGACTTACATAGTCTATAAGTATGGATCCTTGGCTTTAATTTCCCATTGGTCCAAATGAGTGACAAACAAGTGTTATAGAAAAATTCTCAAATACAATTGAGAAATTGTACTTACATAGTCTATAAGTATGGATCCTTGGCTTTAATTTCCCATTGGTCCAAATGAGTGACAAACAAGTGTTATAGAAAAATTCTCAAATACAATTGAGAAATCGGACTTACATAGTCTATAAGTATGGATCCTTGACTTTAATTTCCCATTGGTCCAAATGAGTGACAAACAAGTGTTATAGAAAAATTCTCAAATACAATTGAGAAATTGTACTTACATAGTCTATAAGTATGGATCCTTGGCTTTAATTTCCCATTGGTCCAAATGAGTGACAAACAAGTGTTATAGAAAAATTCTCAAATACAATTGAGAAATTGTACTTACATAGTCTATAAGTATGGATCCTTGGCTTTAATTTCCCATTGGTCCAAATGAGTGACAAACAAGTGTTATAGAAAAATTCTCAAATACAATTGAGAAATCGGACTTACATAGACTATAAGTATGGATCCTTGGCTTTAATTTCCCATTGGTCCAAATGAGTGACAAACAAGTGTTATAGAAAAATTCTCAAATACAATTGAGAAATCGGACTTACATAGACTATAAGTATGGATCCTTGGCTTTAATTTCCCATTGGTCCAAATGAGTGACAAACAAGTGTTATAGAAAAATTCTCAAATACAATTGAGAAATCGGACTTACATAGTCTATAAGTATGGATCCTTGGCTTTAATTTCCCATTGGTCCAAATGAGTGACAAACAAGTGTTATAGAAAAATTCTCAAATACAATTGAGAAATTGTACTTACATAGTCTATAAGTATGGATCCTTGGCTTTAATTTCCCATTGGTCCAAATGAGTGACAAACAAGTGTTATAGAAAAATTCTCAAATACAATTGAGAAATCGGACTTACATAGACTATAAGTATGGATCCTTGGCTTTAATTTCCCATTGGTCCAAATGAGTGACAAACAAGTGTTATAGAAAAATTCTCAAATACAATTGAGAAATTGTACTTACATAGTCTATAAGTATGGATCCTTGGCTTTAATTTCCCATTGGTCCAAATGAGTGACAAACAAGTGTTATAGAAAAATTCTCAAATACAATTGAGAAATCGGACTTACATAGTCTATAAGTATGGATCCTTGACTTTAATTTCCCATTGGTCCAAATGAGTGACAAACAAGTGTTATAGAAAAATTCTCAAATACAATTGAGAAATTGTACTTACATAGTCTATAAGTATGGATCCTTGGCTTTAATTTCCCATTGGTCCAAATGAGTGACAAACAAGTGTTATAGAAAAATTCTCAAATACAATTGAGAAATTGTACTTACATAGTCTATAAGTATGGATCCTTGGCTTTAATTTCCCATTGGTCCAAATGAGTGACAAACAAGTGTTATAGAAAAATTCTCAAATACAATTGAGAAATCGGACTTACATAGACTATAAGTATGGATCCTTGGCTTTAATTTCCCATTGGTCCAAATGAGTGACAAACAAGTGTTATAGAAAAATTCTCAAATACAATTGAGAAATCGGACTTACATAGTCTATAAGTATGGATCCTTGGCTTTAATTTCCCATTGGTCCAAATGAGTGACAAACAAGTGTTATAGAAAAATTCTCAAATACAATTGAGAAATCGGACTTACATAGACTATAAGTATGGATCCTTGGCTTTAATTTCCCATTGGTCCAAATGAGTGACAAACAAGTGTTATAGAAAAATTCTCAAATACAATTGAGAAATTGTACTTACATAGTCTGTAAGTATGGATCCTTGGCTTTAATTTCCCACTGGTCCAAATGAGTGACAAACAAGTGTTATAGAAAAATTCTCAAATACAATTGAGAAATCGGACTTACATAGTCTTTACGTATGGATCCTTTGCTTTAATTTCTTATTGGTCCAAATGAGTGACAAACAAGTGTTATAGAAAAATTCTCAAATACAATTGAGAAATCGGACTTACATAGTCTATAAGTATGGATCCTTGGCTTTAATTTCCCATTGGTCCAATCGAGTGACAAACAAGTGTTATAGAAAAATTCTCAAATACAATTGAGAAATCGGACTTACATAGTCTATAAGTATGGATCGTTGACTTTAATTTCCCATTGGTCCAAATGAGTGACAAACAAATGTTATAGAAAAATTCTCAAATACAATTGAGAAATCGGACTTACATAGTCTATAAGTATGGATCCTTGGCTTTAATTTCCCATTGGTCCAAATGAGTGACAAACAAATTTTATAGAAAAAATCTCAAATGCAATAGAGAAATCGGACTTACATAGTCTATAAGTATGGATCCTTGGCTTTAATTTCCCATTGGTCCAAATGAGTGACAAACAAGTGTTATAGAAAAATTCTCAAATACAATTGAGAAATCGGACTTACATAGCCTATAAGTATGGATCCTTGGCTTTAATTTCCCATTGGTCCAAATGAGTGACAAACAAATGTTATAGAAAAATTCTCAAATACAATTGAGAAATCGGACTTACATAGTATATAAGTATGGATCCTTGGCTTTAATTTCCCATTGGTCCAAATGAGTGACAAACAAATGTTATAGAAAAATTCTCAAATACAATTGAGAAATCGGACTTACATAGTCTATAAGTATGGATCCTTGGCTTTAATTTCCCATTGGTCCAAATGAGTGACAAACAAGTGTTATAGAAAAATTCTCAAATACAATTGAGAAATCGGACTTACATAGCCTATAAGTATGGATCCTTGGCTTTAATTTCCCATTGGTCCAAATGAGTGACAAACAAGTGTTATAGAAAAATTCTCAAATACAATTGAGAAATCGGACTTACATAGTCTATAAGTATGGATCCTTGGCTTTAATTTCCCATTGGTCCAAATGAGTGACAAACAAATGTTATAGAAAAATTCTCAAATACAATTGAGAAATCGGACTTACATAGCCTATAAGTATGGATCCTTGGCTTTAATTTCCCATTGGTCCAAATGAGTGACAAACAAGTGTTATAGAAAAATTCTCAAATACAATTGAGAAATCGGACTTACATAGTCTATAAGTATGGATCCTTGGCTTTAATTTCCCATTGGTCCAAATGAGTGACAAACAAATGTTATAGAAAAATTCTCAAATACAATTGAGAAATCGGACTTACATAGTCTATAAGTATGGATCCTTGGCTTTAATTTCCCATTGGTCCAAATGAGTGACAAACAAGTGTTATAGAAAAATTCTCAAATACAATTGAGAAATCGGACTTACATAGTCTATAAGTATGGATCCTTGGCTTTAAATTCCCATTGGTCCAAATGAGTGACAAACAAATGTTAAAGAAAAATTCTCAAATACAATTGAGAAATCGGACTTACAGAGTCTATAAGTATGGATCCTTGGCTTTAATTTCCCATTGGTCCAAATGAGTGACAAACAAGTGTTATAGAAAAATTCTCAAATACAATTGAGAAATCGGACTTACATAGCCTATAAGTATGGATCCTTGGCTTTAATTTCCCATTGGTCCAAATGAGTGACAAACAAGTGTTATAGAAAAATTCTCAAATACAATTGAGAAATCGGACTTACATAGCCTATAAGTATGGATCCTTGGCTTTAATTTCCCATTGGTCCAAATGAGTGACAAACAAGTGTTATAGAAAAATTCTCAAATACAATTGAGAAATCGGACTTACATAGCCTATAAGTATGGATCCTTGGCTTTAATTTCCCATTGGTCCAAATGAGTGACAAACAAGTGTTATAGAAAAATTCTCAAATACAATTGAGAAATCGGACTTACATAGTCTATAAGTATGGATCCTTGGCTTTAATTTCCCATTGGTCCAAATGAGTGACAAACAAATGTTATAGAAAAATTCTCAAATACAATTGAGAAATCGGACTTACATAGCCTATAAGTATGGATCCTTGGCTTTAATTTCCCATTGGTCCAAATGAGTGACAAACAAGTGTTATAGAAAAATTCTCAAATACAATTGAGAAATCGGACTTACATAGTCTATAAGTATGGATCCTTGGCTTTAATTTCCCATTGGTCCAAATGAGTGACAAACAAGTGTTATAGAAAAATTCTCAAATACAATTGAGAAATCGGACTTACATAGTCTATAAGTATGGATCCTTGGCTTTAAATTCCCATTGGTCCAAATGAGTGACAAACAAATGTTATAGAAAAATTCTCAAATACAATTGAGAAATCGGACTTACATAGTCTATAAGTATGGATCCTTGGCTTTAATTTCCCATTGGTCCAAATGAGTGACAAACAAGTGTTATAGAAAAATTCTCAAATACAATTGAGAAATCGGACTTACATAGTCTATAAGTATGGATCCTTGGCTTTAATTTCCCATTGGTCCAAATGAGTGACAAACAAATGTTATAGAAAAATTCTCAAATACAATTGAGAAATCGGACTTACATAGTCTATAAGTATGGATCCTTGGCTTTAATTTCCCATTGGTCCAAATGAGTGACAAACAAGTGTTATAGAAAAATTCTCAAATACAATTGAGAAATCGGACTTACATAGTCTATAAGTATGGATCCTTGGCTTTAATTTCCCATTGGTCCAAATGAGTGACAAACAAATGTTATAGAAAAATTCTCAAATACAATTGAGAAATCGGACTTACATAGTCTATAAGTATGGATCCTTGGCTTTAATTTCCCATTGGTCCAAATGAGTGACAAACAAGTGTTATAGAAAAATTCTCAAATACAATTGAGAAATCGGACTTACATAGTCTATAAGTATGGATCCTTGGCTTTAATTTCCCATTGGTCCAAATGAGTGACAAACAGATGTTATAGAAAAATTCTCAAATACAATTGAGAAATCGGACTTACATAGTCTATAAGTATGGATCCTTGGCTTTAATTTCCCATTGGCCCAAATGAGTGACAAACAAGTGTTATAGAAAAATTCTCAAATACAATTGAGAAATCGGACTTACATAGTCTATAAGTATGGATCCTTGGCTTTAATTTCCCATTGGTCCAAATGAGTGACAAACAAGTGTTATAGAAAAATTCTCAAATACAATTGAGAAATCATACTTACATAGTCTATAAGTATGGATCCTTGACTTTAATTTCCCATTGGTCCAAATGAGTGACAAACAACTGTTATAGAAAAATTCTCAAATACAATTGAGAAGTCGGACTTACATAGCCTATAAGTATGGATCCTTGGCTTTAATTTCCCATTGGTCCAAATGAGTGACAAACAAATGTTATAGAAAAATTCTCAAATACAATTAAGAAATTGGACTTACATTGTCTATAAGTATGGATCCTAGGCTTTAATTTCCCATTGGTCCAAATGAGTGACAAACAAGTGTTATAGAAAAATTCTCAAATACAATTGAGAAATCGGACTTACATAGCCTATAAGTATGGATCCTTGGCTTTAATTTCCCATTGGTCCAAATGAGTGACAAACAAGTGTTATAGAAAAATTCTCAAATACAATTCAGAAATCGGACTTACATAGCCTATAAGTATGGATCCTTGGCTTTAATTTCCCATTGGTCCAAATGAGTGACAAACAAGTGTTATAGAAAAATTCTCAAATACAATTGAGAAATCGGACTTACATAGTCTATAAGTATGGATCCTTGGCTTTAATTTCCCATTGGTCCAAATGAGTGACGAACAAATTTTATAGAAAAAATCTCAAATACAATCTAGAAATCGGACTTACATAGTCTATAAGTATGGATCCTTGGCTTTAATTTCCCATTGGTCCAAATGAGTGACAAACAAGTGTTATAGAAAAATTCTCAAATACAATTCAGAAATCGGACTTACATAGTCTATAAGTATGGATCCTTGGCTTTAATTTCCCATTGGTCCAAATGAGTGACAAACAAATGTTATAGAAAAACTCTCAAATACAATCTAGAAATCGGACTTACATAGTCTATAAGTATCGATCCTTGGCTTTAATTTCCCATTGGTCCAAATGAGTGACAAACAAATTTTATAGAAAAAATCTCAAATACAATCTAGAAATCGGACTTACATAGTCTATAAGTATGGATCCTTGGCTTTAATTTCCCATTGGTCCAAATGAGTGACAAACAAGTGTTATAGAAAAATTCTCAAATACAATCTAGAAATCGGACTTACATAGTCTATAAGTATGGATCCTTGGCTTTAATTTCCCATTAGTCCAAATGAGTGACAAACAAGTGTTATAGAAAAATTCTCAAATACAATTAAGAAATCGGACTTACATAGTCTATAAGTATGGATCCTTGGCTTTAATTTCCCATTGGTCCAAATGAGTGACAAACAAGTGTTATAGACAAATTCTCAAATACAATCTAGAAATCGGACTTACATAGTCTATAAGTATGGATCCTTGGCTTTAATTTCCCATTGGTCCAAATGAGTGACAAACAAGTGTTATAGAAAAATTCTCAAATACAATTGAGAAATCGGACTTACATAGTCTATAAGTATGGATCCTTGGCTTTAATTTCCCATTGGTCCAAATGAGTGACAAACAAATGTTATAGAAAAAATCTCAAATACAATCTAGAAATCGGACTTACATAGTCTATAAGTATGGATCCTTGGCTTTAATTTCCCATTGGTCCAAATGAGTGACAAACAAGTGTTATAGACAAATTCTCAAATACAATCTAGAAATCGGACTTACATAGTCTATAAGTATGGATCCTTGGCTTTAATTTCCCATTGGTCCAAATGAGTGACAAACATAAATGTGCCCACAAATAGCCAAATTCCCGTAGAGCTGAACAAAATTTACACAATTTTAATCTTTAAAATTTTATAGAAAAATTCTCAAATACAATTGCGAAATCGGACTTACATAGTCTATAAGTATGGATCCTTGGCTTTAATTTCCCTAAGGTCCAAATGAGTGACAAACAAGTGTTATAGAAAAATTCTCAAATACAATTGAGAAATCGGACTTACATAGCCTATAAGTATGGATCCTTGGCTTTAATTTCCCATTGGTCCAAATGAGTGACAAACAGATGTTATAGAAAAATTCTCAATTACAATTGAGAAATCGGACTTACATAGTCTATAAGTATGGATCATTGGCTTTAATTTCCCATTGGCCCAAATGAGTGACAAACAAGTGTTATAGAAAAATTCTCAAATACAATTGAGAAATCGGACTTACATAGTCTATAAGTATGGATCCTTGGCTTAAGTTCCCATTGGTCCAAATGAGTGACAAACAAGTGTTATAGAAAAATTCTCAAATACAATTGAGAAATCGGACTTACATAGTCTATAAGTATGGATCCTTGGCTTTAATTTCCCATTGGTCCAAATGAGTGACAAACAAGTGTTATAGAAAAATTCTCAAATACAATTGAGAAATCGGACTAACATAGTCTATAAGTATGGATCCTTGGCTTTAATTTCCCATTGGCCCAAATGGGTGACAAACAAGTGTTATAGAAAAATTCTCAAATACAATAGAGAAATCGGACTTACATAGTCTATAAGTATGGATCCTTGGCTTTAATTTCCCATTGGTCCAAATGAGTGACAAACAAGTGTTATAGAAAAATTCTCAAATACAATTGAGAAATCGGACTTACATAGTCTATAAGTATGGATCCTTGGCTTTAATTTCCCATTGGTCCAAATGAGTGACAAACAAGTGTTATAGAAAAATTCTCAAATACAATTGAGAAATCGGACTTACATAGTCTATAAGTATGGATCCTTGGTCCAAATGAGTGACAAATAAATGTTATAGAAAAATTCTCAAATACAATTGAGAAATCGGACTTACGTAGTCTATAAGTATGGATCCTTGGCTTTAATTTCCCATTGGTCCAAATGAGTGACAAACAAGTGTTATAGAAAAATTCTCAAATACAATAGAGAAATCGGACTTACATAGTCTATAAGTATGGATCCTTGGCTTTAATTTCCCATTGGTCCAAATGAGTGACAAACAAATGTTATAGAAAAATTCTCAAATACAATTGAGAAATCGGACTTACATAGTCTATAAGTATGGATCCTTGGCTTTAATTTCCCATTGGTCCAAATGAGTGACAAACAAATGTTATAGAAAAATTCTCAAATACAATTGAGAAATCGGACTTACATAGTCTATAAGTATGGATCCTTGGTCCAAATGAGTGACAAATAAATGTTATAGAAAAATTCTCAAATACAATTGAGAAATCGGACTTACATAGTCTATAAGTATGGATCCTTGGCTTTAATTTCCCATTGGTCCAAATGAGTGACAAACAAGTGTTATAGAAAAATTCTCAAATACAATAGAGAAATCGGACTTACATAGTCTATAAGTATGGATCCTTGGCTTTAATTTCCCATTGGTCCAAATGAGTGACAAACAAATGTTATAGAAAAATTCTCAAATACAATTGAGAAATCGGACTTACATAGTCTATAAGTATGGATCCTTGGCTTTAATTTCCCATTGGTCCAAATGAGTGACAAACAAGTGTTATAGAAAAATTCTCAAATACAATTGAGAAATCGGACTTACATAGTCTATAAGTATGGATCCTTGGCTTTAATTTCCCATTGGTCCAAATGAGTGACAAACAAGTGTTATAGAAAAATTCTCAAATACAATAGAGAAATCGGACTTACATAGTCTATAAGTATGGATCCTTGGCTTTAATTTCCCATTGGTCAAAATGAGTGACAAACAAGTGTTATAGAAAAATTCTCAAATACAATAGAGAAATCGGACTTACATAGTCTATAAGTATGGATCCTTGGCTTTAATTTCCCATTGGTCCAAATGAGTGACAAACAAGTGTTATAGAAAAATTCTCAAATACAATTGAGAAATCGGACTTACATAGCCTATAAGTATGGATCCTTGGCTTTAATTTCCCATTGGTCCAAATGAGTGACAAACAAGTGTTATAGAAAAATTCTCAAATACAATTGAGAAATCGGACTTACATAGCCTACAAGTATGGATCCTTGGCTTTAATTTCCCATTGGTCCAAATGAGTGACAAACAAGTGTTATAGAAAAATTCTCAAATACAATTGAGAAATCGGACTTACATAGCCTATAAGTATGGATCCTTGGCTTTAATTTCCCATTGGTCCAAATGAGTGACAAACAAGTGTTATAGAAAAATTCTCAAATACAATTGAGAAATCGGACTTACATAGCCTATAAGTATGGATCCTTGGCTTTAATTTCCCATTGGTCCAAATGAGTGACAAACAAGTGTTATAGAAAAATTCTCAAATACAATTGAGAAATCGGACTTACATAGCCTATAAGTATGGATCCTTGGCTTTAATTTCCCATTGGTCCAAATGAGTGACAAACAAGTGTTATAGAAAAATTCTCAAATACAATTGAGAAATCGGACTTACAAAGCCTACAAGTATGGATCCTTGGCTTTAATTTCCCATTGGTCCAAATGAGTGACAAACAAGTGTTATAGAAAAATTCTCAAATACAATTGAGAAATCGGACTTACATAGCCTACAAGTATGGATCCTTGACTTTAATTTCCCATTGGTCCAAATGAGTGACAAACAAGTGTTATAGAAAAATTCTCAAATAAAATTGAGAAATCGGACTTACATAGTCTATAAGTATGGATCCTTGGCTTTAATTTCCCATTGGTCCAAATGAGTGACAAACAAGTGTTATAGAAAAATTCTCAAATACAATTGAGAAATCGGACTTACATAGCCTATAAGTATGGATCCTTGGCTTTAATTTCCCATTGGTCCAAATGAGTGACAAACAAGTGTTATAGAAAAATTCTCAAATACGATTGAGAAATCGGACTTACATATCCTATAAGTATGGATCCTTGGCTTTAACTTCCCATTGGTCCAAATGAGTGACAAACAAGTGTTATAGAAAAATTCTCAAATACAATTGAGAAATCGGACTTACATAGTCTATAAGTATGGATCCTTGGCTTTAATTTCCCATTGGTCCAAATGAGTGACAAACAAGTGTTATAGAAAAATTCTCAAATACAATTGAGAAATCGGACTTACATAGCCTATAAGTATGGATCCTTGGCTTTAATTTCCCATTGGTCCAAATGAGTGACAAACAAGTGTTATAGAAAAATTCTCAAATACGATTGAGAAATCGGACTTACATAGCCTATAAGTATGGATCCTTGGCTTTAATTTCCCATTGGTCCAAATGAGTGACAAACAAGTGTTATAGAAAAATTCTCAAATACAATTGAGAAATCGGACTTACATAGCCTATAAGTATGGATCCTTGGCTTTAATTTCCCATTGGTCCAAATGAGTGACAAACAAGTGTTGTAGAAAAATTCTCAAATACAATTGAGAAATCGGACTTACATAGCCTATAAGTATGGATCCTTGGCTTTAATTTCCCATTGGTCCAAATGAGTGACAAACAAGTGTTATAGAAAAATTCTCAAATACAATTGAGAAATCGGACTTACATAGCCTATAAGTATGGATCCTTGGCTTTAATTTCCCATTGGTCCAAATGAGTGACAAACAAGTGTTATAGAAAAATTCTCAAATACAATTGAGAAATCGGACTTACATAGTCTATAAGTATGGATCCTTGGCTTTAATTTCCCATTGGTCCAAATGAGTGACAAACAAGTGTTATAGAAAAATTCTCAAATACAATTGAGAAATCGGACTTACATAGTCTATAAGTATGGATCCTTGGCTTTAATTTCCCATTGGTCCAAATGAGTGACAAACAAGTGTTATAGAAAAATTCTCAAATACAATTGAGAAATCGGACTTACATAGTCTATAAGTATGGATCCTTGGGTTTAATTTCCCATTGGTCCAAATGAGTGACAAACAAGTGTTATAGAAAAATTCTCAAATACAATTGAGAAATCGGACTTACATAGCCTATAAGTATGGATCCTTGGCTTTAATTTCCCATTGGTCCAAATGAGTGACAAACAAGTGTTATAGAAAAATTCTCAAATACAATTGAGAAATCGGACTTACATAGACTATAAGTATGGATCCTTGGCTTTAATTTCCCATTGGTCCAAATGAGTGACAAACAAGTGTTATAGAAAAATTCTCAAATACAATTGAGAAATCGGACTTACATAGACTATAAGTATGGATCCTTGGCTTTAATTTTCCATTGGTCCAAATGAGTGACAAACAAGTGTTATAGAAAAAATCTCAAATGCAGTAGAGAAATCGGACTTACATAGTCTATAAGTATGGATCCTTGGCTTTAATTTCCCATTGGTCCAAATGAGTGACAAACAAGTGTTATAGAAAAATTCTCAAATACAATTGAGAAATCGGACTTACATAGACTATAAGTATGGATCCTTGGCTTTAATTTTCCATTGGTCCAAATGGGTGACAAACAAGTGTTATAGAAAAATTCTCAAATACAATAGAGAAATCGGACTTACATAGTCTATAAGTATGGATCCTTGGCTTTAATTTCCCATTGGTCCAAATGAGTGACAAACAAGTGTTATAGAAAAATTCTCAAATACAATTGAGAAATCGGACTTACATAGACTATAAGTATGGATCCTTGGCTTTAATTTTCTGAGTGACAAACAAGTGTTATAGAAAAATTCTCAAATACAATTGAGAAATCGGACTTACATAGCCTATAAGTATGGATCCTTGGCTTTAATTTCCCATTGGTCCAAATGAGTGACAAACAAGTGTTATAGAAAAATTCTCAAATACAATTGAGAAATCGGACTTACATAGTCTATAAGTATGGATCCTTGGCTTTAATTTCCCATTGGTCCAAATGAGTGACAAACAAGTGTTATAGAAAAATTCTCAAATACAATTGAGAAATCGGACTTACATAGTCTATAAGTATGGATCCTTGGCTTTAATTTCCCATTGGTCCAAATGAGTGACAAACAAGTGTTATAGAAAAATTCTCAAATACAATTGAGAAATCGGACTTACATAGCCTATAAGTATGGATCCTTGGCTTTAATTTCCCATTGGTCCAAATGAGTGACAAACAAGTGTTATAGAAAAATTCTCAAATACAATTGAGAAATCGGACTTACATAGCCTATAAGTATGGATCCTTGGCTTTAATTTCCCATTGGTCCAAATGAGTGACAAACAAGTGTTATAGAAAAATTCTCAAATACAATTGAGAAATCGGACTTACATAGTCTATAAGTATGGATCCTTGGCTTTAATTTCCCATTGGTCCAAATGAGTGACAAACAAGTGTTATAGAAAAATTCTCAAATACAATTGAGAAATCGGACTTACATAGTCTATAAGTATGGATCCTTGGCTTTAATTTCCCATTGGTCCAAATGAGTGACAAACAAGTGTTATAGAAAAATTCTCAAATACAATTGAGAAATCGGACTTACATAGCCTATAAGTATGGATCCTTGGCTTTAATTTCCCATTGGTCCAAATGAGTGACAAACAAGTGTTATAGAAAAATTCTCAAATACAATAGAGAAATCGGACTTACATAGTCTATAAGTATGGATCCTTGGCTTTAATTTCCCATTGGTCCAAATGAGTGACAAACAAGTGTTATAGAAAAATTCTCAAATACAATTGAGAAATCGGACTTACATAGCCTATAAGTATGGATCCTTGGCTTTAATTTCCCATTGGTCCAAATGAGTGACAAACAAGTGTTATAGAAAAATTCTCAAATACAATTGAGAAATCGGACTTACATAGCCTACAAGTATGGATCCTTGGCTTTAATTTCCCATTGGTCCAAATGAGTGACAAACAAGTGTTATAGAAAAATTCTCAAATACAATTGAGAAATCGGACTTACATAGCCTATAAGTATGGATCCTTGGCTTTAATTTCCCATTGGTCCAAATGAGTGACAAACAAGTGTTATAGAAAAATTCTCAAATACAATTGAGAAATCGGACTTACATAGCCTATATGTATGGATCCTTGGTTTTAATTTCCCATTGGTCCAAATGAGTGACAAACAAGTGTTATAGAAAAATTCTCAAATACAATTGAGAAATCGGACTTACATAGCCTATAAGTATGGATCCTTGGCTTTAATTTCCCATTGGTCCAAATGAGTGACAAACAAGTGTTATAGAAAAATTCTCAAATACAATTGAGAAATCGGACTTACATAGCCTATAAGTATGGATCCTTGGCTTTAATTTCCCATTGGTCCAAATGAGTGACAAACAAGTGTTATAGAAAAATTCTCAAATACAATTGAGAAATCGGACTTACATAGCCTATAAGTATGGATCCTTGGCTTTAATTTCCCATTGGTCCAAATGAGTGACAAACAAGTGTTATAGAAAAATTCTCAAATACAATTGAGAAATCGGACTTACATAGCCTATAAGTATGGATCCTTGGCTTTAATTTCCCATTGGTCTAAATGAGTGACAAACAAGTGTTATAGAAAAATTCTCAAATACAATTGAGAAATCGGACTTACATAGCCTACAAGTATGGATCCTTGGCTTTAATTTCCCATTGGTCCAAATGAGTGACAAACAAGTGTTATAGAAAAATTCTCAAATACAATTGAGAAATCGGACTTACATAGCCTATAAGTATGGATCCTTGGCTTTAATTTCCCATTGGTCCAAATGAGTGACAAAGAAGTGTTTTAGAAAAATTCTCAAATACAATTGAGAAATCGGACTTACATAGCCTATAAGTATGGATCCTTGGCTTTAATTTCCCATTGGTCCAAATGAGTGACAAACAAGTGTTATAGAAAAATTCTCAAATACAATTGAGAAATCGGACTTACATAGCCTACAAGTATGGATCCTTGGCTTTAATTTCCCATTGGTCCAAATGAGTGACAAACAAGTGTTATAGAAAAATTCTCAAATACAATTGAGAAATCGGACTTACATAGCCTATAAGTATGGATCCTTGGCTTTAATTTCCCATTGGTCCAAATGAGTGACAAACAAGTGTTATAGAAAAATTCTCAAATACAATTGAGAAATCGGACTTACATAGCCTACAAGTATGGATCCTTGGCTTTAATTTCCCATTGGTCCAAATGAGTGACAAACAAGTGTTATAGAAAAATTCTCAAATACAATTGAGAAATCGGACTTACATAGTCTATAAGTATGGATCCTTGGCTTTAATTTCCCATTGGTCCAAATGAGTGACAAACAAGTGTTATAGAAAAATTCTCAAATACAATTGAGAAATCGGACTTACATAGCCTATAAGTATGGATCCTTGGCTTTAATTTCCCATTGGTCCAAATGAGTGACAAACAAGTGTTATAGAAAAATTCTCAAATACGATTGAGAAATCGGACTTACATAGCCTATAAGTATGGATCCTTGGCTTTAACTTCCCATTGGTCCAAATGAGTGACAAACAAGTGTTATAGAAAAATTCTCAAATACAATTGAGAAATCGGACTTACATAGCCTATAAGTATGGATCCTTGGCTTTAATTTCCCATTGGTCCAAATGAGTGACAAACAAGTGTTATAGAAAAATTCTCAAATACAATTGAGAAATCGGACTTACATAGCCTACAAGTATGGATCCTTGGCTTTAATTTCCCATTGGTCCAAATGAGTGACAAACAAGTGTTATAGAAAAATTCTCAAATACAATTGAGAAATCGGACTTACATAGCCTATAAGTATGGATCCTTGGCTTTAATTTCCCATTGGTCCAAATGAGTGACAAACAAGTGTTATAGAAAAATTCTCAAATACAATTGAGAAATCGGACTTACATAGCCTATAAGTATGGATCCTTGGCTTTAATTTCCCATTGGTCCAAATGAGTGACAAACAAGTGTTATAGAAAAATTCTCAAATACAATTGAGAAATCGGACTTACATAGCCTACAAGTATGGATCCTTGGCTTTAATTTCCCATTGGTCCAAATGAGTGACAAACAAGTGTTTTAGAAAAATTCTCAAATACAATTGAGAAATCGGACTTACATAGGCTATAAGTATGGATCCTTGGCTTTAATTTCCCATTGGTCCAAATGAGTGACAAACAAGTGTTATAGAAAAATTCTCAAATGCAATTGAGAAATCGGACTTACATAGTCTATAAGTATGGATCCTTGGCTTTAATTTCCCATTGGTCCAAATGAGTGACAAACAAGTGTTATAGAAAAATTCTCAAATACAATTGAGAAATCGGACTTACATAGTCTATAAGTATGGATCCTTGGCTTTAATTTCCCATTGGTCCAAATGAGTGACAAACAAGTGTTATAGAAAAATTCTCAAATACAATTGAGAAATCGGACTTACATAGTCTATAAGTATGGATCCTTGGCTTTAATTTCCCATTGGTCCAAATGAGTGACAAACAAGTGTTATAGAAAAATTCTCAAATACAATTGAGAAATCGGACTTACATAGCCTATAAGTATGGATCCTTGGCTTTAATTTCCCATTGGTCCAAATGAGTGACAAACAAGTGTTATAGAAAAATTCTCAAATACAATTGAGAAATCGGACTTACATAGCCTATAAGTATGGATCCTTGGCTTTAATTTCCCATTGGTCCAAATGAGTGACAAACAAGTGTTATAGAAAAATTCTCAAATACAATTGAGAAATCGGACTTACATAGTCTATAAGTATGGATCCTTGGCTTTAATTTCCCATTGGTCCAAATGAGTGACAAACAAGTGTTATAGAAAAATTCTCAAATACAATTGAGAAATCGGACTTACATAGCCTATAAGTATGGATCCTTGGCTTTAATTTCCCATTGGTCCAAATGAGTGACAAACAAGTGTTATAGAAAAATTCTCAAATACAATTGAGAAATCGGACTTACATAGTCTATAAGTATGGATCCTTGGCTTTAATTTCCCATTGGTCCAAATGAGTGACAAACAAGTGTTATAGAAAAATTCTCAAATACAATTGAGAAATCGGACTTACATAGTCTATAAGTATGGATCCTTGGCTTTAATTTCCCATTGGTCCAAATGAGTGACAAACAAGTGTTATAGAAAAATTCTCAAATGCAATTGAGAAATCGGACTTACATAGCCTACAAGTATGGATCCTTGGCTTTATTTTCCCATTGGTCCAAATGAGTGACAAACAAGTGTTATAGAAAAATTCTCAAATACAATTGAGAAATCGGACTTACATAGCCTATAAGTATGGATCCTTGGCTTTAATTTCCCATTGGTCCAAATGAGTGACAAACAAGTGTTATAGAAAAATTCTCAAATACAATTGAGAAATCAGACTTACATAGCCTATAAGTATGGATCCTTGGCTTTAATTTCCCATTGGTCCAAATGAGTGACAAACAAGTGTTATAGAAAAATTCTCAAATACAATTGAGAAATCGGACTTACATAGCCTATAAGTATGGATCCTTGGCTTTAATTTCCCATTGGTCCAAATGAGTGACAAACAAGTGTTATAGAAAAATTCTCAAATACAATTGAGAAATCGGACTTACATAGCCTATAAGTATGGATCCTTGGCTTTAATTTCCCATTGGTCCAAATGAGTGACAAACAAGTGTTATAGAAAAATTCTCAAATACAATTGAGAAATCGGACTTACATAGACTATAAGTATGGATCCTTGGCTTTAATTTCCCATTGGTCCAAATGAGTGACAAACAAGTGTTATAGAAAAATTCTCAAATACAATTGAGAAATCGGACTTACATAGACTATAAGTATGGATCCTTGGCTTTAATTTTCCATTGGTCCAAATGAGTGACAAACAAGTGTTATAGAAAAAATCTCAAATGCAGTAGAGAAATCGGACTTACATAGTCTATAAGTATGGATCCTTGGCTTTAATTTTCCATTGGTCCAAATGAGTGACAAACAAGTGTTATAGAAAAAATCTCAAATACAATTGAGAAATCGGACTTACATAGCCTATAAGTATGGATCCTTGGCTTTAATTTCCCATTGGTCCAAATGAGTGACAAACAAGTGTTATAGAAAAATTCTCAAATACAATTGAGAAATCGGACTTATATAGCCTACAAGTATGGATCCTTGGCTTTAATTTCCCATTGGTCCAAATGAGTGACAAACAAGTGTTATAGAAAAATTCTCAAATACAATTGAGAAATCGGACTTACATAGTCTATAAGTATGGATCCTTGGCTTTAATTTCCCATTGGTCCAAATGAGTGACAAACAAGTGTTATAGAAAAATTCTCAAATACAATTGAGAAATCGGACTTACATAGCCTACAAGTATGGATCCTTGGCTTTAATTTCCCATTGGTCCAAATGAGTGACAAACAAGTGTTATAGAAAAATTCTCAAATACAATTGAGAAATCGGACTTACATAGTCTATAAGTATGGATCCTTGGCTTTAATTTCCCATTGGTCCAAATGAGTGACAAAAAAGTGTTATAGAAAAATTCTCAAATACAATTGAGAAATCGGACTTACATAGTCTATAAGTATGGATCCTTGGCCTTAATTTCCCATTGGTCCAAATGAGTGACAAACAAGTGTTATAGAAAAATTCTCAAATACAATTGAGAAATCGGACTTACATAGTCTATAAGTATGGATCCTTGGCTTTAATTTCCCATTGGTCCAAATGAGTGACAAACAAGTGTTATAGAAAAATTCTCAAATACAATTGAGAAATCGGACTTACATAGCCTATAAGTATGGATCCTTGGCTTTAATTTCCCATTGGTCCAAATGAGTGACAAACAAGTGTTATAGAAAAATTCTCAAATACAATTGAGAAATCGGACTTACATAGTCTATAAGTATGGATCCTTGGCTTTAATTTCCCATTGGTCCAAATGAGTGACAAACAAGTGTTATAGAAAAATTCTCAAATACAATTGAAAAATCGGACTTACATAGTCTATAAGTATGGATCCTTGGCTTTAATTTCCCATTGGTCCAAATGAGTGACAAACAAGTGTTATAGAAAAATTCTCAAATACAATTGAGAAATCGGACTTACATAGCCTATAAGTATGGATCCTTGGCTTTAATTTCCCATTGGTCCAAATGAGTGACAAACAAGTGTTATAGAAAAATTCTCAAATACAATTGAGAAATCGGACTTACATAGTCTATAAGTATGGATCCTTGGCTTTAATTTCCCATTGGTCCAAATGAGTGACAAACAAGTGTTATAGAAAAATTCTCAAATACAATTGAGAAATCGGACTTACATAGCCTATAAGTATGGATCCTTGGCTTTAATTTCCCATTGGTCCAAATGAGTGACAAACAAGTGTTATAGAAAAATTCTCAAATACAATTGAGAAATCGGACTTACATAGCCTATAAGTATGGATCCTTGGCTTTAATTTCCCATTGGTCCAAATGAGTGACAAACAAGTGTTATAGAAAAATTCTCAAATACAATTGAGAAATCGGACTTACATAGTCTATAAGTATGGATCCTTGGCTTTAATTTCCCATTGGTCCAAATGAGTGACAAACAAGTGTTATAGAAAAATTCTCAAATACAATTGAGAAATCGGACTTACATAGCCTACAAGTATGGATCCTTGGCTTAAATTTCCCATTGGTCCAAATGAGTGACAAACAAGTGTTATAGAAAAATTCTCAAATACAATTGAGAAATCGGACTTACATAGCCTACAAGTATGGATCCTTGGCTTTAATTTCCCATTGGTCCAAATGAGTGACAAACAAGTGTTATAGAAAAATTCTCAAATACAATTGAGAAATCGGACTTACATAGCCTATAAGTATGGATCCTTGGCTTTAATTTCCCATTGGTCCAAATGAGTGACAAACAAGTGTTATAGAAAAATTCTCAAATACAATTGAGAAATCGGACTTACATAGCCTACAAGTATGGATCCTTGGCTTTAATTTCCCATTGGTCCAAATGAGTGACAAACAAGTGTTATAGAAAAATTCTCAAATACAATTGAGAAATCGGACTTACATAGCCTATAAGTATGGATCCTTTAATTTCCCATTGGTCCAAATGAGTGACAAACAAATGTTATAGAAAAATTCTCAAATACAATTGAGAAATCGGACTTACATAGTCCATAAGTATGGATCCTTGGCTTCAATTTCCCATTGGTCCAAATGAGTGACAAAAAAACTTCATAGAAAAATTCTCAAATACAATTGAGAAATCGGACTTACATAGCCTACAAGTATGGATCCTTGGCTTTAATTTCCCATTGGTCCAAATGAGTGACAAACAAGTGTTATAGAAAAATTCTCAAATACAATTGAGAAATCGGACTTACATAGCCTATAAGTATGGATCCTTGGCTTTAATTTCCCATTGGTCCAAATGAGTGACAAACAAGTGTTATAGAAAAATTCTCAAATACAATTGAGAAATCGGACTTACATAGTCTATAAGTATGGATCCTTGGCTTTATTTTCCCATTGGTCCAAATGAGTGACAAACAAGTGTTATAGAAAAATTCTCAAATACAATTGAGAAATCGGACTTACATAGCCTATAAGTATGGATCCTTGGCTTTAATTTCCCATTGGTCCAAATGAGTGACAAACAAATGTTATAGAAAAATTCTCAAATACAATTGAGAAATCGGACTTACATAGTCTATAAGTATGGATCCTTGGCTTTAATTTCCCATTGGTCCAAATGAGTGACAAACAAGTGTTATAGAAAAATTCTCAAATGCAATAGAGAAATCGGACTTACATAGTCTATAAGTATGGATCCTTGGCTTTAATTTCCCATTGGTCCAAATGAGTGACAAACATAAATGTGCCCACAAATAGCCAAATTCCCGTAGAGCTGAACAAAATTTACACAATTTTAATCTTTAAAATTTTATAGAAAAATTCTCAAATACAATTGAGAAATCGGACTTACATAGTCTATAAGTATGGATCCTTGGCTTTAATTTCCCATTGGTCCAAATGAGTGACAAACAAGTGTTATAGAAAAATTCTCAAATACAATTGAGAAATCGGACTTATATAGTCTATAAGTATGGATCCTTGCCTTTAATTTCCCATTGGTCCAAATGAGTGACAAACAAGTGTTATAGAAAAATTCTCAAATACAATTGAGAAATCGGACTTACATAGCCTATAAGTATGGATCCTTGGCTTTAATTTCCCATTGGTCCAAATGAGTGACAAACAAGTGTTATAGAAAAATTCTCAAATACAATTGAGAAATCGGACTTATATAGTCTATAAGTATGGATCCTTGGCTTTAATTTCCCATTGGTCCAAATGAGTGACAAACAAGTGTTATAGAAAAATTCTCAAATACAATTAAGAAATCGGACTTACATAGTCTATATGTATGGATCCTTGGCTTTAATTTCCCATTGGTCCAAATGGGTGACAAACAAGTGTTATAGAAAAATTCTCAAATACAATAGAGAAATCGGACTTACATAGTCTATAAGTATGGATCCTTGGCTTTAATTTCCCATTGGTCCAAATGAGTGACAAACAAGTGTTATAGAAACATTCTCAAATACAATTGAGAAATCGGACTTACATGGTCTATAAGTATGGATCCTTGGCTTTAATTTCCCATTGGTCCAAATGGGTGACAAACAAGTGTTATAGAAAAATTCTCAAATACAATAGAGAAATCGGACTTACATAGTCTATAAGTATGGATCCTTGGCTTTAATTTCCCATTGGTCCAAATGAGTGACAAACAAGTGTTATAGAAAAATTCTCAAATACAATTGAGAAATCGGACTTGCATAGCCTATAAGTATGGATCCTTGGCTTTAATTTTCCATTGGTCCAAATGAGTGACAAACAAGTGTTATAGAAAAATTCTCAAATACAATAGAGAAATCGGACTTACATAGTCTATAAGTATGGATCCTTGGCTTTAATTTCCCATTGGTCCAAATGAGTGACAAACAAGTGTTATAGAAAAATTCTCAAATACAATTAAGAAATCGGACTTACATAGTCTATAAGTATGGATCCTTGGCTTTAATTTCCCATTGGTCCAAATGGGTGACAAACAAGTGTTATAGAAAAATTCTCAAATACAATAGAGAAATCGGACTTACATAGTCTATAAGTATGGATCCTTGGCTTTAATTTCCCATTGGTCCAAATGAGTGACAAACAAGTGTTATAGAAAAATTCTCAAATACAATTGAGAAATCGGACTTACATAATGTATAAGTATGGATCCTTGGCTTTAATTTCCCATTGGTCCAAATGAGTGACAAACAAGTGTTATAGAAAAATTCTCAAATACAATTGAGAAATCGGACTTACATAGTCTATAAGTATGGATCCTTGGCTTTAATTTCCCATTGGTCCAAATGAGTGACAAACAAGTGTTATAGAAAAATTCTCAAATACAATTGAGAAATCGGGCTTACATAGTGTATAAGTATGGATCCTTGGCTTTAATTTCCCATTGGTCCAAATGAGTGACAAACAAGTGTTATAGAAAAATTCGCATATACAATTGAGAAATCGGACTTACATAGTGTATAAGTATGGATCCTTGGCTTTAATTTCCCATTGGCCCAAATGAGTGACAAACAAGTGTTATAGAAAAATTCTCAAATACAATTGAGAAATCGGACTTACATAGTCTATAAGTATGGATCCTTGGCTTTAATTTCCCATTGGTCCAAATGAGTGACAAACAAGTGTTATACAAAAATTCTCAAATACAATTGAGAAATCGGACTTACATAGTCTATAAGTATGGATCCTTGGCTTTAATTTCCCATTGGTCCAAATGAGTGACAAACAAGTGTTATAGAAAAATTCTCAAATACAATTGAGAAATCGGACTTACATAGCCTATAAGTATGGATCCTTGGCTTTAATTTCCCATTGGTCCAAATGAGTGACAAACTAGTGTTATAGAAAAATTCTCAAATACAATTGAGAAATCGGACTTACATAGCCTATAAGTATGGATCCTTGGCTTTAATTTCCCATTGGTCCAAATGAGTGACAAACAAGTGTTATAGAAAAATTCTCAAATACAATTGAGAAATCGGACTTACATAGTCTATAAGTATGGATCCTTGGCTTTAATTTCCCATTGGTCCAAATGAGTGACAAACAAGTGTTATAGAAAAATTCTCAAATACAATTGAGAAATCGGACTTACATAGCCTATAAGTATGGATCCTTGGCTTTAATTTCCCATTGGTCCAAATGAGTGACAAACAAGTGTTATAGAAAAATTCTCAAATACAATTGAGAAATCGGACTTACATAGTCTATAAGTATGGATCCTAGGCTTTAATTTCCCATTGGTCCAAATGAGTGACAAACAAGTGTTATAGAAAAATTCTCAAATACAATTGAGAAATCGGACTTACATAGCCTATAAGTATGGATCCTTGGCTTTAATTTCCCATTGGTCCAAATGAGTGACAAACAAGTGTTATAGAAAAATTCTCAAATACAATTGAGAAATCGGACTTACATAGCCTATAAGTATGGATCCTTGGCTTTAATTTCCCATTGGTACAAATGAGTGACAAACAAGTGTTATAGAAAAATTCTCAAATACAATTGAGAAATCGGACTTACATAGTCTATAAGTATGGATCCTTGGCTTTAATTTCCCATTGGTCCAAATGAGTGACAAACAAGTGTTATAGAAAAATTCTCAAATACAATTGAGAAATCGGACTTACATAGCCTATAAGTATGGATCCTTGGCTTTAATTTCCCATTGGTACAAATGAGTGACAAACAAGTGTTATAGAAAAATTCTCAAATACAATTGAGAAATCGGACTTACATAGTCTATAAGTATGGATCCTTGGCTTTAATTTCCCATTGGTCCAAATGAGTGACAAACAAGTGTTATATAAAAATTCTCAAATACAATTGAGAAATCGGACTTACATAGCCTATAAGTATGGATCCTTGGCTTTAATTTCCCATTGGTCCAAATGAGTGACAAACAAGTGTTATAGAAAAATTCTCAAATACAATTGAGAAATCGGACTTACATAGTCTATAAGTATGGATCCTAGGCTTTAATTTCCCATTGGTCCAAATGAGTGACAAACAAGTGTTATAGAAAAATTCTCAAATACAATTGAGAAATCGGACTTACATAGCCTATAAGTATGGATCCTTGGCTTTAATTTCCCATTGGTCCAAATGAGTGACAAACAAGTGTTATAGAAAAATTCTCAAATACAATTGAGAAATCGGACTTACATAGCCTATAAGTATGGATCCTTGGCTTTAATTTCCCATTGGTCCAAATGAGTGACAAACAAGTGTTATAGAAAAATTCTCAAATACAATTGAGAAATCGGACTTACATAGCCTATAAGTATGGATCCTTGGCTTTAATTTTCCATTGGTCCAAATGAGTGACAAACAAGTGTTATAGAAAAATTCTCAAATACAATTGAGAAATCGGACTTACATAGCCTATAAGTATGGATCCTTGGCTTTAATTTCCCATTGGTCCAAATGAGTGACAAACAAGTGTTATAGAAAAATTCTCAAATACAATTGAGAAATCGGACTTACATAGTCTATAAGTATGGATCCTTGGCTTTAATTTCCCATTGGTCCAAATGAGTGACAAACAAGTGTTATAGAAAAATTCTCAAATACAATTGAGAAATCGGACTTACATAGTCTATAAGTATGGATCCTTGACTTTAATTTCATATTGGTCCAAATGAGTGACAAACAAATGTTATAGAAAAATTCTCAAATACAATTGAGAAATCGGACTTACATAGTCGATAAGTATGGATCCTTGGCTTTAATTTCCCATTGGTCCAAATGAGTGACAAACAAATTTTATAGAAAAAATCTCAAATGCAATAGAGAAATCGGACTTACATAGTCTATAAGTATGGATCCTTGGCTTTAATTTCCCATTGGTCCAAATGAGTGACAAACAAGTGTTATAGAAAAATTCTCAAATACAATTGAGAAATCGGACTTACATAGCCTATAAGTATGGATCCTTGGCTTTAATTTCCCATTGGTCCAAATGAGTGACAAACAAGTGTTATAGAAAAATTCTCAAATACAATTGAGAAATCGGACTTACATAGCCTATAAGTATGGATCCTTGGCTTTAATTTCCCATTGGTCCAAATGAGTGACAAACAAGTGTTATAGAAAAATTCTCAAATACAATTGAGAAATCGGACTTACATAGTCTATAAGTATGGATCCTTGGCTTTAATTTCCCATTGGTCCAAATGAGTGACAAAAAAGTGTTATAGAAAAAATCTCAAATGCAATAGAGAAATCGGACTTACATAGTCTATAAGTATGGATCCTTGGCTTTAATTTCCCATTAGTCCAAATGAGTGACAAACAAGTGTTATAGAAAAATTCTCAAATACAATTGAGAAATCGGACTTACATAGTCTATAAGTATGGATCCTTGACTTTAATTTCATATTGGTCCAAATGAGTGACAAACAAATGTTACAGAAAAATTCTCAAATACAATTGAGAAATCGGACTTACATAGTCGATAAGTATGGATCCTTGGCTTTAATTTCCCATTGGTCCAAATGAGTGACAAACAAATTTTATAGAAAAAATCTCAAATGCAGTAGAGAAATCGGACTTACATAGTCTATAAGTATGGATCCTTGGCTTTAATTTCCCATTGGTCCAAATGAGTGACAAACAAGTGTTATAGAAAAATTCTCAAATACAATTGAGAAATCGGACTTACATAGCCTATAAGTATGGATCCTTGGCTTTAATTTCCCATTGGTCCAAATGAGTGACAAACAAGTGTTATAGATAAATTCTCAAATACAATTGAGAAATCGGACTTACATAGCCTATAAGTATGGATCCTTGGCTTTAATTTCCCATTGGTCCAAATGAGTGACAAACAAGTGTTATAGAAAAATTCTCAAATACAATTGAGAAATTGTACTTACATAGTCTATAAGTATGGATCCTTGGCTTTAATTTCCCATTGGTCCAAATGAGTGACAAACATAAATGTGCCCACAAATAGCCAAATTGCCGTAGAACTGAACAAAATTTACACAATTTTAATCTTTAAAATTTTATAGAAAAATTCTCAAATACAATTGAGAAATCGGACTTACATAGTCTATAAGTATGGATCCTTGGCTTTAATTTCCCATTGGTCCAAATGAGTGACAAACAAGTGTTATAGAAAAATTCTCAAATACAATTGAGAAATCGGACTTACATAGCCTATAAGTATGGATCCTTGGCTTTAATTTCCCATTGGTCCAAATGAGTGACAAACAAGTGTTATAGAAAAATTCTCAAATACAATTGAGAAATCGGACTTACATAGCCTATAAGTATGGATCCTTGGCTTTAATTTCCCATTGGTCCAAATGAGTGACAAACAAGTGTTATAGAAAAATTCTCAAATACAATTGAGAAATCGGACTTACATAGCCTATAAGTATGGATCCTTGGCTTTAATTTCCCATTGGTCCAAATGAGTGACAAACAAATTTTATAGAAAAAATCTCAAATGCAATAGAGAAATCGGACTTACATAGTCTATAAGTATGGATCCTTGGCTTTAATTTCCCATTGGTCCAAATGAGTGACACACATAAATGTGCCCACAAATAGCCAAATTCCCGTAGAGCTGAACAAAATTTACACAATTTTAATCTTTAAAATTTTATAGAAAAATTCTCAAATACAATTGAGAAATCGGACTTACATAGTCTATAAGTATGGATCCTTGGCTTTAATTTCCCATTGGTCCAAATGAGTGACAAACAAGTGGTATAGAAAAATTCTACAAATACAATTGAGAAATCGGACTTACATAGTCTATAAGTATGGATCCTTGGCTTTAATTTCCCATTGGTCCAAATGAGTGACAAACAAGTGTTATAGAAAAATTCTCAAATACAATTGAGAAATCGGACTTACATAGCCTATAAGTATGGATCCTTGGCTTTAATTTCCCATTGGTCCAAATGAGTGACAAACAAGTGTTATAGAAAAATTCTCAAATACAATTGAGAAATCGGACTTACATAGTCTATAAGTATGGATCCTAGGCTTTAATTTCCCATTGGTCCAAATGAGTGACAAACAAGTGTTATAGAAAAATTCTCAAATACAATTGAGAAATCGGACTTACATAGCCTATAAGTATGGATCCTTGGCTTTAATTTCCCATTGGTCCAAATGAGTGACACACATAACTGTGCCCACAAATAGCCAAATTCCCGTAGAGCTGAACAAAATTTACACAATTTTAATCTTTAAAATTTTATAGAAAAATTCTCAAATACAATTGAGAAATTGGACTTACAAAGTCTATAAGTATGGATCCTTGGCTTTAATTTCCCATTGGTCCAAATGAGTGACAAGCAAGTGTTATAGAAAAATTCTCAAATACAATTGAGAAATCGGACTTACATAGTCTATAAGTATGGATCCTTGGCTTTAATTTCCCATTGGTCCAAATGAGTGACAAACAAATTTTATAGAAAAAATCTCAAATACAATAGTGAAATCGGACTTACATAGTCTATAAGTATGGATCCTTGGCTTTAATTTCCCATTGGTCCAATAAGTGACAAACAAGTGTTATAGAAAAATTCTCAAATACAATTGAGAAATCGGACTTACATAGTCTATAAGTATGGATCCTTGGCTTTAATTTCCCATTGGTCCAAATGAGTGACAAACAAGTGTTATAGAAAAATTCTCAAATACAATTGAGAAATCGGACTTACATAGTCTATAAGTATGGATCCTTGGCTTTAATTTCCCATTGGTCCAAATGAGTGACAAACAAGTGTTATAGAAAAATTCTCAAATACAATTGAGAAATCGGACTTACATAGCCTATAAGTATGGATCCTTGGCTTTAATTTGCCATTGGTCCAAATGAGTGACAAACAAGTGTTATAGAAAAATTCTCAAATACAATTGAGAAATCGGACTTACATAGCCTATAAGTATGGATCCTTGGCTTTAATTTCCCATTGGTTCAAATGAGTGACAAACAAATGTTATAGAAAAATTCTCAAATACAATTGAGAAATTGTACTTACATAGTCTATAAGTATGGATCCTTGGCTTTAATTTCCCATTGGTCCAAATGAGTGACAAACATAAATGTGCCCACAAATAGCCAAATTCCCGTAGAGCTGAACAAAATTTACACAATTTTAATCTTTAAAAATTTTATAGAAAAATTCTCAAATACAATTGAGAAATCGGACTTACATAGTCTATAAGTATGGATCCTTGGCTTTAATTTCCCATTGGTCCAAATGAGTGACAAACAAGTGTTATAGAAAAATTCTCAAATACAATTGAGAAATCGGACTTACATAGCCTATAAGTATGGATCCTTGGCTTTAATTTCCCATTGGTCCAAATGAGTGACAAACAAGTGTTATAGAAAAATTCTCAAATACAATTGAGAAATCGGACTTACATAGTGTATAAGTATGGATCCTTGGCTTTAATTTCCCATTGGTCCAAATGAGTGCCAATCAAGTGTTATAGAAAAATTCTCAAATACAATTGAGAATTCGGACTTACATAGCCTATAAGTATGGATCCTTGGCTTTAATTTCCCATTGGTCCAAATGAGTGACAAACAAGTGTTATAGAAAAATTCTCAAATACAATTGAGAAATCGGACTTACATAGCCTATAAGTATGGATCCTTGGCTTTAATTTCCCATTGGTCCAAATGAGTGACAAACAAGTGTTATAGAAAAATTCTCAAATACAATTGAGAAATCGGACTTACATAGTCTATAAGTATGGATCCTTGGCTTTAATTTCCCATTGGTCCAAATGAGTGACAAACAAGTGTTATAGAAAAATTCTCAAATACAATTGAGAAATCGGACTTACATAGCCTATAAGTATGGATCCTTGGCTTTAATTTCCCATTGGTCCAAATGAGTGACAAGCAAGTGTTATAGAAAAATTCTCAAATACAATTGAGAAATCGGACTTACATAGTCTATAAGTATGGATCCTTGGCTTTAATTTCCCATTGGTCCAAATGAGTGACAAACAAATTTTATAGAAAAAATCTCAAATACAATAGTGAAATCGGACTTACATAGTCTATAAGTATGGATCCTTGGCTTTAATTTCCCATTGGTCCAATAAGTGACAAACAAGTGTTATAGAAAAATTCTCAAATACAATTGAGAAATCGGACTTACATAGTCTATAAGTATGGATCCTTGGCTTTAATTTCCCATTGGTCCAAATGAGTGACAAACAAGTGTTATAGAAAAATTCTCAAATACAATTGAGAAATCGGACTTACATAGTCTATAAGTATGGATCCTTGGCTTTAATTTCCCATTGGTCCAAATGAGTGACAAACAAGTGTTATAGAAAAATTCTCAAATACAATTGAGAAATCGGACTTACATAGCCTATAAGTATGGATCCTTGGCTTTAATTTCCCATTGGTCCAAATGAGTGACAAACAAGTGTTATAGAAAAATTCTCAAATACAATTGAGAAATTGTACTTACATAGTCTATAAGTATGGATCCTTGGCTTTAATTTCCCATTGGTCCAAATGAGTGACAAACATAAATGTGCCCACAAATAGCCAAATTCCCGTAGAACTGAAAAAAATTTACACAATTTTAATCTTTAAAATTTTATAGAAAAATTCTCAAATACAATTGAGAAATCGGACTTACATAGTCTATAAGTATGGATCCTTGGCCTTAATTTCCCATTGGTCCAAATGAGTGACAAACATGTGTTATAGAAAAATTCTCAAATACAATTGAGAAATCGGACTTACATAGCCTATAAGTATGGATCCTTGGCTTTAATTTCCCATTGGTCCAAATGAGTGACAAACAAGTGTTATAGAAAAATTCTCAAATACAATTGAGAAATCGGACTTACATAGTGTATAAGTATGGATCCTTGGCTTTAATTTCCCATTGGTCCAAATGAGTGCCAAACAAGTGTTATAGAAAAATTCTCAAATACAATTGAGAAATCGGACTTACATAGCCTATAAGTATGGATCCTTGGCTTTAATATCCCATTGGTCCAAATGAGTGACAAACAAGTGTTATAGAAAAATTCTCAAATACAATTGAGAAATCGGACTTACATAGTCTATAAGTATGGATCCTTGGCTTTAATTTCCCATTGGTCCAAATGAGTGACAAACAAATTTTATAGAAAAAATCTCAAATGCAATAGAGAAATCGGACTTACATAGTCTATAAGTATGGATCCTTGGCTTTAATTTTTTAATTGGTCCAAATGAGTGACACACATAAATGTGCCCACAAATAGCCAAATTCCCGTAGAGCTGAACAAAATTTACACAATTTTAATCTTTAAAATTTTATAGAAAAATTCTCAAATACAATTGAGAAATCGGACTTACATAGTCTATAAGTATGGATCCTTGGCTTTAATTTCCCATTGGTCCAAATGAGTGACAAACAAGTGTTATAGAAAAACTCTCAAATACAATTGAGAAATCGGACTTACATAGTCTATAAGTATGGATCCTTGGCTTTAATTTCCCATTGGTCCAAATGAGTGACAAACAAGTGTTATAGAAAAATTCTCAAATACAATTGAGAAATCGGACTTACATAGCCTATAAGTATGGATCCTTGGCTTTAATTTCCCATTGGTCCAAATGAGTGACAAACAAGTGTTATAGAAAAATTCTCAAATACAATTGAGAAATCGGACTTACATAGTCTATAAGTATGGATCCTAGGCTTTAATTTCCCATTGGTCCAAATGAGTGACAAACAAGTGTTATAGAAAAATTCTCAAATACAATTGAGAAATCGGACTTACATAGCCTATAAGTATGGATCCTTTGCTTTAATTTCCCATTGGTCCAAATGAGTGACACACATAAATGTGCCCACAAATAGCCAAATTCCCGTAGAGCTGAACAAAATTTACACAATTTTAATCTTTAAAATTTTATAGAAAAATTCTCAAATACAATTGAGAAATTGGACTTACATAGTCTATAAGTATGGATCCTTGGCTTTAATTTCCCATTGGTCCAAATGAGTGCCAAACAAGTGTTATAGAAAAATTCTCAAATACAATTGAGAAATCGGACTTACATAGCCAATAAGTATGGATCCTTGGCTTTAATTTCCCATTGGTCCAAATGAGTGACAAACAAGTGTTATAGAAAAATTCTCAAATACAATTGAGAAATCGGACTTACATAGCCTATAAGTATGGATCCTTGGCTTTAATTTCCCATTGGTCCAAATGAGTGACAAACAAGTGTTATAGAAAAATTCTCAAATACAATTGAGAAATCGGACTTACATAGTCTATAAGTATGGATCCTAGGCTTAAATTTCCCATTGGTCCAAATGAGTGACAAACAAGTGTTATAGAAAAATTCTCAAATACAATTGAGAAATCGGACTTACATAGCCTATAAGTATGGATCCTTGGCTTTAATTTCCCATTGGTCCAAATGAGTGACAAGCAAGTGTTATAGAAAAATTCTCAAATACAATTGAGAAATCGGACTTACATAGTCTATAAGTATGGATCCTTGGCTTTAATTTCCCATTGGTCCAAATGAGTGACAAACAAAATTTATAGAAAAAATCTCAAATACAATAGTGAAATCGGACTTACATAGTCTATAAGTATGGATCCTTGGCTTTAATTTCCCATTGGTCCAATAAGTGACAAACAAGTGTTATAGAAAAATTCTCAAATACAATTGAGAAATCGGACTTACATAGTCTATAAGTGTGGATCCTTGGCTTTAATTTCCCATTGGTCCAAATGAGTGACAAACAAGTGTTATAGAAAAATTCTCAAATACAATTGAGAAATCGGACTTACATAGTCTATAAGTATGGATCCTTGGCTTTAATTTCCCATTGGTCCAAATGAGTGACAAACAAGTGTTATAGAAAAATTCTCAAATACAATTGAGAAATCGGACTTACATAGCCTATAAGTATGGATCCTTGGCTTTAATTTCCCATTGGTCCAAATGAGTGACAAACAAGTGTTATAGAAAAATTCTCAAATACAATTGAGAAATCGGACTTACATAGCCTATAAGTATGGATCCTTGGCTTTAATTTCCCATTGGTCCAAATGAGTGACAAACAAGTGTTATAGAAAAATTCTCAAATACAATTGAGAAATTGTACTTACATAGTCTATAAGTATGGATCCTTGGCTTTAATTTCCCATTGGTCCAAATGAGTGACAAACATAAATGTGCCCACAAATAGCCAAATTCCCGTAGAACTGAACAAAATTTACACAATTTTAATCTTTAAAATTTTATAGAAAAATTCTCAAATACAATTGAGAAATCGGACTTACATAGTCTATAAGTATGGATCCTTGGCTTTAATTTCCCATTAGTCCAAATGAGTGACAAACAAGTGTTATAGAAAAATTCTCAAATACAATTGAGAAATCGGACTTACATAGCCTATAAGTATGGATCCTTGGCTTTAATTTCCCATTGGTCCAAATGAGTGCCAAACAAGTGTTATAGAAAAATTCTCAAATACAATTGAGAAATCGGACTTACATAGCCTATAAGTATGGATCCTTGGCTTTAATATCCCATTGGTCCAAATGAGTGACAAACAAGTGTTATAGAAAAATTCTCAAATACAATTGAGAAATCGGACTTACATAGTCTATAAGTATGGATCCTTGGCTTTAATTTCCCATTGGTCCAAATGAGTGACAAACAAATGTTATAGAAAAATTCTCAAATACAATTGAGAAATCGGACTTACATAGTCTATAAGTATGGATCCTTGGCTTTAATTTCCCATTGGTCCAAATGAGTGACAAACAAATTTTATAGAAAAAATCTCAAATGCAATAGAGAAATCGGACTTACATAGTCTATAAGTATGGATCCTTGGCTTTAATTTCCCATTGGTCCAAATGAGTGACAAACAAGTGTTATAGAAAAATTCTCAAATACAATTGAGAAATCGGACTTACATAGTCTATAAGTATGGATCCTTGGCTTTAATTTCCCATTGGTCCAAATGAGTGACAAACAAGTGTTATAGAAAAATTCTCAAATACAATTGAGAAATCGGACTTACATAGTCTATAAGTATGGATCCTTGGCTTTAATTTCCCATTGGTCCAAATGAGTGACAAACAAGTGTTATAGAAAAATTCTCAAATACAATTGAGAAATCGGACTTACATAGTCTATAAGTATGGATCCTAGGCTTTAATTTCCCATTGGTCCAAATGAGTGACAAACAAGTGTTATAGAAAAATTCTCAAATACAATTGAGAAATCGGACTTACATAGTCTATAAGTATGGATCCTAGGCTTTAATTTCCCATTGGTCCAAATGAGTGACAAACAAGTGTTATAGAAAAATTCTCAAATACAATTGAGAAATTGTACTTACATAGTCTATAAGTATGGATCCTTGGCTTTAATTTCCTATTGGTCCAAATGAGTGACAAACATAAATGTGCCCACAAATAGCCAAATTCCCGTAGAGCTGAACAAAATTTACACAATTTTAATCTTTAAAATTTTATAGAAAAATTCTCAAATACAATTGAGAAATCGGACTTACATAGTCTATAAGTATGGATCCTTGGCTTTAATTTCCCATTGGTCCAAATGAGTGACAAACAAGTGTTATAGAAAAATTCTCAAATACAATTGAGAAATCGGACTTACATAGTCTATAAGTATGGATCCTTGGCTTTAATTTCCCATTGGTCCAAATGAGTGACAAACAAGTGTTATAGAAAAATTCTCAAATACAATTGAGAAATCGGACTTACATAGCCTATAAGTATGGATCCTTGGCTTTAATTTCCCATTGGTCCAAATGAGTGACAAACAAGTGTTATAGAAAAATTCTCAAATACAATTGAGAAATCGGACTTACATAGTCTATAAGTATGGATCCTAGGCTTTAATTTCCCATTGGTCCAAATGAGTGACAAACAAGTGTTATAGAAAAATTCTCAAATACAATTGAGAAATCGGACTTACATAGCCTATAAGTATGGATCCTTGGCTTTAATTTCCCATTGGTCCAAATGAGTGACACACATAAATGTGCCCACAAATAGCCAAATTCCCGTAGAGCTGAACAAAATTTACACAATTTTAATCTTTAAAATTTTATAGAAAAATTCTCAAATACAATTGAGAAATTGGACTTACATAGTCTATAAGTATGGATCTTTGGCTTTAATTTCCCATTGGTCCAAATGAGTGACAAACAAGTGTTATAGAAAAATTCTCAAATACAATTGAGAAATCGGACTTACATAGTCTATAAGTATGGATCCTTGGCTTTAATTTCCCATTGGTCCAAATGAGTGACAAGCAAGTGTTATAGAAAAATTCTCAAATACAATTGAGAAATCGGACTTACATAGTCTATAAGTATGGATCCTTGGCTTTAATTTCCCATTGGTCCAAATGAGTGACAAACAAATTTTATAGAAAAAATCTCAAATACAATAGTGAAATCGGACTTACATAGTCTATAAGTATGGATCCTTGGCTTTAATTTCCCATTGGTCCAATAAGTGACAAACAAGTGTTATAGAAAAATTCTCAAATACAATTGAGAAATCGGACTTACATAGTCTATAAGTATGGATCCTTGGCTTTAATTTCCCATTGGTCCAAATGAGTGACAAACAAGTGTTATAGAAAAATTCTCAAATACAATTGAGAAATCGGACTTACATAGCCTATAAGTATGGATCCTTGGCTTTAATTTCCCATTGGTCCAAATGAGTGACAAACAAGTGTTATAGAAAAATTCTCAAATACAATTGAGAAATCGGACTTACATAGCCTATAAGTATGGATCCTTGGCTTTAATTTCCCATTGGTTCAAATGAGTGACAAACAAATGTTATAGAAAAATTCTCAAATACAATTGAGAAATTGTACTTACATAGTCTATAAGTATGGATCCTTGGCTTTAATTTCCCATTGGTCCAAATGAGTGACAAACATAAATGTGCCCACAAATAGCCAAATTCCCGTAGAGCTGAACAAAATTTACACAATTTTAATCTTTAAAATTTTATAGAAAAATTCTCAAATACAATTGAGAAATCGGACTTACATAGTCTATAAGTATGGATCTTTGGCTTTAATTTCCCATTGGTCCAAATGAGTGACAAACAAGTGTTATAGAAAAATTCTCAAATACAATTGAGAAATCGGACTTACATAGTCTATAAGTATGGATCCTTGGCTTTAATTTCCCATTGGTCCAAATGAGTGACAAACAAGTGTTATAGAAAAATTCTCAAATACAATTGAGAAATCGGACTTACATAGTCTATAAGTATGGATCCTAGGCTTTAATTTCCCATTGGTCCAAATGAGTGACAAACAAGTGTTATAGAAAAATTCTCAAATACAATTGAGAAATCGGACTTACATAGCCTATAAGTATGGATCCTTGGCTTTAATTTCCCATTGGTCCAAATGAGTGACACACATAAATGTGCCCACAAATAGCCAAATTCCCGTAGAGCTGAACAAAATTTACACAATTTTAATCTTTAAAATTTTATAGAAAAATTCTCAAATACAATTGAGAAATTGGACTTACATAGTCTATAAGTATGGATCTTTGGCTTTAATTTCCCATTGGTCCAAATGAGTGACAAACAAGTGTTATAGAAAAATTCTCAAATACAATTGAGAAATCGGACTTACATAGTCTATAAGTATGGATCCTTGGCTTTAATTTCCCATTGGTCCAAATGAGTGACAAGCAAGTGTTATAGAAAAATTCTCAAATACAATTGAGAAATCGGACTTACATAGTCTATAAGTATGGATCCTTGGCTTTAATTTCCCATTGGTCCAAATGAGTGACAAACAAATTTTATAGAAAAAATCTCAAATACAATAGTGAAATCGGACTTACATAGTCTATAAGTATGGATCCTTGGCTTTAATTTCCCATTGGTCCAATAAGTGACAAACAAGTGTTATAGAAAAATTCTCAAATACAATTGAGAAATCGGACTTACATAGTCTATAAGTATGGATCCTTGGCTTTAATTTCCCATTGGTCCAAATGAGTGACAAACAAGTGTTATAGAAAAATTCTCAAATACAATTGAGAAATCGGACTTACATAGCCTATAAGTATGGATCCTTGGCTTTAATTTCCCATTGGTCCAAATGAGTGACAAACAAGTGTTATAGAAAAATTCTCAAATACAATTGAGAAATCGGACTTACATAGCCTATAAGTATGGATCCTTGGCTTTAATTTCCCATTGGTTCAAATGAGTGACAAACAAATGTTATAGAAAAATTCTCAAATACAATTGAGAAATTGTACTTACATAGTCTATAAGTATGGATCCTTGGCTTTAATTTCCCATTGGTCCAAATGAGTGACAAACATAAATGTGCCCACAAATAGCCAAATTCCCGTAGAGCTGAACAAAATTTACACAATTTTAATCTTTAAAATTTTATAGAAAAATTCTCAAATACAATTGAGAAATCGGACTTACATAGTCTATAAGTATGGATCTTTGGCTTTAATTTCCCATTGGTCCAAATGAGTGACAAACAAGTGTTATAGAAAAATTCTCAAATACAATTGAGAAATCGGACTTACATAGTCTATAAGTATGGATCCTTGGCTTTAATTTCCCATTGGTCCAAATGAGTGACAAACAAGTGTTATAGAAAAATTCTCAAATACAATTAAGAAATCGGACTTACATAGCCTATAAGTATGGATCCTTGGCTTTAATTTCCCATTGGTCCAAATGAGTGACAAACAAGTGTTATAGAAAAATTCTCAAATACAATTGAGAAATCGGACTTACATAGTCTATAAGTATGGATCCTTGGCTTTAATTTCCCATTGGTCCAAATGAGTGACAAACAAATTTTATAGAAAAAATCTCAAATACAATAGTGAAATCGGACTTACATAGTCTATAAGTATGGATCCTTGGCTTTAATTTCCCATTGGTCCAATAAGTGACAAACAAGTGTTATAGAAAAATTCTCAAATACAATTGAGAAATCGGACTTACATAGTCTATAAGTATGGATCCTTGGCTTTAATTTCCCATTGGTCCAAATGAGTGACACACATAAATGTGCCCACAAATAGCCAAATTCCCGTAGAGCTGAACAAAATTTACACAATTTTAATCTTTAAAATTTTATAGAAAAATTCTCAAATACAATTGAGAAATTGGACTTACATAGTCTATAAGTATGGATCCTTGGCTTTAATTTCCCATTGGTCCAAATGAGTGCCAAACAAGTGTTATAGAAAAATTCTCAAATACAATTGAGAAATCGGACTTACATAGCCTATAAGTATGGATCCTTGGCTTTAATTTCCCATTGGTCCAAATGAGTGACAAACAAGTGTTATAGAAAAATTCTCAAATACAATTGAGAAATCGGACTTACATAGCCTATAAGTATGGATCCTTGGCTTTAATTTCCCATTGGTCCAAATGAGTGACAAACAAGTGTTATAGAAAAATTCTCAAATACAATTGAGAAATCGGACTTACATAGTCTATAAGTATGGATCCTTGGCTTTAATTTCCCATTGGTCCAAATGAGTGACACACATAAATGTGCCCACAAATAGCCAAATTCCCGTAGAGCTGAACAAAATTTACACAATTTTAATCTTTAAAATTTTATAGAAAAATTCTCAAATACAATTGAGAAATCGGACTTACATAGCCTATAAGTATGGATCCTTGGCTTTAATTTCCCATTGGTCCAAATGAGTGACAAACAAGTGTTATAGAAAAATTCTCAAATACAATTGAGAAATCGGACTTACATAGTATATAAGTATGGATCCTAGGCTTTAATTTCCCATTGGTCCAAATGAGTGACAAACAAGTGTTATAGAAAAATTCTCAAATACAATTGAGAAATCGGACTTACATAGTCTATAAGTATGGATCCTTGGCTTTAATTTCCCATTGGTCCAAATGAGTGACAAACAAGTGTTATAGAAAAATTCTCAAATACAATTGAGAAATCGGACTTACATAGTCTATAAGTATGGATCCTAGGCTTTAATTTCCCATTGGTCCAAATGAGTGACAAACAAGTGTTATAGAAAAATTCTCAAATACAATTGAGAAATCGGACTTACATAGCCTATAAGTATGGGTCCTTGGCTTTAATTTCCCATTGGTCCAAATGAGTGACAAGCAAGTGTTATAGAAAAATTCTCAAATACAATTGAGAAATCGGACTTACATAGTCTATAAGTATGGATCCTTGGCTTTAATTTCCCATTGGTCCAAATGAGTGCCAAACAAGTGTTATAGAAAAATTCTCAAATACAATTGAGAAATCGGACTTACATAGCCTATAAGTATGGATCCTTGGCTTTAATTTCCCATTGGTCCAAATGAGTGACAAGCAAGTGTTATAGAAAAATTCTCAAATACAATTGAGAAATCGGACTTACATAGTCTATAAGTATGGATCCTTGGCTTTAATTTCCCATTGGTCCAAATGAGTGACAAGCAAGTGTTATAGAAAAATTCTCAAATACAATTGAGAAATCGGACTTACATAGTCTATAAGTATGGATCCTAGGCTTTAATTTCCCATTGGTCCAAATGAGTGACAAACAAGTGTTATAGAAAAATTCTCAAATACAATTGAGAAATCGGACTTACATAGCCTATAAGTATGGATCCTTGGCTTTAATTTCCCATTGGTCCAAATGAGTGACAAGCAAGTGTTATAGAAAAATTCTCAAATACAATTGAGAAATCGGACTTACATAGCCTATAAGTATGGATCCTTGGCTTTAATTTCCCATTGGTCCAATAAGTGACAAACAAGTGTTATAGAAAAATTCTCAAATACAATTGAGAAATCGGACTTACATAGTCTATAAGTATGGATCCTTGGCTTTAATTTCCCATTGGTCCAAATGAGTGACAAACAAGTGTTATAGAAAAATTCTCAAATACAATTGAGAAATCGGACTTACATATTCTATAAGTATGGATCCTTGGCTTTAATTTCCCATTGGTCCAAATGAGTGACAAACAAGTGTTATAGAAAAATTCTCAAATACAATTGAGAAATCGGACTTACATAGCCTATAAGTATGGATCCTTGGCTTAAATTTCCCATTGGTCCAAATGAGTGACAAACAAGTGTTATAGAAAAATTCTCAAATACAATTGAGAAATCGGACTTGCATAGCCTATAAGTATGGATCCTTGGCTTTAATTTCCCATTGGTCCAAATGAGTGACAAACAAGTGTTATAGAAAAATTCTCAAATACAATTGAGAAATTGTACTTACATAGTCTATAAGTATGGATCCTTGGCTTTAATTTCCCATTGGTCCAAATGAGTGACAAACATAAATGTGCCCACAAATAGCCAAATTCCCGTAGAACTGAACAAAATTTACACAATTTTAATCTTTAAAATTTTATAGAAAAATTCTCAAATACAATTGAGAAATCGGACTTACATAGTCTATAAGTATGGATCCTTGGCTTTAATTTCCCATTGGTCCAAATGAGTGACAAACAAGTGTTATAGAAAAATTCTCAAATACAATTGAGAAATCGGACTTACATAGCCTATAAGTATGGATCCTTGGCTTTAATTTCCCATTGGTCCAAATGAGTGACAAACAAGTGTTATAGAAAAATTCTCAAATACAATTGAGAAATCGGACTTACATAGTGTATAAGTATGGATCCTTGGCTTTAATTTCCCATTGGTCCAAATGAGTGCCAAACAAGTGTTATAGAAAAATTCTCAAATACAATTGAGAAATCGGACTTACATAGCCTATAAGTATGGATCCTTGGCTTTAATATCCCATTGGTCCAAATGAGTGACAAACAAGTGTTATAGAAAAATTGTCAAATACAATTGAGAAATCGGACTTACATAGTCTATAAGTATGGATCCTTGGCTTTAATTTCCCATTGGTCCAAATGAGTGACAAACAAATGTTATAGAAAAATTCTCAAATACAATTGAGAAATCGGACTTACATAGTCTATAAGTATGGATCCTTGGCTTTAATTTCCCATTGGTCCAAATGAGTGACAAACAAATTTTATAGAAAAAATCTCAAATGCAATAGAGAAATCGGACTTACATAGTCTATAAGTATGGATCCTTGGCTTTAATTTCCCATTGGTCCAAATGAGTGACACACATAAATGTGCCCACAAATAGCCAAATTCCCGTAGAGCTGAACAAAATTTACACAATTTTAATCTTTAAAATTTTATAGAAAAATTCTCAAATACAATTGAGAAATCGGACTTACATAGTCTATAAGTATGGATCCTTGGCTTTAATTTCCCATTGGTCCAAATGAGTGACAAACAAGTGTTATAGAAAAATTCTCAAATACAATTGAGAAATCGGACTTACATAGTCTATAAGTATGGATCCTTGGCTTTAATTTCCCATTGGTCCAAATGAGTGACAAACAAGTGTTATAGAAAAATTCTCAAATACAATTGAGAAATCGGACTTACATAGCCTATAAGTATGGATCCTTGGCTTTAATTTCCCATTGGTCCAAATGAGTGACAAACAAGTGTTATAGAAAAATTCTCAAATACAATTGAGAAATCGGACTTACATAGCCAAGTATGGATCCTTGGCTTTAATTTCCCATTGGTTCAAATGAGTGACAAACAAATGTTATAGAAAAATTCTCAAATACAATTGAGAAATTGTACTTACATAGTCTATAAGTATGGATCCTTGGCTTTAATTTCCCATTGGTCCAAATGAGTGACAAACATAAATGTGCCCACAAATAGCCAAATTCCCGTAGAGCTGAACAAAATTTACACAATTTTAATCTTTAAAATTTTATAGAAAAATTCTCAAATACAATTGAGAAATCGGACTTACATAGTCTATAAGTATGGATCCTTGGCTTTAATTTCCCATTGGTCCAAATGAGTGACAAACAAATTTTATAGAAAAAATCTCAAATGCAATAGAGAAATCGGACTTACATAGTCTATAAGTATGGATCCTTGGCTTTAATTTCCCATTGGTCCAAATGAGTGACACACATAAATGTGCCCACAAATAGCCAAATTCCCGTAGAGCTGAACAAAATTTACACAATTTTAATCTTTAAAATTTTATAGAAAAATTCTCAAATACAATTGAGAAATCGGACTTACATAGTCTATAAGTATGGATCCTTGGCTTTAATTTCCCATTGGTCCAAATGAGTGACAAACAAGTGTTATAGAAAAATTCTCAAATACAATTGAGAAATCGGACTTACATAGTCTATAAGTATGGATCCTTGGCTTTAATTTCCCATTGGTCCAAATGAGTGACAAACAAGTGTTATAGAAAAATTCTCAAATACAATTGAGAAATCGGACTTTCATAGCCTATAAGTATGGATCCTTGGCTTTAATTTCCCATTGGTCCAAATGAGTGACAAACAAGTGTTATAGAAAAATTCTCAAATACAATTGAGAAATCGGACTTACATAGCCAAGTATGGATCCTTGGCTTTAATTTCCCATTGGTTCAAATGAGTGACAAACAAATGTTATAGAAAAATTCTCAAATACAATTGAGAAATTGTACTTACATAGTCTATAAGTATGGATCCTTGGCTTTAATTTCCCATTGGTCCAAATGAGTGACAAACATAAATGTGCCCACAAATAGCCAAATTCCCGTAGAGCTGAACAAAATTTACACAATTTTAATCTTTAAAATTTTATAGAAAAATTCTCAAATACAATTGAGAAATCGGACTTACATAGTCTATAAGTATGGATCCTTGGCTTTAATTTCCCATTGGTCCAAATGAGTGACAAACAAATTTTATAGAAAAAATCTCAAATGCAATAGAGAAATCGGACTTACATAGTCTATAAGTATGGATCCTTGGCTTTAATTTCCCATTGGTCCAAATGAGTGACACACATAAATGTGCCCACAAATAGCCAAATTCCCGTAGAGCTGAACAAAATTTACACAATTTTAATCTTTAAAATTTTATAGAAAAATTCTCAAATACAATTGAGAAATTGTACTTACATAGTCTATAAGTATGGATCCTTGGCTTTAATTTCCCATTGGTCCAAATGAGTGACAAACAAATGTTATAGAAAAATTCTCAAATACAATTGAGAAATCGGACTTACATAGTCTATAAGTATGGATCCTTGGCTTTAATTTCCCATTGGTCCAAATGAGTGACAAACAAATGTTATAGAAAAATTCTCAAATACAATTGAGAAATCGGACTTACATAGTCTATAAGTATGGATCCTTGGCTTTAATTTCCCATTGGTCCAAATGAGTGACAAACAAATTTTATAGAAAAAATCTCAAATGCAATAGAGAAATCGGACTTACATAGTCTATAAGTATGGATCCTTGGCTTTAATTTCCCATTGGTCCAAATGAGTGACACACATAAATGTGCCCACAAATAGCCAAATTCCCGTAGAGCTGAACAAAATTTACACAATTTTAATCTTTAAAATTTTATAGAAAAATTCTCAAATACAATTGAGAAATCGGACTTACATAGTCTATAAGTATGGATCCTTGGCTTTAATTTCCCATTGGTCCAAATGAGTGACAAACAAGTGTTATAGAAAAATTCTCAAATACAATTGAGAAATCGGACTTACATAGTCTATAAGTATGGATCCTTGGCTTTAATTTCCCATTGGTCCAAATGAGTGACAAACAAGTGTTATAGAAAAATTCTCAAATACAATTGAGAAATCGGACTTACATAGCCTATAAGTATGGATCCTTGGCTTTAATTTCCCATTGGTCCAAATGAGTGACAAACAAGTGTTATAGAAAAATTCTCAAATACAATTGAGAAATCGGACTTACATAGTCTATAAGTATGGATCCTAGGCTTTAATTTCCCATTGGTCCAAATGAGTGACAAACAAGTGTTATAGAAAAATTCTCAAATACAATTGAGAAATCGGACTTACATAGCCTATAAGTATGGATCCTTGGCTTTAATTTCCCATTGGTCCAAATGAGTGACACACATAAATGTGCCCACAAATAGCCAAATTCCCGTAGAGCTGAACAAAATTTACACAATTTTAATCTTTAAAATTTTATAGAAAAATTCTCAAATACAATTGAGAAATTGGACTTACATAGTCTATAAGTATGGATCCTTGGCTTTAATTTCCCATTGGTCCAAATGAGTGACAAGCAAGTGTTATAGAAAAATTCTCAAATACAATTGAGAAATCGGACTTACATAGTCTATAAGTATGGATCCTTGGCTTTAATTTCCCATTGGTCCAAATGAGTGACAAACAAATTTTATAGAAAAAATCTCAAATACAATAGTGAAATCGGACTTACATAGTCTATAAGTATGGATCCTTGGCTTTAATTTCCCATTGGTCCAATAAGTGACAAACAAGTGTTATAGAAAAATTCTCAAATACAATTGAGAAATCGGACTTACATAGTCTATAAGTATGGATCCTTGGCTTTAATTTCCCATTGGTCCAAATGAGTGACAAACAAGTGTTATAGAAAAATTCTCAAATACAATTGAGAAATCGGACTTACATAGTCTATAAGTATGGATCCTTGGCTTTAATTTCCCATTGGTCCAAATGAGTGACAAACAAGTGTTATAGAAAAATTCTCAAATACAATTGAGAAATCGGACTTTCATAGCCTATAAGTATGGATCCTTGGCTTTAATTTCCCATTGGTCCAAATGAGTGACAAACAAGTGTTATAGAAAAATTCTCAAATACAATTGAGAAATCGGACTTACATAGTCTATAAGTATGGATCCTTGGCTTTAATTTCCCATTGGTCCAAATGAGTGACAAACATAAATGTGCCCACAAATAGCCAAATTCCCGTAGAGCTGAACAAAATTTACACAATTTTAATCTTTAAAATTTTATAGAAAAATTCTCAAATACAATTGAGAAATCGGACTTACATAGTCTATAAGTATGGATCCTTGGCTTTAATTTCCCATTGGTCCAAATGAGTGACAAACAAATGTTATAGAAAAATTCTCAAATACAATTGAGAAATTGTACTTACATAGTCTATAAGTATGGATCCTTGGCTTTAATTTCCCATTGGTCCAAATGAGTGACAAACATAAATGTGCCCACAAATAGCCAAATTCCCGTAGAGCTGAACAAAATTTACACAATTTTAATCTTTAAAATTTTATAGAAAAATTCTCAAATACAATTGAGAAATCGGACTTACATAGTCTATAAGTATGGATCCTTGGCTTTAATTTCCCATTGGTCCAAATGAGTGACAAACAAGTGTTATAGAAAAATTCTCAAATACAATTGAGAAATCGGACTTACATAGTCTATAAGTATGGATCCTTGGCTTTAATTTCCCATTGGTCCAAATGAGTGACAAACAAGTGTTATAGAAAAATTCTCAAATACAATTGAGAAATCGGACTTTCATAGCCTATAAGTATGGATCCTTGGCTTTAATTTCCCATTGGTCCAAATGAGTGACAAACAAGTGTTATAGAAAAATTCTCAAATACAATTGAGAAATCGGACTTACATAGCCTATAAGTATGGATCCTTGGCTTTAATTTCCCATTGGTCCAAATGAGTGACAAACAAGTGTTATAGAAAAATTCTCAAATACAATTGAGAAATCGGACTTACATAGTCTATAAGTATGGATCCTTGGCTTTAATTTCCCAATGGTCCAAATGAGTGACAAACATAAATGTGCCCACAAATAGCCAAATTCCCGTAGAGCTGAACAAAATTTACACAATTTTAATCTTTAAAATTTTATAGAAAAATTCTCAAATACAATTGAGAAATCGGACTTACATAGTCTATAAGTATGGATCCTTGGCTTTAATTTCCCATTGGTCCAAATGAGTGACAAACAAGTGTTATAGAAAAATTCTCAAATACAATTGAGAAATCGGACTTACATAGTCTATAAGTATGGATCCTTGGCTTTAATTTCCCATTGGTCCAAATGAGTGACAAACAAGTGTTATAGAAAAATTCTCAAATACAATTGAGAAATCGGACTTACATAGCCTATAAGTATGGATCCTTGGCTTTAATTTCCCATTGGTCCAAATGAGTGACAAACAAGTGTTATAGAAAAATTCTCAAATACAATTGAGAAATCGGACTTACATAGCCTATAAGTATGGATCCTTGGCTTTAATTTCCCATTGGTCCAAATGAGTGACAAACAAGTGTTATAGAAAAATTCTCAAATACAATTGAGAAATCGGACTTACATAGCCTATAAGTATGGATCCTTGGCTTTAATTTCCCATTGGTCCAAATGAGTGACAAACAAGTGTTATAGAAAAATTCTCAAATACAATTGAGAAATCGGACTTACATAGTATATAAGTATGGATCCTTGGCTTTAATTTCCCATTGGTCCAATAAGTGACAAACAAGTGTTATAGAAAAATTCTCAAATACAATTGAGAAATCGGACTTACATAGTCTATAAGTATGGATCCTTGGCTTTAATTTCCCATTGGTCCAAATGAGTGACAAACAAATGTTATAGAAAAATTCTCAAATACAATTGAGAAATTGTACTTACATAGTCTATAAGTATGGATCCTTGGCTTTAATTTCCCATTGGTCCAAATGAGTGACAAACATAAATGTGCCCACAAATAGCCAAATTCCCGTAGAGCTGAACAAAATTTACACAATTTTAATCTTTAAAATTTTATAGAAAAATTCTCAAATACAATTGAGAAATCGGACTTACATAGTCTATAAGTATGGATCCTTGGCTTTAATTTCCCATTGGTCCAAATGAGTGACAAACAAGTGTTATAGAAAAATTCTCAAATACAATTGAGAAATCGGACTTACATAGTCTATAAGTATGGATCCTTGGCTTTAATTTCCCATTGGTCCAAATGAGTGACAAACAAGTGTTATAGAAAAATTCTCAAATACAATTGAGAAATCGGACTTACATAGCCTATAAGTATGGATCCTTGGCTTTAATTTCCCATTGGTCCAAATGAGTGACAAACAAGTGTTATAGAAAAATTCTCAAATACAATTGAGAAATCGGACTTACATAGCCTATAAGTATGGATCCTTGGCTTTAATTTCCCATTGGTCCAAATGAGTGACAAACAAGTGTTATAGAAAAATTCTCAAATACAATTGAGAAATCGGACTTACATAGCCTATAAGTATGGATCCTTGGCTTTAATTTCCCATTGGTCCAAATGAGTGACAAACAAGTGTTATAGAAAAATTCTCAAATACAATTGAGAAATCGGACTTACATAGTATATAAGTATGGATCCTTGGCTTTAATTTCCCATTGGTCCAATAAGTGACAAACAAGTGTTATAGAAAAATTCTCAAATACAATTGAGAAATCGGACTTACATAGTCTATAAGTATGGATCCTTGGCTTTAATTTCCCATTGGTCCAAATGAGTGACAAGCAAGTGTTATAGAAAAATTCTCAAATACAATTGAGAAATCGGACTTACATAGTCTATAAGTATGGATCCTTGGCTTTAATTTCCCATTGGTCCAAATGAGTGACAAACAAATTTTATAGAAAAAATCTCAAATACAATAGTGAAATCGGACTTACATAGTCTATAAGTATGGATCCTTGGCTTTAATTTCCCATTGGTCCAATAAGTGACAAACAAGTGTTATAGAAAAATTCTCAAATACAATTGAGAAATCGGACTTACATAGTCTATAAGTATGGATCCTTGGCTTTAATTTCCCATTGGTCCAAATGAGTGACAAACAAATGTTATAGAAAAATTCTCAAATACAATTGAGAAATTGTACTTACATAGTCTATAAGTATGGATCCTTGGCTTTAATTTCCCATTGGTCCAAATGAGTGACAAACATAAATGTGCCCACAAATAGCCAAATTCCCGTAGAGCTGAACAAAATTTACACAATTTTAATCTTTAAAATTTTATAGAAAAATTCTCAAATACAATTGAGAAATCGGACTTACATAGTCTATAAGTATGGATCCTTGGCTTTAATTTCCCATTGGTCCAAATGAGTGACAAACAAGTGTTATAGAAAAATTCTCAAATACAATTGAGAAATCGGACTTACATAGCCTATAAGTATGGATCCTTGGCTTTAATTTCCCATTGGTCCAAATGAGTGACAAACAAGTGTTATAGAAAAATTCTCAAATACAATTGAGAAATCGGACTTACATAGTATATAAGTATGGATCCTTGGCTTTAATTTCCCATTGGTCCAAATGAGTGACAAACAAGTGTTATAGAAAAATTCTCAAATACAATTGAGAAATCGGACTTACATAGACTATAAGTATGGATCCTTGGCTTTAATTTCCCATTGGTCCAAATGAGTGACAAACAAGTGTTATAGAAAAATTCTCAAATACAATTGAGAAATCGGACTTACATAGTCTATAAGTATGGATCCTTGGCTTTAATTTCCCATTGGTCCAAATGAGTGACAAACAAGTGTTATAGAAAAATTCTCAAATACAATTGAGAAATCGGACTTACATAGTCTATAAGTATGGATCCTTGGCTTTAATTTCCCATTGGTCCAAATGAGTGACAAACAAGTGTTATAGAAAAATTCTCAAATACAATTGAGAAATCGGACTTACATAGTCTATAAGTATGGATCCTTGGCTTTAATTTCCCATTGGTCCAAATGAGTGACAAACAAGTGTTATAGAAAAATTCTCAAATACAATTGAGAAATCGGACTTTCATAGCCTATAAGTATGGATCCTTGGCTTTAATTTCCCATTGGTCCAAATGAGTGACAAACAAGTGTTATAGAAAAATTCTCAAATACAATTGAGAAATCGGACTTACATAGTCTATAAGTATGGATCCTTGGCTTTAATTTCCCATTGGTCCAAATGAGTGACAAACATAAATGTGCCCACAAATAGCCAAATTCCCGTAGAGCTGAACAAAATTTACACAATTTTAATCTTTAAAATTTTATAGAAAAATTCTCAAATACAATTGAGAAATCGGACTTACATAGTCTATAAGTATGGATCCTTGGCTTTAATTTCCCATTGGTCCAAATGAGTGACAAACAAATGTTATAGAAAAATTCTCAAATACAATTGAGAAATTGTACTTACATAGTCTATAAGTATGGATCCTTGGCTTTAATTTCCCATTGGTCCAAATGAGTGACAAACATAAATGTGCCCACAAATAGCCAAATTCCCGTAGAGCTGAACAAAATTTACACAATTTTAATCTTTAAAATTTTATAGAAAAATTCTCAAATACAATTGAGAAATCGGACTTACATAGTCTATAAGTATGGATCCTTGGCTTTAATTTCCCATTGGTCCAAATGAGTGACAAACAAGTGTTATAGAAAAATTCTCAAATACAATTGAGAAATCGGACTTACATAGTCTATAAGTATGGATCCTTGGCTTTAATTTCCCATTGGTCCAAATGAGTGACAAACAAGTGTTATAGAAAAATTCTCAAATACAATTGAGAAATCGGACTTTCATAGCCTATAAGTATGGATCCTTGGCTTTAATTTCCCATTGGTCCAAATGAGTGACAAACAAGTGTTATAGAAAAATTCTCAAATACAATTGAGAAATCGGACTTACATAGCCTATAAGTATGGATCCTTGGCTTTAATTTCCCATTGGTCCAAATGAGTGACAAACAAGTGTTATAGAAAAATTCTCAAATACAATTGAGAAATCGGACTTACATAGTCTATAAGTATGGATCCTTGGCTTTAATTTCCCAATGGTCCAAATGAGTGACAAACATAAATGTGCCCACAAATAGCCAAATTCCCGTAGAGCTGAACAAAATTTACACAATTTTAATCTTTAAAATTTTATAGAAAAATTCTCAAATACAATTGAGAAATCGGACTTACATAGTCTATAAGTATGGATCCTTGGCTTTAATTTCCCATTGGTCCAAATGAGTGACAAACAAGTGTTATAGAAAAATTCTCAAATACAATTGAGAAATCGGACTTACATAGTCTATAAGTATGGATCCTTGGCTTTAATTTCCCATTGGTCCAAATGAGTGACAAACAAGTGTTATAGAAAAATTCTCAAATACAATTGAGAAATCGGACTTACATAGCCTATAAGTATGGATCCTTGGCTTTAATTTCCCATTGGTCCAAATGAGTGACAAACAAGTGTTATAGAAAAATTCTCAAATACAATTGAGAAATCGGACTTACATAGTATATAAGTATGGATCCTAGGCTTTAATTTCCCATTGGTCCAAATGAGTGACAAACAAGTGTTATAGAAAAATTCTCAAATACAATTGAGAAATCGGACTTACATAGTCTATAAGTATGGATCCTTGGCTTTAATTTCCCATTGGTCCAAATGAGTGACAAACAAGTGTTATAGAAAAATTCTCAAATACAATAGAGAAATCGGACTTACATAGTCTATAAGTATGGATCCTTGGCTTTAATTTCCCATTGGTCCAAATGAGTGACAAACAAGTGTTATAGAAAAATTCTCAAATACAATTGAGAAATCGGACTTACATAGCCTATAAGTATGGATCCTTGGCTTTAATTTCCCATTGGTCCAAATGAGTGACAAACAAGTGTTATAGAAAAATTCTCAAATACAATAGAGAAATCGGACTTACATAGTCTATAAGTATGGATCCTTGGCTTTAATTTCCCATTGGTCCAAATGAGTGACAAACAAATGTTATAGAAAAATTCTCAAATACAATTGAGAAATCGGACTTACATAGTCTATAAGTATGGATCCTTGGCTTTAATTTCCCATTGGTCCAAATGAGTGACAAACAAGTGTTATAGAAAAATTCTCAAATACAATTGAGAAATCGGACTTACATAGTCTATAAGTATGGATGCTTGGCTTTAATTTCCCATTGGTCCAAATGAGTGACAAACAAGTGTTATAGAAAAATTCTCAAATACAATTGAGAAATTGTACTTACATAGTCTATAAGTATGGATCCTTGGCTTTAATTTCCCATTGGTCCAAATGAGTGACAAACATAAATGTGCCCACAAATAGCCAAATTCCCGTAGAACTGAACAAAATTTACACAATTTTAATCTTTAAAATTTTATAGAAAAATTCTCAAATACAATTGAGAAATCGGACTTACATAGTCTATAAGTATGGATCCTTGGCTTTAATTTCCCATTGGTCCAAATGAGTGACAAACAAGTGTTATAGAAAAATTCTCAAATACAATTGAGAAATCGGACTTACATAGCCTATAAGTATGGATCCTTGGCTTTAATTTCCCATTGGTCCAAATGAGTGACAAACAAGTGTTATAGAAAAATTCTCAAATACAATTGAGAAATCGGACTTACATAGTCTATAAGTATGGATCCTTGGCTTTAATTTCCCATTGGTCCAAATGAGTGACAAACAAGTGTTATAGAAAAATTCTCAAATACAATTGAGAAATCGGACTTACATAGTCTATAAGTATGGATCCTTGGCCTTAATTTCCCATTGGTCCAAATGAGTGACAAACAAGTGTTATAGAAAAATTCTCAAATACAATTGAGAAATCGGACTTACATAGTCTATAAGTATGGATCCTTGGCTTTAATTTCCCATTGGTCCAAATGGGTGACAAACAAGTGTTATAGAAAAATTCTCAAACACAATAGAGAAATCGGACTTACATAGTCTATAAGTATGGATCCTTGGCTTTAATTTCCCATTGGTCCAAATGAGTGACAAACAAGTGTTATAGAAAAATTCTCAAATACAATTGAGAAATCGGACTTACATAGCCTATAAGTATGGATCCTTGGCTTTAATTTCCCATTGGTCCAAATGAGTGACAAACAGATGTTATAGAAAAATTCTCAAATACAATTCAGAAATCGGACTTACATAGTCTATAAGTATGGATCCTTGGCTTTAATTTCCCATTGGTCCAAATGAGTGACAAACAAGTGTTATAGAAAAATTCTCAAATACAATTGAGAAATCGGACTTACATAGTCTATAAGTATGGATCCTTGGCTTTAATTTCCCATTGGTCCAAATGAGTGACAAACAAGTGTTATAGAAAAATTCTCAAATACAATTGAGAAATCGGACTTACATAGCCTATAAGTATGGATCCTTGGCTTTAATTTCCCATTGGTCCAAATGAGTGACAAACAGATGTTATAGAAAAATTCTCAAATACAATTGAGAAATCGGACTTACATAGTCTATAAGTATGGATCCTTGGCCTTAATTTCCCATTGGTCCAAATGAGTGACAAACAAGTGTTATAGAAAAATTCTCAAATACAATTGAGAAATCGGACTTACATAGTCTATAAGTATGGATCCTTGGCTTTAATTTCCCATTGGTCCAAATGGATGACAAACAAGTGTTATAGAAAAATTCTCAAATACAATTGAGAAATCGGACTTACATGGTCTATAAGTATGGATCCTTGGCCTTAATTTCCCATTGGTCCAAATGAGTGACAAACAAGTGTTATAGAAAAATTCTCAAATACAATTGAGAAATCGGACTTACATAGTCTATAAGTATGGATCCTTGGCTTTAATTTCCCATTGGTCCAAATGAGTGACAAACAAGTGTTATAGAAAAATTCTCAAATACAATTGAGAAATCGGACTTACATAGCCTATAAGTATGGATCCTTGGCTTTAATTTCCCATTGGTCCAAATGAGTGACAAACAGATGTTATAGAAAAATTCTCAAATACAATTGAGAAATCGGACTTACATAGTCTATAAGTATGGATCCTTGGCCTTAATTTCCCATTGGTCCAAATGAGTGACAAACAAGTGTTATAGAAAAATTCTCAAATACAATTGAGAAATCGGACTTACATAGTCTATAAGTATGGATCCTTGGCTTTAATTTCCCATTGGTCCAAATGGGTGACAAACAAGTGTTATAGAAAAATTCTCAAATACAATTGAGAAATCGGACTTACATAGTCTATAAGTATGGATCCTTGGCTTTAATTTCCCATTGGTCCAAATGAGTGACAAACAAGTGTTATTAAAAATTCTCAAATACAATTGAGAAATCGGACTTACATAGTCTACAAGTATGGATCCTTGGCCTTAATTTCCCATTGGTCCAAATGAGTGACAAACAAGTGTTATAGAAAAATTCTCAAATACAATTGAGAAATCGGACTTACATAGTCTATAAGTATGGATCCTTGGCTTTAATTTCCCATTGGTCCAAATGGGTGACAAACAAGTGTTATAGAAAAATTCTCAAACACAATAGAGAAATCGGACTTACATAGTCTATAAGTATGGATCCTTGGCTTTAATTTCCCATTGGTCCAAATGAGTGACAAACAAGTGTTATAGAAAAATTCTCAAATACAATTGAGAAATCGGACTTACATAGCCTATAAGTATGGATCCTTGGCTTTAATTTCCCATTGGTCCAAATGAGTGACAAACAGATGTTATAGAAAAATTCTCAAATACAATTCAGAAATCGGACTTACATAGTCTATAAGTATGGATCCTTGGCTTTAATTTCCCATTGGTCCAAATGAGTGACAAACAAGTGTTATAGAAAAATTCTCAAATACAATTGAGAAATCGGACTTACATAGTCTATAAGTATGGATCCTTGGCTTTAATTTCCCATTGGTCCAAATGAGTGACAAACAGATGTTATAGAAAAATTCTCAAATACAATTCAGAAATCGGACTTACATAGTCTATAAGTATGGATCCTTGGCTTTAATTTCCCATTGGTCCAAATGAGTGACAAACAAGTGTTATAGAAAAATTCTCAAATACAATTGAGAAATCGGACTTACATAGCCTATAAGTATGGATCCTTGGCTTTAATTTCCCATTGGTCCAAATGAGTGACAAACAGATGTTATAGAAAAATTCTCAAATACAATTGAGAAATCGGACTTACATAGTCTATAAGTATGGATCCTTGGCTTTAATTTCCCATTGGTCCAAATGAGTGACAAACAAGTGTTATAGAAAAATTCTCAAATACAATTGAGAAATCGGACTTACATAGCCTATAAGTATGGATCCTTGGCTTTAATTTCCCATTGGTCCAAATGAGTGACAAACAGATGTTATAGAAAAATTCTCAAATACAATTCAGAAATCGGACTTACATAGTCTATAAGTATGGATCCTTGGCTTTAATTTCCCATTGGTCCAAATGAGTGACAAACAAGTGTTATAGAAAAATTCTCAAATACAATTGAGAAATCGGACTTACATAGTCTATAAGTATGGATCCTTGGCTTTAATTTCCCATTGGTCCAAATGAGTGACAAACAAGTGTTATAGAAAAATTCTCATATACAATTGAGAAATCGGACTTACATAGCCTATAAGTATGGATCCTTGGCTTTAATTTCCCATTGGTCCAAATGAGTGACAAACAGATGTTATAGAAAAATTCTCAAATACAATTCAGAAATCGGACTTACATAGTCTATAAGTATGGATCCTTGGCTTTAATTTCCCATTGGTCCAAATGAGTGACAAACAAGTGTTATAGAAAAATTCTCAAATACAATTGAGAAATCGGACTTACATAGTCTATAAGTATGGATCCTTGGCTTTAATTTCCCATTGGTCCAAATGGGTGACAAACAAGTGTTATAGAAAAATTCTCATATACAATTGAGAAATCGGACTTACATAGCCTATAAGTATGGATCCTTGGCTTTAATTTCCCATTGGTCCAAATGAGTGACAAACAGATGTTATAGAAAAATTCTCAAATACAATTGAGAAATCGGACTTACATAGTCTATAAGTATGGATCCTTGGCCTTAATTTCCCATTGGTCCAAATGAGTGACAAACAAGTGTTATAGAAAAATTCTCAAATACAATTGAGAAATCGGACTTACATAGCCTATAAGTATGGATCCTTGGCTTTAATTTCCCATTGGTCCAAATGAGTGACAAACAAGTGTTATAGAAAAATTCTCAAATACAATTGAGAAATCGGACTTACATAGTCTATAAGTATGGATCCTTGGCTTTAATTTCCCATTGGTCCAAATGAGTGACAAACAAGTGTTATAGAAAAATTCTCAAATACAATTGAGAAATCGGACTTACATAGTCTATAAGTATGGATCCTTGGCTTTAATTTCCCATTGGTCCAAATGAGTGACAAACAGATGTTATAGAAAAATTCTCAAATACAATTGAGAAATCGGACTTACATAGCCTATAAGTATGGATCCTTGGCTTTAATTTCCCATTGGTCCAAATGAGTGACAAACAAGTGTTATAGAAAAATTCTCAAATACAATTGAGAAATCGGACTTACATAGTCTATAAGTATGGATCCTTGGCTTTAATTTCCCATTGGTCCAAATGAGTGACAAACAAGTGTTATAGAAAAATTCTCAAATACAATTGAGAAATCGGACTTACATAGTCTATAAGTATGGATCCTTGGCTTTAATTTCCCATTGGTCCAAATGAGTGACAAACAAGTGTTATAGAAAAATTCTCAAATACAATTTAGAAATCGGACTTACATAGCCTATAAGTATGGATCCTTGGCTTTAATTTCCCATTGGTCCAAATGAGTGACAAACAAGTGTTATAGAAAAATTCTCAAATACAATTGAGAAATCGGACTTACATAGCCTATAAGTATGGATCCTTGGCTTTAATTTCCCATTGGTCCAAATGAGTGGCAAACAAGTGTTATAGAAAAATTCTCAAATACAATTGAGAAATCGGACTTACATAGTCTATAAGTATGGATCCTTGGCTTTAATTTCCCATTGGTCCAAATGAGTGACAAACAAGTGTTATAGAAAAATTCTCAAATACAATTGAGAAATCGGACTTACATAGCCTATAAGTATGGATCCTTGGCTTTAATTTCCCATTGGTCCAAATGAGTGACAAACAAGTGTTATAGAAAAATTCTCAAATACAATTGAGAAATCGGACTTACATAGCCTATAAGTATGGATCCTTGGCTTTAATTTCCCATTGGTCCAAATGAGTGACAAACAAGTGTTATAGAAAAATTCTCAAATACAATTGAGAAATCGGACTTACATAGCCTATAAGTATGGATCCTTGGCTTTAATTTCCCATTGGTCCAAATGAGTGACAAACAAGTGTTATAGAAAAATTCTCAAATACAATTGAGAAATCGGACTTACATAGCCTATAAGTATGGATCCTTGGCTTTAATTTCCCATTGGTCCAAATGAGTGACAAACAAGTGTTATAGAAAAATTCTCAAATACAATTGAGAAATCGGACTTACATAGTCTATAAGTATGGATCCTTGGCTTTAATTTCCCATTGGTCCAAATGAGTGACAAACAAATGTTATAGAAAAATTCTCAAATACAATTGAGAAATCGGACTTACATAGCCTATAAGTATGGATCCTTGGCTTTAATTTCCCATTGGTCCAAATGAGTGACAAACAAATGTTATAGAAAAATTCTCAAATACAATTGAGAAATCGGACTTACATAGCCTATAAGTATGGATCCTTGGCTTTAATTTCCCATTGGTCCAAATGAGTGACAAACAAGTGTTATAGAAAAATTCTCAAATACAATTGAGAAATCGGACTTACATAGCCTATAAGTATGGATCCTTGGCTTTAATTTCCCATTGGTCCAAATGAGTGACAAACAAGTGTTATAGAAAAATTCTCAAATACAATTGAGAAATCGGACTTACATAGTCTATAAGTATGGATCCTTGGCTTTAATTTCCTATTGGTCCAAATGAGTGACAAACAAATGTTATAGAAAAATTCTCAAATACAATTGAGAAATCGGACTTACATAGCCTATAAGTATGGATCCTTGGCTTTAATTTCCCATTGGTCCAAATGAGTGACAAACAAGTGTTACAGAAAAATTCTCATATACAATTGAGAAATCGGACTTACATAGTCTATAAGTATGGATCCTTGGCTTTAATTTCCCATTGGTCCAAATGAGTGACAAACAAATGTTATAGAAAAATTCTCAAATACAATTGAGAAATCGGACTTACATAGTCTATAAGTATGGATCCTTGGCTTTAATTTCCCATTGGTCCAAATGAGTGACAAACAAATGTTATAGAAAAATTCTCAAATACAATTGAGAAATCGGACTTACATAGTCTATAAGTATGGATCCTTGGCTTTAATTTCCCATTGGTCCAAATGAGTGACAAACAAATGTTATAGAAAAATTCTCAAATACAATTGAGAAATCGGACTTACATAGTCTATAAGTATGGATCCTTGGCTTTAATTTCCCATTGGTCCAAATGAGTGACAAACAAATGTTATAGAAAAATTCTCAAATACAATTGAGAAATCGGACTTACATAGTCTATAAGTATGGATCCTTGGCTTTAATTTCCCATTGGTCCAAATGAGTGACAAACAAATGTTATAGAAAAATTCTCAAATATAATTGAGAAATCGGACTTACATAGTCTATAAGTATGGATCCTTGGCTTTAATTTCCCATTGGTCCAAATGAGTGACAAACAAATGTTATAGAAAAATTCTCAAATACAATTGAGAAATCGGACTTACATAGTCTATAAGTATGGATCCTTGGCTTTAATTTCCCATTGGTCCAAATGAGTGACAAACAAATGTTATAGAAAAATTCTCAAATACAATTGAGAAATCGGACTTACATAGTCTATAAGTATGGATCCTTGGCTTTAATTTCCCATTGGTCCAAATGAGTGACAAACAAGTGTTACAGAAAAATTCTCATATACAATTGAGAAATCGGACTTACATAGTCTATAAGTATGGATCCTTGGCTTTAATTTCCCATTGGTCCAAATGAGTGACAAACAAATGTTATAGAAAAATTCTCAAATACAATTGAGAAATCGGACTTACATAGTCTATAAGTATGGATCCTTGGCTTTAATTTCCCATTGGTCCAAATGAGTGACAAACAAGTGTTATAGAAAAATTCTCAAATACAATTTAGAAATCGGACTTACATAGCCTATAAGTATGGATCCTTGGCTTTAATTTCCCATTGCTCCAAATGAGTGACAAACAAGTGTTATAGAAAAATTCTCAAATACAATTGAGAAATCGGACTTACATAGTCTATAAGTATGGATCCTTGGCTTTAATTTCCCATTGGTCCAAATGAGTGACAAACAAGTGTTATAGAAAAATTCTCAAATACAATTGAGAAATCGGACTTACATAGTCTATAAGTATGGATCCTTGGCTTTAATTTCCCATTGGTCCAAATGAGTGACAAACAAATGTTATAGAAAAAATCTCAAATACAATTGAGAAATCGGACTTACATAGTCTATAAGTATGGATCCTTGGCTTTAATTTCCCATTGGTCCAAATGAGTGACAAACAAGTGTTATAGAAAAATTCTCAAATACAATTTAGAAATCGGACTTACATAGCCTATAAGTATGGATCCTTGGCTTTAATTTCCCATTGGTCCAAATGAGTGACAAACAAATGTTATAGAAAAATTCTCAAATACAATTGAGAAATCGGACTTACATAGTCTATAAGTATGGATCCTTGGCTTTAATTTCTCATTGGTCCAAATGAGTGACAAGCAAATGTTATAGAAAAATTCTCAAATACAATTGAGAAGTCGGACTTACATAGTCTATAATTATGGATCCTTGGCCTTAATTTCCCATTGGTCCAAGTGAGTGACAAACAAGTGTTATAGAAAAATTCTCAAATACAATTTAGAAATCGGACTTACATAGTCTATAAGTATGGATCCTTGGCTTTAATTTCCCATTGGTCCAAATGAGTGACAAACAAGTGTTATAAAAAAATTCTCAAATACAATTGAGAAATCGGACTTACATAGTCTATAAGTATGGATCCTTGGCTTTAATTTCCCATTGGTCCAAATGAGTGACAAACAAATGTTATAGAAAAATTCTCAAATACAATTGAGAAATCGGACTTACATAGCCTATAAGTATGGATCCTTGGCTTTAATTTCCCATTGGTCCAAATGAGTGACAAACAAATGTTATAGAAAAATTCTCAAATACAATTGAGAAATCGGACTTACATAGCCTATAAGTATGGATCCTTGGCTTTAATTTCCCATTGGTCCAAATGAGTGACAAACAAGTGTTATAGAAAAATTCTCAAATACAATTGAGAAATCGGACTTACATAGCCTATAAGTATGGATCCTTGGCTTTAATTTCCCATTGGTCCAAATGAGTGACAAACAAGTGTTATAGAAAAATTCTCAAATACAATTGAGAAATCGGACTTACATAGCCTATAAGTATGGATCCTTGGCTTTAATTTCCCATTGGTCCAAATGAGTGACAAACAAATGTTATAGAAAAATTCTCAAATACAATTGAGAAATCGGACTTACATAGTCTATAAGTATGGATCCTTGGCTTTAATTTCCCATTGGTCCAAATGAGTGACAAACAAGTGTTATAGAAAAATTCTCAAATACAATTTAGAAATCGGACTTACATAGCCTATAAGTATGGATCCTTGGCTTTAATTTCCCATTGGTCCAAATGAGTGACAAACAAATGTTATAGAAAAATTCTCAAATACAATTGAGAAATCGGACTTACATAGTCTATAAGTATGGATCCTTGGCTTTAATTTCTCATTGGTCCAAATGAGTGACAAGCAAATGTTATAGAAAAATTCTCAAATACAATTGAGAAATCGGACTTACATAGTCTATAAGTATGGATCCTTGGCTTTAATTTCCCATTGGTCCAAATGAGTGACAAACAAGTGTTATAGAAAAATTCTCAAATACAATTTAGAAATCGGACTTACATAGCCTATAAGTATGGATCCTTGGCTTTAATTTCCCATTGGTCCAAATGAGTGACAAACAAGTGTTATAGAAAAATTCTCAAATACAATTGAGAAATCGGACTTACATAGCCTATAAGTATGGATCCTTGGCTTTAATTTCCCATTGGTCCAAATGAGTGACAAACAAGTGTTATAGAAAAATTCTCAAATACAATTGAGAAATCGGACTTACATAGTCTATAAGTATGGATCCTTGGCTTTAATTTCCCATTGGTCCAAATGAGTGACAAACAAGTGTTATAGAAAAATTCTCAAATACAATTGAGAAATCGGACTTACATAGTCTATAAGTATGGATCCTTGGCTTTAATTTCCCATTGGTCCAAATGAGTGACAAACAAGTGTTATAGAAAAATTCTCAAATACAATTGAGAAATCGGACTTACATAGCCTATAAGTATGGATCCTTGGCTTTAATTTCCCATTGGTCCAAATGAGTGACAAACAAGTGTTATAGAAAAATTCTCAAATACAATTGAGAAATCGGACTTACATAGCCTATAAGTATGGATCCTTGGCTTTAATTTCCCATTGGTCCAAATGAGTGACAAACAAATGTTATAGAAAAATTCTCAAATACAATTGAGAAATCGGACTTACATAGCCTATAAGTATGGATCCTTGGCTTTAATTTCCCATTGGTCCAAATGAGTGACAAACAAATGTTATAGAAAAATTCTCAAATACAATTGAGAAATCGGACTTACATAGCCTATAAGTATGGATCCTTGGCTTTAATTTCCCATTGGTCCAAATGAGTGACAAACAAGTGTTATAGAAAAATTCTCAAATACAATTGAGAAATCGGACTTACATAGCCTATAAGTATGGATCCTTGGCTTTAATTTCCCATTGGTCCAAATGAGTGACAAACAAGTGTTATAGAAAAATTCTCAAATACAATTGAGAAATCGGACTTACATAGTCTATAAGTATGGATCCTTGGCTTTAATTTCCTATTGGTCCAAATGAGTGACAAACAAATGTTATAGAAAAATTCTCAAATACAATTGAGAAATCGGACTTACATAGCCTATAAGTATGGATCCTTGGCTTTAATTTCCCATTGGTCCAAATGAGTGACAAACAAGTGTTACAGAAAAATTCTCATATACAATTGAGAAATCGGACTTACATAGCCTATAAGTATGGATCCTTGGCTTTAATTTCCCATTGGTCCAAATGAGTGACAAACAAGTGTTATAGAAAAATTCTCAAATACAATTGAGAAATCGGACTTACATAGTCTATAAGTATGGATCCTTGGCTTTAATTTCTCATTGGTCCAAATGAGTGACAAGCAAATGTTATAGAAAAATTCTCAAATACAATTGAGAAGTCGGACTTACATAGTCTATAATTATGGATCCTTGGCCTTAATTTCCCATTGGTCCAAGTGAGTGACAAACAAATTTTATAGAAAAAATCTCAAATACAATAGAGAAATCGGACTTACATAGTCTATAAGTATGGATCCTTGGCTTTAATTTCCCATTGGTCCAAATGAGTGACAAACAAGTGTTATAGAGAAATTCTCAAATACAATTGAGAAATCGGACTTACATAGTCTATAAGTATGGATCCTTGGCTTTAATTTCCCATTGGTCCAAATGAGTGACAAACAAGTGTTATAGAAAAATTCTCAAATACAATTGAGAAATCGGACTTACATAGTCTATAAGTATGGATCCTTGGCTTTAATTTCCCATTGGTCCAAATGAGTGACAAACAAATGTTATAGAAAAATTCTCAAATACAATTGAGAAATCGGACTTACCTAGTCTATAAGTATGGAGCCTTGGCTTTAATTTCCCATTGGTCCAAATGAGTGACAAACAAGTGTTATAGAGAAATTCTCAAATACAATTGAGAAATCGGACTTACATAGTCTATAAGTATGGATCCTTGGCTTTAATTTCCCATTGGTCCAAATGAGTGACAAACAAGTGTTAGTGCTTCTTTCCGCCGCTGGGTACATTTATATATATGCATAGATATATACATATATACATACATACATACATTCATTTGTATGAAAACAAAATAAAAAACTATTTACATAAGATAAAACTAGTTTTACACCAAATATGGGGAAACATAGAAACCGAACACTACTAAATTTTTATGGAATTCTATGGAAAAGAATCCTGATATCGTGAAGGGATTTACAAAACGTGACAAGGTTTTGGTGGATTGTTCAATTTGTGTATGAAATGCTGGTAGAAAAATTGTAAACAAAGCAAAACAGCTGATTCGAACATGTTTTTTGTTTATTATCGAATCAAGACAAAACCAAGACGTTTTCATAACACCAATTGAAATCAGAATCAATTTTCAATTCTGGTAAATGGCAATTCTAACTTGGTTTTCATAACCACCCTGATTGAATAATTTCGATATTGAATTTCCCCGATATAACAGAAAAATATAGAGAATAAAAACTTTTTTAAATACCGAAGTTTTGCTTTTTACAGTTTTATTCATAAAAGTTATGAATTTGTTGTTGTATGAATTTCGTATGAGGAATTCAGTTATAAGTCTATCTACAGGGTCTTTTTTTGTATGATGAGTTATAACGGAATTTTCCGGTTTTATCTTAGACTACATGTCACAACGACTTATGATATCATGCAGTATGGAAGAGCAAGCTTTTATAATCAGTGATATTTTGCCAAAATTTCTATCGCTAAAAGTTGAGAAAACTTACCAGAGAAACTGTGTTTTTCGTTTTTAATAAGATATTGGTTTTCTTTTATTATTGTGGAATTAAATTTATGACACTTTTAATGATAATTTCAAATACATTTTATGTTTTTCTTTTTATATGTATAATAATAATATTATTAGTTTACATTTCTTTAAAGGCAATGTTAGTTCTGGTTTTTATTCTTTTAAGAAAGAAAAAAATTTTAATAAATTTTATATCAAAAATATTTGTTGATTTACTTTATTTTTTTTCATGAATATTATTGGGAAAATTACAATATTAACTGGCTTTTTTAAGATCATTTACTTTTCATTTACACAAACTATATATTTGTATATATATATTTATTTGTAAATCTTACACTAAGAAAAGAATTAATACAAATTGATACAAGAAATGCACACAGAAAAAGTAAAAAAAAAAACGCAATCATTTTAACAGAATGTTTTTTGAATAATAATAGATCGATAAAATACGTTTGTTCACACTAACACAAAGTTTTACAAAAAAAAAAACAAATAATACATACAATTTTTTTTTTTTTTTTTTTAAGAAAAATTGTAGAAAATATTTAACAAAAATTAAAAAAAAAGATTTATAAATTTATTGTTCCATTAGAATCCACAAATTTTGAAGGACTCTTAAGAGAGAGTTAAAGAATATTGGTTTCTCAAATCAACAAACCAGAGAAACGTTTAAAGCTTTTAAGGGCACCACTACTACATATACGAGTACACTTGTAAAATTGAAAATTTGTCGAACTTTAACGACTCCCATGTAAAACATATAGCGAACGTTGCCACATTTTACAGATTTCGTCACGACTACGACACTCGTGATATATATATATATGTACATATATAATATATAAGTACATATATAATTTAAAATTGATTGCAGGTTATCGTTCACGAGCATCATTTTTTGGAAAAATTTGAAAAAAAAACATTAAAGAAACTTTAACGAATTCATATGCAAAATGTAAAATAGATTGCAAATAAATGAAATTGAAACCAAAAAAAAAAAATTTGGAAAAGGGTAAAAAACGGATTAAGATCGAAATAAAGGATTCTGTTTAAAAATGCTGCTAGACTATCGTTTGCAGCCTGTATATGTTTGATGTCAGACAGTTTGACAAAGTTACATGTAAGCGAACTTGATGTCAAGCAATGTAAAGTTTTTCTGAACAATACATGCTTGATGACGTGTCAAGCATTTTTATAATACATACATACGAGTACATATATAATAGTGAGTGCTCTTTATAGTATTACTTGACAATTTATATTTTAAACTATTTTTTTTTTAATACAAAAATTTAATACAATCGTTTTTATTTCTTAATTTTATTGTTTTAATGAAGTACTTTTTGAGAATATAGTTTTTTTTTTTCAATATTGCTTGATTTTTGCAATACATATTTTATATTTATTTATTATTATTTTTTTTACTTATGTTCATTTTATTAAATAAATTTCAGCACTTTTTTTGTTTGTTCTTTAAAAGGGGATGATTTTTCAAAAATCAAATTTAGAATACATTTAGTTTATGAACTTGTTTGGGAGAGTTTTTGGTACTTTAAAGACTTAATTTTACTTAATTTGATTAAATAATTTTGAATTTTGTTGTTTAATTTAACGATTTTTATTTTTAAGTTTTTAATTTTCTTTTCAATATTTTTCATGTTCAATTCGGTAGATATTGCAGCCTAGTGTTTTGTAAATGGTTTGATATTTTATTGCTTTGTTTTTTTCTTGTTGTTTGTACTTATTCCCAATCCTTTTTTATTTCAAATGTCCAGTCCCATTTGAGGTGAACGTGTTTATCGTCATCGGTAAAGAGTGATGATACCGAATAGGTGCCGCGTGCCATTAAACCAGAAGGCGCCTCTTCATTGGGTGTAATGTAGCATTGGATTTCCTTTTTGGGTGGATAAGAGCCCACCATATGTGTCATTTTATCAACTGTTTGAGTATAGGAAGAGATTTGAATATAATCAAAATATTATGATTGAATTTTCCAACAAAAAACACATAAAAAAACCAATTGTTAGTTAAAAAGAAAATGACAATGAAGTGGTAATTTTAATTAATATTGAAACCTTTTCTTGTGATTTAATAGAGTTGTGCGAATCGCGAACGAATTAGTTTAATTGAACCGATTTTGATTTTATTTCTTCAATTTAAAGGGCAACGTCAAAGCCATACAAAGTTAAAACATATACTATTTCAACTAATTGTACTTACCAATTTCTATAAAAATTTTGCACACACTTCAAGTTACCGTTACAGTACTACACTATTATTAAAACAGGGCATTTTTCTTTTTAAAAAACTTGTACTAAACTGATTCTTATAAAGCTTTTCTGACACTTTAAAAAAGTTCCCGTTGCAATACTACATTAATATTAAACAGTAGGCGGTTATATGCCCATTCAGGTTCTCCTAAATCGATTTTTATGAAACTTTGCACACACTTTAACTTACTGTTTAAGTACTACACTATTATTCAAAAGTGGGCAGTGGCATGCCCATTCAAAGTGCATATTCTCTTTTATTAAGTTCTGCTTAATCGATTCTAACCAAACTTTTCTCGCACTTTAAGTTACCGTTGCAGTACTACACTTTGATAAAAAAAGAGTGGGCAGTGTTACGCCCATTCAAAGTAAATGTTATTTTTCAACAGCTTCTACTAAACCCATTCCTATGAAAATTTTCATACACTTTAAGTTCCCATTCTTTTGAAATTTGGGTTCCATTTTTAGTTATCGTAAAAATTTAATAATTATGATAAAAAATAGTAGGCACCAAAACAAAATACATATACATAGTTACTTTTAGTTAAACGATTATTTAACAACTTTGCACACAATTTGTCAAGGAACAATTATAAAAAATTATGTTAAAAACAGTTGGGCGGAGCAGTCAGGTTTTTTTTACTGCCTAACCCACGATATCGAACGATGTCGATCGCTTGATTTTTAGACGTAAAAAATCTATCTTGCTTGATTAGTGCTTCTTTCCGCTGCTGGGATGTTTGGATGTATGTGTGTGTGTATATATATATGTATGTATGGGTGTGTATGTATGTGTGTGTGTGTGTGTGGGTGCATGTCAAACACTCAGATAGGTGGCGCATTTTCTTAATTTTAGATTATTGGTTCAGCGCCTCCCGTGTTAAGTAGATGCATTAACTTTCTCAAGCTGTAACATAATGCCGATCAGACAAATTCATAACGATGACTAATCATATTTTGTTCCAATCCATTTTCAAGCATTTTTCAAATTTTCATTGCCATTTCCTTTATTTATAATTTCCTTTAAGTTTTGCTTTTGAAATAAAGATATCTTACCAGCTATTTCTTAAAGTTGTTAGTAGATTTTTTTTTTATAACGTATTTTTGGTTTTGGAAACACACACACATTTAGTTAGACACATACACAAACATTGAGAAAATAAATAAATTATCAAAAAGAAATTATTAGTAGAAAACACACGTAATAATTTGAAAAATGTAAACACAAAATCAGTTCAGTGAAGTGAAAGCTTTTAACGGTTTAAATTAATACAATATTAAAACGGTTATAACTAAAGTGATTAATAAAATATAAGTTAAGCCAAACATTCCGTAAAATATATTCGAAGTAGTAGATTCGGTAAACATTTTTACACAATATTAACACAAATTCCAATATATTTCAAAAGATGTATGTTGCAAGACTGGTTGTAATAAACTAAATTGATGGGGCAAAAGATAATGTAAAAATCAGCATTTGCACAAAAAAAATAAATAAAATGAGAACATGATTAACGGAGTGTATTTAAAACACTTGGGGAAAACATAAAAATATTGCATAAATAAAATACACAGACATTGGCAATGGTAGCGCATTAGGCCAACATAATATGAAGCAGAAATTTCAAAATAATGAAAAAGAAAATTGTTAAGCACTTACCAGGGACACCTAAACGATAAGTCTTTTGTACGTATTTAAGGCCGTGCACAATTTCTCTTTGAACAATAAAATCAATGCGTACTTTATACTGAACGCCTTCTTTTATAACAAAAACCTAAAAAAGAAATAAAAAGTAAGTGTATAAGAGAATATGTACGTAAAAGAGATACAAATAAAATGTATTTTACTACACCTACTTGTTTTTTAAGTTGACTTAGATCACCAGTTAAATCTAATTCCATATCATCACGTCCTTCCACAACCAAAGCTAATTTCTTAACAATAACTTTGCGGTGATCATTTGGTTCTTTTTTTGTAGAAGAAATCAAAGAGCAAAAGGAGTTTTAAAACAAATTTGCAAATTTGCGGCGTGCTTAAGTTTAAAATTAATCTTACCAACAATAATTTTTTCCGCCTGTGCTTCACCAAGCAGAGTTTCCTTATAACGTCTTAAGCTTTCATCCTCCTGATCAGCGGCCATTATTTCTTCAATTGTTTTCTCTGGTGGTGGCTGATAGTTGCCATCGTGCACGTCCTCTTCGTGTACCTCGTCATGATGCACATCATTTTTTGCAGCTACAGCATTGACAGACATGTTGGTTTAGTTTCTTTTTCTTTTTTTGTTTTTTAAAAGAGTTTTAATAGTTTTGCGTAGTTTTCCAGTTAAAGTAGTAGAATATTTAACAGGCAAAATTATGTGTTGACGAAATTAAGCCACCTGTTAAGAAAAGATATGAAACATTTAAATAAATACCATTTTATTCTCCAGAAAACTTATACATAACAGATAAGGGAAACACATAAAAAATATTTCGACAGATAATTTAATTTTTTACACCGATATCTCTGGAATGGTTTAATCAGATTTAATGAATTTTACAGGTATTGATGACATTATTTGTTGCGTTTAAGAGAAATAGAGAAATGCGGACGTCATCGTAAAAATAGAAAAATATGTACTCGTATTCAGCAAAATCTCAAAACGTCGAGATCTGAAGAAATTTAATTTTTCTAATCTTTTCGAAGGTAACGGACTGCAGTCTTTCATTCCCTCTTTTCCTCCTAGTTTTCGTTTATTTAGTTCCCCACTTACACTCTTATTTAACCTTTCTTTCCCTGTTTCTCGCCCTTTCTCTTTTTAATTTCCTCTTTATATAACCTCTTTTCTCTTCCTTTCCTTTCTATTAATTTGTATTTTCTTGAACTCGCTATTTTTCTTTGGTAGTGACTTCCTAAAAATCTCGCGGTAGTCTTTGCCATTTTCTCAACCATCTTTTTATCCTCTTTCAACGGCCATCGGTATCTCACACCCTTACAATTTTGCTTTCCTTTTTCCCTTCCATTTCTCTCTGTCATATCTTTCTTTTTTTAATATCTTTCTCACTTCTCTTTTTGCTTGTCTTTCTCCCTTTTCTTGTATTCTATTTTATTTTTTTAATCCTTTTGATTTTCTCTGTCTTTCTCACTTTCTGGAAAAAGAGTGTGAGCTCTTTCTTGATTTCTCTTATTTTGCTTTCTGTTCCTTTTTTTTCTTTCTCTTTCTCCCTTTTCTCTCCGTCATTCGCTCTCCCCCTCTTTAATTTTCTATTATTCTATTTTTATATTTCTTTCCTTTTCGCTATTTCTTTAAATTTGTTCTTTATCGTTGTATCTTTCATTTTCAATATTTCATTCGTCTTCCTTTTTGTTGTTGCAGCGATCACGGGCCATTGCAATGTTGGCAACCATGCAAAGTAAATGAGATTAACGTCCCAACAATTTTGAAGGAGTTTCCTAAATTAGAAGGTGGATGGAACCAATCTCCCACCTTCTCCGGTTGTCCTTTTCCAGCAGAATAACCAACGACATTTATGGGCCGATCGTCCTTCGTCAGCTTGTTGTCTTAACTGGCGTAGGTCAGAATCGTCAAAATGAACTCTTATCAGGAGCAGTAAATGGTGCCATATTACACACATTTTCCATCTTATATAACAGCCTGCCTAACCTAACCTAACCTAGCTTACTTTTTTCCTCATTCGATTTCCTTCTTCCTCGGTCAGTTGATTTCTCACATTTCCTCTTTCGATCAACTTCTTTCTTTCAGCGCAATGAAGCTGAGATCAGTCAGTTTTGGATATGATTAGTTGATCAAGCCGCCAGCGAGCCAAGATGTGTTCTCTGACCCTTTCTGTGTCGGCTGAAATGGGTACGAAGAGATTTTATGAAGATCTCGTCACCATGTGTGGGCTAAAGTGGTTATCGCGTTGACTACTAAGCAAACAATGACTTGGGGCCTTGGTTCAAACCCTGGCCAGAGCAAGTCAACCAAAATCATTAATTTTTCTAATGTACATTAGTGAGACATTGTATTAATTGTTGTCGGACTATTTAAGTGATGAAGGCATAGCACTGGTCACTAAAACCTGTTCCGATAGCGATTGCTGTTTAAAACTAATGTACACAACATCGCCCTCCTTCGTCGGTTAGCGGAAACATCGGCGAAGTAAAACAATTAATAAAAATTCCTGCTAATAACACAGCTTAACAAAGGTAATGCGTCTACTTAACACCAGAGGCGCCTCAACACTGCTATAAAAATTAACATAACACGCAAAGCAGAGTTGTAAGAGATAAGCCTTCTATCTAAATTCTCCACCCCATCCTTCTCCCTGAGTTCTAGCACAATATATTGCATAAGTAGGGGTTTATCCCCTGAGTGCTGATCCTAACAAAAAAAAAGAAATAATAGAATAACCAATCACACTAGCAGAATGTTTCAGTACATATTTCGTGATCGCTAACAGCATCTCATCAGCGTTCGTATGTCCATTTATAGCGCTTATCAATGTGGATGCTAATGTGCAAGAATATCAGAAGAACGATTGACCACTTGGAAGACAACATTCGCCGCATTATTGCCACGGCCACATATGTTGGAAAAAGTCATCGAAAATTGTGCCTCCAGATTAAACTACGTTCGAGCCAGCCGTGGCGGTCATATACTACAAGAAGTCATATTTAAATTATAATGCCAGAAGATTATCTTTCGAATAAAGTAAATTTCATGTCAATTTAAAAAATGCATTTTTGTTTTATTCCATTTCAAAGTTCTATACCTCTATTAATAACACCCTTTATGTACTCCTTAAAGCACATATTTTCCCGCAAAAAAGTTTTTTCCACTTCTTTTAAGCAATTTTCTATAGAAATTTTATTTCTTTTTGTGGCGTCTTTTTTAATGAAAAGTCTGTTTTTTTTCTCTCATGTTATTTTTTTATACACACTTATGCACATAGATATCTATGTACATAATATGTATGTGCATATTAATACATATACCGAAAATACCATTGTGTTTAAAGCTTATCAATAAATTAAAAAATAAATACCAATATGTATAATAAATAATTTGTGGAGTTTATCAGTTATTATATATATTTTTTTTTTGTTTTTTTTTTTTATTTTTCGTTTCAATATTCATGAGTAAAATATCGATTATATGTTCAATGTTGTAAAGGTAGTATAATTTTTTTTACGCCTATTTCATAGATATTATTACGAGGACAATAATCATTTAGCTGGTCATTGGTTTCGGTTTGGGGAGGGGGTTGGAGGGAATGACAGTGCGTTGTGTTTTATGTATTTCACCTACAGTCTATGACATGTTAAATAAATTTAAATCATTGTTGTTCATTTTTTTGTGCCCTTTTCTTCCTCAAAGCTTTTAAGGTTTACGTAGAAGGTCATGTTAATCTATTAGTTTTGTGTTCGTTATTTATAGCTCGCATAGCAAAAAAAATATGTTATTAAATATTTATGAAAATCAGGGTTTAAATATTGATGTATGTTTTTATATTTTTTACGCAAACTAAAACATATTGAAACATATTTTCCTATTATGAGAAACAAAAGCTACTCAAAAGTGTTCTAGATTATGCCAATATGAAAAATATGAAACAGTTAAAACTTTATATTATCAACTACTCTGATAAATATGAGAAAACTACATATGTACACATGTACACCAGAAAAAGAAATATTTATGTTTTATGTTATTATTATTATGAATAAACGTAATTATTATTTGAACTGTAATAATGTATAAATGAAAATTAATGAAAATTCAAAATTACTACGAGTTTTTTGTTTTTTAAAAACATTAGCATGTGCAATCAGATTAGCATAACGTATCAGTATACCGATTTCAAGGCCGCTACACCTCTCATCAGCGTTCAATTCTCCATATTTACAATTTTCGTAAAGTGGATACTAATTGGGAAGAATATCAACTATTTAACCAAGTTTTCAACAGAAATAGAATACGAGAATTAATTTAATTTATTTTTATTCTATTTTTACAGATTGAAATAATTTTGGTTAGTACGAAATTCCCTATGTCTGATTGCTTAAGGCCGTGCTTCACTATCCTACCCAATCGTACGATTCATTCACATTCTTACAAAAATCTGCCGACTTTAAAAAATCGTTTCAAAATGGTGTTGTAGGTGCCACACTATCATACAAAACTAATGCCAAAACATCTGATTGACAATAAATAGTACTCTGATCGCATGAAAACTATCATTTTATGAAAATTTTCATAAATTTTTAAAAATCGCACGACTTGCCAAAAAATCCGTCACATACAGGCATGTTCCAGAAAAGTAAAAGTAAATGAAGTTTACTTTTTACACTTTTTATTTTCAATTTTACATAAAAAAAGACCGATCACCATCACTATTTCTGCTTTCGTATGGAATTTACATACATTATGTATATTCATTACAAACAGCAAACTTTTGGTTTTGCGAAAAATCAAAAATAGAAAGTGTGAAAACTAAACTTCATTTACTTTTACTTTTCTGGAACATGCCTGATATTTGCATTTTTGGTCCACACTACCATACATGTTTAGCACACATGTCATATTTGGCATATCGCGCGACTGTGTAGGATAGTGCGGCACGGCCTTTACTACTAATATTCAACCAACTCTCATAGTTCGTTATACTCAAAGTATTTTACTTTGCAATTATAACGTATTGTTATTTTCTCTCAATATTTTGGATATTCGCATCAATTTGATAATCCTATTACAATTATTAGAGAATAGCTCCTGCCCAAGCTGAATTAATATTTGATGTTATTATTACGAATAAACGTAATTATTATTTGAACTGTAATAATGTATAAATGAGAAATTATTATTATTAGGCTTAAGTTCAGTTTTATTGAATTGCATATTTTTTTCTGCAAATCTATATACTTGTGTTAGTTTCAGTTGAAAGGGACCTATGGGCAAAAAGTGAGTTTTGGAGAAAAACGATTTTGATGTTAACAAGTTAATTTTGAAACGCCTGAAAGCTTTATAGCTCGAAACCCGTTAAAAGGGTTTTTGGGGGTCGCTGATTACGAATCTGGTATTGGATTTTGAAAATTCAAAATGCCGGATCCAATATGGCGGACTATTTTTTTGTAATATTATTGAATTTGTTTGAAACTCGTCAGTTTTTTTTTAAGTTATTGTGTTTAATTTTTAAGTTATTATGTTTTTTTTTTTTGTTTTTAAAATAAATACTGAAATAAAATTGGATCCACCTTTTCGAATTTCAAAAACCCGACTTTAATTTCATTATCAGCGACCGCAAAAAGCTGTAAGTAATGATTTTAAAACAAATCTGATCAATTAAAAAAAAAAACTTATCCACCATTTAGGATTTTTAAAATTTAATACCAGATTCGTAATAGTCGGCCCCGAAAGGCGAGTTTCAAGTAAATTAGATGAATTACAAAAAATTTTGTTGTATCTGCTTCTTTTCTTTTCTTATCAAAGGTGTATTTTAAAGATTACTTATGACAAATGTAATGCAGTTAGAAAACTGAGGTTTGCTACATTAGAAAGAGCGTATTGTCTGTTTTACGAATCACCAAAAAAGTAAAAATCGATTTTTTCATCCATAGGTGCCTTTTAATGAATATATTTGGGGGGTATTCACACTATAGTCATAAAGTCATATGTCATAATATAATAACACACCATAATATGACAAGTGTGAGCACATTGTGATACAGGTATGTGATAGAAATCGATTCGATTTGAAAAGAAATCGAAGAAATGGAAATCGGATCGAATCTATTTACATACATATTTTTATGTGACCTCCGTCCGCTGGAAAATTCCTGCTAATTTTTTTTTTTTTTTTTTTGCGACAGGAGTAATTTTTTCAAAGTTCTTTACTTTCTTGCATTTGCTCCCAAATCTTTTAAATTTTAGCAGTTTTTTATTTTGGCGATTTTCAATGCGATTGCAATGCAAATACATTTCTCAAAGTTTTGGCCATTTTTAATCAAAATTATGGCGAATGGTGTAATTTTGCCGAAGTTTTTGGTTTTTTTTTAGATTTTTTGAAACTTTTAATCATTATTGCAGCATTCTATAATCCTTTCCATTTCCCAAGATTTTGCGATTTTTCGCCATTTTCGTGATTTCTCCAAATTGTTTTGCATTCGTTAAAGTTTTAGCGATTTTTAATCAGAATTATGATACATATCTTTAAATTTAATTTTAAATTTAAATAGACATTGTTAAGATATTTCGAGTAAAAAAATAAAAATTTAATATCTAAATATCCCTTTAGATTTCAACACACACTGCTGAATAGAACAAACATTGTTTTCAATAGAAGCCACTAAACCTCGTCAGTGTTCATGTGCATAATGCTTTCATTACTTGTTAGGTAGCTCTTTTGAACGTGATTACAAATATTCCATTTATACATATTTCGAATGCAAAAAGAATACGAGACTTCTCACCACTAATTTGATGTTAGCTGGTGGCTTTTAGTTTTTCACCATATACTAATAAACATTACAGTGTTACCAACGAATTATATCCTACAATGCCTGCGCAATCTCCTGATTAAGAATAATTAATTTCTACTTTATTTTAAATAATTTTGCTTTTTTTAATCATAGAAAAACAAAAAACTAAACTGAATTTAACTAATAAAATATTATTAGATTAATAAATTTTTATTGATTAACAGCTTTCAACATTTTCTAAGTTTATTATTGAGTGCAATTGCTTTTTGTTTTATTTTTACATTAAATACACAATTGTGGTTTTACCCATTTTTAGAACAGATGACGACTGACTGACTATATTTTCAATATAAAAGCAACAATAAATGATACAGTCACTACAACTGCTACTACTTTATCCATCATCTAAATTATTAATTTTTTTATCGTAAATTTTCTGAGTTCGTAATTTTATGCAAACGACATTATTGAAAATTTTAATTTTTTTAAAGCGAAAAAAAAAATTCCAGTACGAGAGAACAGGGGCCTGTTCGTAAATTCATCACTGCGCTGCATAATATGATTATTTTGCACTGCCACTGCTAATCAGCTGTTGCTTATGTTTCTTTTTGCGCATTTTAATGTTTGTATTTATGAACCAAAAAATTTAACAAAAATGGAAAAGTTAATGATAAATTTAATTTTTGAGCTGGACGATAAAACTAATGATGTAAAATTGTCTAATCTACAAGAAAGAAAAAGGTTAAGAAATAAAAAACAAATAATAAAATAAAAATTTCCGTTGCATCAGCCATTTTTATGATTAGTGTTTTGTGTTTATTTGCGCATAATATACTGCAGCGATGCATTTTTGAACGCATACCTTTTGCAGAGTTGCCACTATTTGCATATATGAACGTACTGCGCACAATATGCAGCGCAGTTTTGCATTTACGAACAGGCCCCAGCTCCATGACCTTTTTCAGATTTTAAATATTTTGTTTAACAAAAAGTTCTATTATTTCTAAAATAACCAAATGTAAAACTTTCTGACTATTGGACAATTATTAACGCGGTACTTGGTGCCACCTCCAAAAAAACTATGTACACCAACACCTGCCATTTTCGCGAGAAGGACCAATATTCTCTTGCCATGAATCTTTTTAAAAACGTTGCTGAAATCTGTTTATTTCTCTTATACATATGTATATTTATTTTCTATTTGGGCGAATGTTACGCCTGATTGATTCGGTTTTTTTTTTTGTTGGTGTAGGACCACCACTCATTGGGTGACCCCTTCCTTTGAAATGCATTGTGCCAGAACTTAAGGAAAGGAATAGAGTAGAGAAGTTAGATGGTGAAATATAGAAAAAGGCTTAATTTTTTAACAGCGTAGTTACATATTTTTAATTTGAATTTTTTTTATTTGCAGATACACACATAATGGATAAAAAATATATTAAAGAGCTCCTTAAAACAAATAAAAATTTTCAAATATGTAATTAACATTAATTTTTTATATTTTTATTTCGAAATATAAAAAACCCAAATGTTTTCTTTCTAAATAAATGATATTTTGTACAACAGACATTTCCAAAATAAGGTACTGATAGAAGCTTCGCTAAGGAACAGCCAAGCGACCTATATGTATGTATGTCACTTTGTATTAACAATATACATACATAATTCTTAAAAGGGCCACTCGTAGAGTTTTACAGTCTCCACGCATATCAAACTGAAGTGGTATTTAATATTAGTAACACCTAATAAGTATGTTGCAACTTGCAATTCAAATTATTAAAATTCACAATAGGGGTTTTCTTTTTCGAATGTGTTTCAAAATAAAAAAACGAAGAATTGTTCCACTAAATAAAAATTTAACATGAAAATGTTCTACATAGAATCCACATCGGAATAATATTTGGCCTCCAAATCAATTCTTTAAAGTTAAAGATATTTAATTTTCTTTTCTTTCAACAAAATCTTACGAGAATTTTCATGTGTAATGAGAGTGAAAATGTTGCCGCATATTGATGTTTGTTTATAAATATTTATAATTTAACCTTAAGATGTGCCTATTTATAATCCAACTTTAAACTTAAAGGAAGAACTTGTTCAATGCCACCCTCCATTTTTCCATACGTCACTATTTTATAGTATTTTTACACATAATTAAATAATGTTGAAAATTTGATATTGTTTTATGTAAACAACTACACAACATTAAAAGCAAAATGATTACAAACTTTTTTTCCTTGTTTTCTTTACAAACTTGTGCTTAACCCTAGAAAGTTTTATTTTATAATTTGCAGAATTTTTTCCATGGACTGAGTATGTGCGTGTTCTTCCAAATTATTAATTGGATATATATTTGTTATATAAAAGTAACTTATCACTCTAAGTTGTATATAAATTTGCAAAATTCATTAAATGGAAAGCCTAAAACAATTTTTAGAATTTTTTTACATATATGACTTTATAGGTTATCTTACAAATCACAAATAAATCGATATAACAACGACACTTTATTTTTAGAAATTTTCAATAAATTTTGGCATTAACTTTTTAGTGCATATATTTGCATATTTTACTCTTAATAATTTTGCATATTTCCAAAAACTGTGTATATTTAGGGAATTTTTTTTAGTTTTTGTGGAATATTTGCTTGTTTTTCGTGGATATTTTGACTTTTACAATATTAACCCAAGAAATCAGTTTTTCGATTCAACAATATTTAAATTTTCAGTAATTTTTTCAAATTCTCCAATTCTGTCCACACTTCTTTGATTTCTTCCGAGTTAATTTTTTAGAGCTCTAAAAATTTGTAATCATTATTTTTTAGTGCAAATTTTCGACAATATAATTTGTTGTTTTTTTTATTCACTTTAAGATGAAACAAACCAAAAAGAAAGCAGTTTTGTAAACAACGAATTTTTAATTTTTTTCGCAGTTTCTCAAATTTATGCAATTTTGTTAGATAGTTTTGCAAATTTTACACTGCAGCGTATATTTAGGGGATTTTTAATCGTTATGATGGATATTTTTTGAGCAAAAAAACTAGACTAGCGTTAGTCGGCTCGGCTCGGCAACAAGCGGGCACTCTGTATGCACCCTTAGCTTGTATGAGTATATTTGGTAGTGTTGGCTGATATGGTTAGCAGCTTGATCTGGGTTAAAACCTTGGTCAGAGCAAGTCATAAATATCGTGAATTTTTCTATGTACATTAGGTGACATTGTATTAGTTGTTGTTGGACTTGTTTTTTTTTCAGTATATTGGTTTGAAACGGTCTTAAATAGTATTCACCAATTCGTGCATCTAAGGTTAATCAGCCACAACACACACACACACACAATAACAACAAATTTGAAAATGATATCCCAAACACACACAACAAAAGTAATAATCATAACTATGCTGTTAAGACATAAAGAATAGAAAAAAATTAAAAGACCTCCCCTTTAGCTGCACTTGACCTGATAAACAAAAATAAATAAATTAATACTCTATTATCTTGAAAAACAAAAGTACCCAAGAACACAACTACAACAAACTAAGCATTTCTTTAAATAATACCCAGTGTATTGTGCCGAATTTCCAATAAAACGGAAAAGATAAAAAATATCATCCAAAATGTATGAATCACTAATGAAAAAATAAACGAAACAACAAGAAAAACACCGGCAAATGAAACCAAACGAAAGTTGAAGAAATCGCAAACTACCGGATAATTTTTATTATAAAATAACGATAATGACAATGATAATGGCTAATTAAGAGGGGAAGAAAAAAGTTTATATATAAATGAATGAATTTAGGAGGAACAAGCGAGATATTGATAAAAAATATATATAGTCAAAATGGGCGACGAACAGAGTCAATACCGGTTGCAGAAAACAAAACCAAATGTGAGTAGGGAAAAATATGTAAGCAGACAAAGGAGATTAATGACTGACTGCTTATTTCAAGAGCAGCATAGTATCCCAAGGGTGGACAAACAAGGAAAAGGCAAGCAGCACACACTCATCTACCCACAAACGTGAACACATGCATAGATACATATGAATATATGTATGTATGTATGTACAGTAGTACATAATTTTTAAACACACAAACGTACGTAATCAAATTATGTGTGATTGAAATTTTAAATTTAGCTTGGAATCGATGACTTTATTTTAAGGCTATATGTAGTTGTTGTTGATGCAAATTGTTCAACGAAATGGAAAATAATTGTCAACCATAAACAGCACAATCAAACCTGTATAGAAGATTCTGACAACATACCAGCCATTGTACACCAAAATCGACTGCTAAATGGCAAAATATATAATTATGAACGTTTGTATGTACGTTCATATGTACTAGTAAATAACACAGTGTTATTATTAAAGCCAGTCAGAACCTATTATTTATGTTATTTTTTGCTGAAAATCTCTCAAACAGCAAAAGCACTTAACGCAGCTGCATCTTAAACATGAGCACTTATATTTAGAAAGCGGTCCCCACCCTTTTTTGCCGCAGGATCTTACCTTTTCCACTAAGGTTCTAAGCTATCAGCATTTCTTAATTACTTTTTTTTTGTCTTCATTAATTTCTTTATCAAACAAAAAATTATTGAATTTTTTTAACAACTTTTATTCAATAAACTTTATACTCACTTCTTTAATTGCAGAAAAATTTTGTTCGTTTTTTATTTTTTGTCTTGTTCACTTTTCTTGTGGTTAAGAAACAAAAACTATTATATATGAGTATATGTTATTTTTTTCTAATTTTAAGAAGATGCAAGTAGTTTTTTGTAGCAAATAAATTTTAATAAGAAATAAAATTAAACCGCTCTTCGTGTTTGTGTGTGGAATAAGAATTTTTGAACAAATGTCGTGAAAAAAGACATTGAAAAATACCAGTTTTTGCTTATTCTTCTTTTGTGTATAGGTGCTGCCAGAATTTGAAAAGAGGCAAACATGCGTATACACTTATAGCCTTTTTCCACTAGCATACATTTTAGAGGAATGAATGGAATATGTTGAAAATGTCAAATTGCATTTCCATTGGCAACATCTACCATCTTCTCAGCTGTCAAAAATATAAAAATACTTACAGCATAATTTTTTGTGGAAAAAAAATATATGTTAAATTAAAATGAATTATGAAGAAACATTAATAATTGGACTCGTTCATGCTTTACAAGAACAAACACAATTGTTAATGCAGAAAATTTGCGATCCATTATGAAAGATGAATATGAAGATAATTTATGTATGTATGTCATTTATGTACATATGTCATTTATGTATGTCATTCACAAAAAATGAAACTATCAATATGTATGTATCTGTCATTTTGCTAGAGATGACATTAAAATTATCGGAAGATGTTGATTGGAACAAAATGATATAGGAACATCTTTTAAAGATGTAGAAAGATGTTGACTTTTAGTACTGTGTATTTATTATGGGAAGATGTTAACATCTTCTCAAATTGATGGTAGATGTTAAATGTTGCGTAGTGGAAAAAGGCTATTACCAGGTGGTGGTAATTCATTACTTACGCAGTCAAAATTCTTCATGAAAAAAAATTACACAAAAATGGCGACGGAAAATATGTACCAAATTTGATAGTGGGGGTATTGCATAAATTCGTCCGAATTCTCCACTGCATCCACCTGATAATTAATTCGCCTTGCTTTCATGTAAAATTTTTGACATATAAGTGAATTCGCATTGAATATACATTTCTGCAGATGTATGTCTTAGTAGATACACACGTTTACGCAGTTTGATATATTTTGTTGTTGGTAGCATAGTGTGTAGTGGGTATGGTTTTATTTTGGGTTGCATTTTGATCAGCTATAAATATGTTCCTTCATGTAATATCACACTTACGGCCTGTTTCACAATGACGACAAGTCGATGTCGTTCTCTTATTTATATTAAAAACAAAAACAAATTTATTTTTATTTGATTGATGAGCTTGAGGTCAATTTTTTATAAAAAACGTTATAAAATTTTATTTATCGATATTTCGCTACTCCTTTGTGTAGCTTCTTCAGGATTAGATTTGTAAGTAACAAAAAAATAACAACAATATTTTAAACAAAACAATATTCGCTTTAAATTGAATTTTTTTTTTTTCCGGTTTTTGAAATAAATTGAAAATTGTTTTTTATATTTCAAATGGTTTTTGAATTAAATAATTTTTTCCAAGTTGTCAATTGAAAAAAATATTTTAGTTTTTCAATTGACAACTTGGAAAAAATTATTTAATTCAAAAACCATTTGAAATATAAAAAACAATTTTTAATTTATTTCAAAAACCGGAAAAAAAAAAAAAAAAAAAAAAAAAAAAAATTCAATTTAAAGCGAATATTGTTTTGTTTAAAATATTGTTGTTATTTTTTTGTTACTTACAAATCTAATCCTGAAGAAGCTACACAAAGGAGTAGCGAAATATCGATAAATAAAATTTTATAACGTTTTTTTATAAAAAATTGACCTCAAGCTCATCAATCAAATAAAAATAACTTCAAGAAAAGGTCGAAAAATTAGCAATACAAAAAAAAAAAAAAAAAAAAAAAAAAAAAAAAATAAAAACAAATTTAAATATTTTGTTTTTGTTTTCAATATAAATAAGAGAACGACAACGACTTGTCGTCATTGTGAACAGGCCGCTAATATAGTTAGTTGTAATACAAAGCATAGTAGCAATAATATATAGAAACACTATTATATATATATATATATGTATGTGTATATATAATGAATATTGGCACTTGTCAAACTTGATATTATTAAAACCAGTATTTTATTGGAGCGTTATGTTCAGGATTTTCATAATATAATTTAATCTTTGTGTAAATCGAGGTGAACCTTTTTTCTTGATACATTTGCATAATACGGCAGCTCTTGTCAGTAAACAAATTTATACAAACAACAACAGAGAGGATGTTGTTTTTGTTAACACAGATAACGTATTTATCTGAATGCAAGCAACGTGTTTTGATCGAAAACAGATGTTGACTTCATTTATTTTTTTTACATTTGGGCGGTGGGTAGATGTGCCTTTTGACTGTTAAATTTTTAGTTGTTTTATAAAATAAAGTTATAAAACTAAACAATTTGTTAAAGAAATTTTAAGTAAAGCCATCGTGTAGCGCACTCTATAGTAACAAGCCTAAAAAGTATTAATATATCCGTAAAAGAAACCCAAAAGTGTCTCACGTTTGTTTATTCTCTTGCAATATTTTACATAATGGAAAACTTAAAGTAAGTTAAACTATAAAGGTTCTCAAAATATTTATTATAATTTCTTTAACTACAATATAGTCGAAAGGTGAATATGTTTTGTCAGTAGCAGTAGTAGTTTTTTGACAAACGCCATGAGCGGCACACTAGTACACATGCTAGAATTTCAAAAGATATAACGCAGGAGTGTACTAAATAAAGCTCTAGCAATAAAACAATTGAAAGTTTGTATATTTAGTTCTTGGAACGTTGCAACGGATCTTCAAGCATCGAGAAGAGTGCTTGAATTAATTTTATAAAGAAGTATAATATGTATGTATGTCGTCGACTTCAATAGCGGCCACAATGACTGAATGAATTTGTTTTGTTTGAAAATGATATCTGATTTATGTATTTTTTTCTTTAAGAACCCACTATGCTTCATTAACGACTCGTTATAGTTAGGAGTTATATAACTGCAGTGACGATCAGAATTTTAAGTAAGCATTCCTGCAGGCGTAACTGCGTCAAGTTGAGCGAATTATTATACATATCAAGAGTTCTAAAAACTACTTGACTGATTACAGATATTTCAAAATATAAACGAAGGGAAATAAAGACGTGAGCTAAAACATGTTGCCTTTACTTCCAAAAACACAAGATATTAATACAGTTAAGTAGTTTGTTTTGTTGATGCTTAACCTTTATGTGACATGACAAATGCATATAAATGTATTTATACATTACATACATATGTGTACAATATTTATGTAATGTATTTTTAAGTATTATACATACGCTCGTTTATTGGAAGGAAGTCATATCTCAAAACAATTTAAACTTGGCGAAAGGCATTTCAATAATTTTATAAAGATGTAGAAAAATAAAACAGATTCATAAATTTCACTACAAATTGTTGTGTTTCTTAGCCTAATAATTTTGAAATTCTCAACATTTTTGAAATCTGTGCATAAAGCAAGACTTTTGAAGCTTTTCAAGAGTATAGTTGAAGTCTACTGATGATTTGCAAAATCACCAATGAAATGCACATAGACATTGCTTAACCATCAAAAAATAAATTAAATTATCTTGGAAATAGAAAAACAAAAACTTTGACTTTGAGCATATACTCAAGAAATTTATGTTTTTAAAATTTTATTTATTTTCGGGTTAGCAATATTCAAGTGCATTTTGTTGGCTGTTATACCAACTCATCAGTAGATCAGTAGATCAGTAAATTTATGTTTGAAAAAAATAATTACTTTAAGAACTTAAGATGCACTTGACATTTTAATAGAGTCCCGTGTGGTGATTGAAGATGCTCAAATTTTCCATACTTTTACTCGTCTTAAATTTTATGAGAGTCTACTGTGTTATGCAAATACAAACTCACTCAACCGATAAGGTAATTTATTTTTTTTATAAATTTTGTTAGTATTATTTAAAAACACAAAATATACATATGTAGATATGTACATAAGTTTGGGCAAGCAAAAGTTTTCACACAATACAAGTAGCTGCTAAGGCCAGCTTATCATTAAAAAGTCATCAGTTAGTGTTTTGGATTCACCATAAAGCAACGTGTAGCATTTTGGTTTTTAATTTAGAACAATAGTATGGAGGATTTAAAGTAAGATTTCTAGAGAAAATATTTTGAAAATATGTACCAAGAATGATAGAAAGAAATGATAGATATTTCTATCATTCTTGATATGTACTACATATAAAAAGCTTTATAATATTACTAAGTAATAAGTATATGTATATATACATACATATGTACATATACACGGATGTATTTTCGTTATTTTTATATTTGTCTGGAAGACTTTGTATTAATTAACTAAAATAAATAAATGATTATAAACCAATTTTACAGGGAAGGAATTCTTATTGGTTGCGGTAATCCATTACTGGATATATCGGCTGCTGTTGAAGAAAGTTTCTTGGAAAAATATGGCCTCAAACCAAACAATGCCATACTGGCTGAGGAAAAACACATGCCTTTGTATAAAGAACTTATGGAAAAATACAAGGCCGAATTCATAGCTGGCGGCTCTGTGCAAAATTCTTTGCGTGTTTGCCAATGGGTTTTGCAAAAACCCAAAGTAGCCACTTTCTTTGGCAGTGTGGGTAATGACGAGTATGCCAAAATATTGGAGGAAAAAGCTAACAATGACGGTTTAAATGTTAAATATCAATACACTCAAGAGGCTCCCACCGGTACATGCGGTGTTTTAATAACTGGAACACATCGTTCGCTGTGTGCTAATTTAGCTGCTGCTAATCATTTTACCATTGAACATTTGCAAAAACCTGAAAATAAAAAGTTGTTACACAATGCGGAATATTATTATATATCGGTAAGTTGGTGAACAAATAGTAGTAGAGATTTAAATAAGATTAAGATAAGATTTCTTTTATTTCATTATATTTTTCTATCAAAATAATTATTTTTTCCACTGAATACTTTTATTAGATTACCTTTTTTGTTGTCTGTGAAGCATATCATAGGAGCGTACAACAAATTATCAGTAGACATAATTTATACGCTTGAAAAGCAGTACGAAGACTATTTATGTGAAACATTTTAACTCTGATCTCTTTTTTGTATAAATTTTTGTATCCCTTTCATGAAAAAGAGGGAAATATTTGCCATAAATTTAACTAAAAGTTTTCAAAGACTATCAAAAAATCCCCAAGCCAAAAATAAAAAATAGGTCCAAAGTTTTGTATTAAAAACAACAACACGAACTTTACGGCCATTCCACCTATTTATTCGGCCAATTTTTTTATTAAGTTTTGGCAATTTTTCTTAAATTTGGGGCAATTTTTCATTTTTAAGGTTCACCTTTCATATAAAAAAAAATTGTCCCAAAGTTTCAACATGTAAAAATTGATTAAAAATAAATTATATTAATTCTCGTATTCTATTTCTGTTGAAAACTTGGTTAAATAGTTGATATTCTTTCCCAATTGGTATCCACTTTACGTATGTAAGTTGTAAGTTGTTTGTAGTGATTAATATTTATTATGAATAAAGGCTTAAATATAATATATTACGTAAGTTGTGAAAATGGACGAACGATGAGAGGATGATAGGTTTAGCGGTCTTGAAATTGCTATATTGTTACATTATGCTAGTCTGATTGGATATACATACATTTGTACTAATGTTTTTCAAAATAAAAACTTAGTAATTTGAATTTTCATTAATTCAATAAAAGCCTGATAATATTACTTTTCATATGTACAAAATTTTTTTTTTACAGGGTTACTTCCTCACTGTCAGTCCTCCTAGCATTATGGAAGTGGCTCTTCACGCTCACAAACATAATCGCATGTTTATGATGAACTTAAGTGCTCCTTTCCTATCACAATTCTTCAAGGAACCCATGATGGCTGCCATGCCTTATGTTGACATACTGTTTGGCAATGAAGAAGAAGTTGAAACGTTTGCAAAAGAACACGGTTGGGACACAAAAGACGTCAAAGAAATCGGTCATAAACTAGTCGATCTTCCCAAAGAGAATCCAGAACGTGAACGTATTGTGATTATAACACAAGGACATATGCCAGTTTTGCTGTTTCGCAATTATAAAATTGAAGAGTTTCCAGTGCCTAAATTGTCACGTGAGCAAATGGTCGATACAAATGGTGCTGGTGATGCATTTGTGGGTGGTTTTTTGTCGCATTATATACAAAGGAAATCTCTTGACGTTTGTATTCGTTGCGGTATATGGGCTGCATCACAAATCATACAGCGTAGTGGTTGTACTTTTGATGGTAAACCCACTTTTGAGGAATGATTCAAGTACAAAAAAAATATCTAAATAATATATACAAAAAAGGCCTTTTTTCAACTTAACACATCTACATAATATATTTCGTTTATAACTATTTGAGGTTGTAATTTGTTATTTTTAAGCTGTTTTTTACACTATTGATATACATATACATATTTTTTAATTACCGTTTATTTTATAAGCACTTTTTGCAAAATTTCTTAAAATTAATGCACCCGCACTTACCAAACTCCCTCCCTCCCTAAACTCCGATTATTGTATTGCCTTCCCTTTTTTTTGGGTTTTATACTAATGTTTCGAATTGCTTACTTAGATGTCTGCGACATATTTTATAAAAAAAAATTGTTTTTGTCAGTGTATAAATTGTTTTTAAATTTTTTTACACATATTGTGTAATTTTGTTGTCATTTTTAATCCATAAAAGTGAATAAACTATAGCAATATTTTGATATTTTTAAGCTGTAAGAAAAAATCTTGTGTTTATATAAATTAAAAAAAAAATAAAATGATTTATAAAGGAAATTTAATTTAATTTAAGATATTGAAATTTATTTACCAAGGGACTGGTCTAGGCTTGTTGCATGCTACACCATTTTATATTAGACCTAGAAATCTGAGCTTAGCTAGACTATTCGATGTACATATGTATGTACATATCTGTTCATCGATATATGTATGTACATATCTGGGCTTAATGGTACTTTAACACGAGCTTCAGCTCAAGAAATTAACTGTAAGTTGCTAAAACAGCATAAATCTTGTATGGAGTTCAGCATTGAAAAGACTGAGTTCCTACTTCTTAATTCTTATGTTTTAATTCAACTGTTACCTTTCAATGGTTAAGTTTTCTTTGATGCATTTGCTGAATTTGAAATTTTATTTTAAACGCACATTTGGTGTCTTTTAAGTGTAGTCAGGAAAAATTTTTTTTATCATAGTCTTCACGGATTTGTGGTCCATAGACTGAATAAATAAATAGTTTGTTTAAAATATAATACTATTTAAATTTTTTTTTTATATGTACCTAACGGTATATTGCTGATATTAAATTTTATATGGATGTTTCAAAAAAAGCTACTACGTTGTAATACAACCGTGTTTTTCTTCCTACACTTTGGAGCAACCGTATGCGAAAAGGAACTAAATAAAGCAAACTTTGCATAAATGCGTGTAAAAGTTTTCGCGCCGTATAAAATTTCATTTTTACTCATATTCTTGTAGTTTTAATTAAAAATTAGCAATAATACTAGTTGAAAAATTTTTTGAAAGTGCCAATTATATAATTTAGTTAAATAATTTTACAAAACGAAGTGATTTATGATCAAGCTGTAAGAAAGTGAAAGAGTGTGAAAAAAGTTAGAACAAGAAGTGGTGTAGCGTTAGTGAGCTGTGTGCGAAAAAATGAAGAAAATGCCACCGCTAAAGAAAAAAGAAAAGGATGCGGTGGCATCTACCCTAAACAGCTCCACTGCCATCACTAACCATAACAACAATTCTATTTCGGTTGCTAATAATAATCATCTAAATGGCAATAGTGTCGAGACGGTCTCTGGCATTGCAACTTCGGCGTCAGTGGCGTCGGCTGCGGCTCCTATAGCATCCGCTGAACAAACAAAGCTCAATAGTCACCAACAAGAGCAGGAACTCTTTTTGCAGGCTTTTGAAAGTAAGTAAATTCTGTAAGCTGCATACGGTTAAAATTTTAACAAATTTATTTAGAACCAACACAAATATATCGATTTCTACGCAATCGTCACGGTACTAGTCCCATTTTCTTACAACGTAATCTTAGCTATATGAAGGAACGTATGTCGCGTAATCACCGCAAACGTAGCAACTTCAAAATCAATTCTATGCTAGACGTTTTAACACAGAAAAGCCAAACACTGACTAATAATCATCTTAATATCATATATAATGGTTTGTTTGAGAAAACACCCAGCACAGAACATTCCTGGCAAGAAGGCGATGTGGTAGTGGTAGAATCTACATTGTATAAAATAACAAAAAGTAAACGTAAAGACAGTACGTCAGATTTTCAAGAAATATTGGTATATATAAGTCAGTAAAAAAAAGAGAGATGATCTTTATATGTACATTATCTATATTTTAGACTCGTAGCTCCAGTGTTATTTATAATCCTCTTGACGATTTGCAACAGTTGTGTGCAATTTCAATACCTGCTCAATCTTTGCATCCCTTGGGAGAACAACAAACTATTTATAAACTATTGTTTCGAATTAAAGTTAGACCTTTTGGACAGGATGGTATCATATATAATGGCACTAGTGGTAATGTAGGCAAGTTTAAAATTTCTTTTCAATATCATTTAGTTTTTCGTTTTACGTTTTTTCGTTTATGTTCGCTTAGATACCCCTAAACGTCCAAAATTTTCAGCCAAACTTTATGGCTGTGAATTAATTATTTATGAGAAAAATAGTGGCTGTATACCGGAAGGAGATTACGAGGCCGCTTTGCAAGAGCTCAATTCATCTAGTATTAAATCATTTTCGCCAAAGAAACGCAGCTGGGAAACTTTACCAGACAACTACATTCCAATAACTATGAAATTTGATGTCTTTACACAATATCCTACACTTAAATTTCGTTTGACATGGTCGGCCAACGAGTTGCCAAAAGAAATATTACCTAAAGAAATTGATAAATATTGTACATTTGCTGAAGTATCTAATGGTATGGGCTGTGAGAACAACAACACCACCAATAATAATGAAGAAATCAATCACAATAACAATTGTATAAAAGGAACAGCAGCGACCAATGATACTGGCAAGTCAATAAACAGCAACATAACAAACGGATCGATATCTACTAAGCCTTTAGCTAAAACGGAAAAAATACAAATAGTTTATAATTTCTTGTATAGCAACAACACCCGTCAACAAACCGAATATACCCAAGAAGTAATTTGTCCCTGGTGCGGTTTAGATTGTATGCGCTTATATTCACTATTGAAACATTTGAAATTATGTCATGCCAGATTTAATTTCACCTATCAGCCAGCAGCACAAAATGGTGCCAGAATCGATGTGACCATTAATGATTCTTATGATGGTTCATATGCGGGATCACCGTATGATTTGGCCGGACCATCGGGGTGTTCATTTGCTCGCACTTGTGGACCTGTGCGACGCACAAGTGTTACAAATTTATTGGTTTGTCGTCCCAGAAGACAAAAGACTTGTTTAGATGAGTTTTTAGTTTTAGATGAGGATGATTTGAATAATCAGAGGCCCTATATAACCGGACATAACAGGTTAGTAAATATTTCTGCAAAAAATCTACTAAATTTTAAATATAATTACCTTTTATAATGCCTTCAAAATATATGTCGCACAAATCTTATCCGCAATATATTCTAGAACGCACTTTCTTTGGTATATTTAAATTGATTTTCATCAATATTTTGCTCCTTTTAAAATAATTTAATTAGAGTAAGCCTGCTTAATTATGTTATTGATTATAATTTAATTCTAAAATCAAATGATACAAAAAAATTTATTTAAACTAAAATCGACACAGTTTGACTAAATAGACAGAACAATAGCAATAGTGTTAGATAGAGTTTACTTATGTATTTTATCTCGTAGAAGTATTTCGATATACATATTTTTCACTCGAAAATATCACAATTGAACAATTTTTATATTTACCTACATCAAGACTCTATCATCACACTGAAACCTGTCTGCCAGTCCATCCCAAAGAACTTGATATCGATTCTGAAGGTGAAAGTGACCCTTTGTGGTTGCGTCAAAAAACCATACAAATGATTGATGAATTCACCGATGTCAATGAGGGCGAAAAAGAATTAATGAAATTATGGAATCTTCATGTAATGAAACATGGTTATGTCGGTGATTGCCAATTGCCTTTGGCATGTGAAATGTTTCTCGATGCAAATGGTCATGAGATTATACGTAAAAATATTTATCGAAATTTTATTTTACACATGTGCTCTCTCTTCGATTATGGTTTAGTATCACCTGAGACTTTGTATAAAACTGTACAGAAACTTCAGGGCATCTTAAGTAAATACAGGGAGGGACAAGAATTAATGTCAAAGCAGCGTGAAACACAATTAAAATATTGGCTAGAAATTGGTATACTAAAACAAGATGAACAAAAACTAAAATCACCACAAAAGGCAATTCCGCCGACCTTAACAAATGCCAGTGCCAGCAGTGCTAGCCAAAAAAAGGCTGAGAAAAACGCAACAACAGAACATAAAAATTCTATGCAACCACCTACAAAACGTTCTTCGTCAGCTGTTAAACGTTTAAGTGTTAATGCCAATGTTAGTGTCAATGGTATGGCAAACGAAAAATTAGCAAACGGCAAAAGTGTGGCACGCAAATCAGCTAATCATGATGATGATGCCAAAGAAAAATCAAATAGTCTTAAAAGAACGGCAAATGGTGACAGAAAAATGGAAACCAAAGCTAAAAATGATTTAGAAAGTAAGACACAAACAAATAAACGAAGACTTTCTACAAGAGGTAAGTTAAAATTAATTATTATTTTTTTTTGTTATTTTTATTTTCCTTTTATTAAAAAAATAAACCAAAAACAAAGGCTCAAATGCGTACCAATGTCATCTCTTCATTTACTATATATAATATTCATTCATTTACACAATCGAAAAGAAGGTATTAAATTTTTTGGTTTTGAATTGGTTAAGGCAAATGGCGTTTTCATTTTACCATCCCTCAACATGTTTGCGCTACATATCATCATCCTCCTGATCATCTTCAGTCACATTACAACTTGATGTAACAAAATTCCAAAATTCACCTTATTCAAAAAATATAATACAACAACAACTATCAAACATTTGGCTTTAAATTAATTTTAATAATAATTTGGTTTTCTTCAAATATTATTTCTATTTTCTTGTCTACTTTATTAAACAATTTTCTCCCCCACCCATCACAAACCATTTTTTGCTGCAGATGATAATAGAGGTGATGTTGTTGATGGTGCTGCCAATAATAATTATAATAATAATGATGATATTGTAAATGTCCCCGCTTATAAAAAGGATCATGAAAAAGTTTTTAAAATTCATGAACATCATTCCTTCGATGAGATTGTATCACAAACTCAAGAGGAAATTAGCAATAATATCTGTGCAAATAACTTTAGTAGCAGTACTGATACTATACAGTGATTATATATCTATTTTAAGAGATTTTGTGTTGTTTCATTTTAGCTTTAAGTTGATCAACTAAATTTATTGCATATGAAAGAAAATAAATTCAGGAAACAGTGTTGGAAAAAAAACGTCAGATTTACATCAATGCAACAAACAAGAGCATTAAACATTAAGAGTGACTATTGTTGTAGAACAACTACTAACATCACTCTCCATTAAATATCTTAAAGAAACTATGCAGCTTTTATACTACTTATTTCTAGTCATTGTAAAAACGGAAGAATATCTTTTAAACGTGATAACATTAGATGTGAAATATCCTTCTTATCTGATTTTTTTTAAGCAAAAAGTTTTCTCTATCTTAGATTCCGAGAAAAATTTTAATTTTAAAAAGAATAATAATTTTGAAAAAAAAATTCCATGATCTCATCTTATTATTTTTACCTAAAAAAGGTCTATTAAATCAGATTTTAAAAATAAACCAAAATTTCGGTTCAAAAATATTTTATATCAAAAATAATGGGACATATTCTATAAATACAGGGACATAAGAGGAAGAGGACACAGTTCTTCATCTTCTATGTCAATGTCCCGCGCTTAATAGCATAAGGGCTAGTACTATGGGCTTTAACACTCTGCCAGACCTTGACAGTCTGGCGAACATGGGGCTAATCAACCTATACTCCTTCTTGCACCAATCTGCATGGTTTGATTCGGCGACAGGGTAATTACAGGAAATTGAATAACCATTTGACTGTGCCCTGTTTGCTGTAGGGTATCACAAAGGAACCGAATCAACGGGTCCAAGTGTGTCATGTCTCAGATGTGGCGGCCCTCGAAACCTTACCCTACCCCAAGGGCACACAAGTGTGACCTCGAGGGTGTCAACAGGTGGCAACTTCTTATGCATGGACCACCCACCATGCGTAAACATCTTGCTTAAGTGTTCGAGCTTAGTTAGGTTTGGTTACACAGGTCGTTGTGAATAGAAATGATGTGGTCCAAATGTGCTACCTATAGGAAGAGAAGTTGAAAAGAAGGTGAAGTTTAAAGAGAGAAAAGTCAAGAGAGCAAGAAAGAAAGACTGAGTGAGAATTCGATACAACAGGATTAAAAAGGGATACGGGAATTCCAAGGCCGCTATCGGGTAGTTAGTGAGGGAGACCGCCCACGCACCACTGATCCTGAGAAAAGAGTTAAAGTTTCCAAGAGGGTACTGAAAGGTCTTTTACCAAGAAAGCAAAGGCGGCGATCCCCCAGAGATGGGCAAAGGCATAGAATGTGCATGATATTTTCTTCTTCTTCCTCGTCATTACAGCTGGAGGCCGAAGTGCAGTGTCCTGTCACTGCGGCCACAAGGTTGCGCTAGTGCATCTTAGGGAAATTCAGCAGGGAGTTAGTTCCGTTACCATCCAGGCGAGGCTATGCTGTCCTCGTTCTGGAGAAGGTTGGCTCATTGCACGTTCTGCTTGGAGGTGTCTGCATAAGAAGAGCATCTTCAATACACTTCCAGCATGGTGAGAGTGGAAGACCGCATAAATTGTCGATGTCGACATCCTCTAGCTCTCTTCCTCATTTACCCAGATTGTCAGCGATGATATTGCCTGTAGTTTCTTCTTTCCATATTAGGGTAACAACATTTTTATTGACTTTCGGCATTCCGGGACCAGACTGAATGTGCTATACACACCCATGAGGGCATTTATTGCCGGAGTGCTGTCGGTTATGATTTCGATATCCGGTTAAACCGCAGCCAGTTCATTGCCTTTTTGATAGCGGATATTTCTGCTTGTAGGATGCTACTTTCGTTCGATGTTTCCATCCGTAAATTAAAAGCAGTGCGTAGTGCTAACTTCCTAGCCAACAGATCAACTGGAAGCCAGCACATCAAAAAGAGTCTCGTAGGAGTAGTTTTATGATTATTTACTATTAAGAATAACGCCTAGGAATTTGGCCTTCTCCGATAGTGCTAGTGTAATGCCATTCACTTTGGGTAATGTAGCAGTTCAGTAAGTTTAAATTAAAATTCAAAATATTATAAAAATAAAAAATTAATTTATTCCATTTATTTGAGAACAGAAAATAAGAATGAAATATTATATAAAAAATTTTATATATGTATATGACATGAAAATACATACATAAGTAAATGATAACTTTGTTAAAATAATATGTTTATTTAATAGGTTGTTTTAATTGCAAGTGTCTTCAACAGGTATGAAATTTGTACCTCCTACAAAAGAGTACTAATTCCCTTTTGATTGGATTCGAGATATCAAACCTTTGTTTTCTGTTGTTTCGCAACAGCACATTCAGGCTTTCCATTGATAGACCGAAGTCCATCCAGATCGAACATCAGTCCTTAAACCAATAACTCTCCCAGCTTTTGGTAGCAGCAACCACCGGTCATGGAATGATGCCACCAACGGCCAACGGCTGCTAGCATATCCATCTTCAAGGAAAAGGAGTGTATGCCAATAGCACACCCATCCTCAGGAAGACGGATATGCATCTTGCAATATCTCATCGCAATGTGAGTCCAATATAGGAAGCACACTATTCCCGCTAGACTCTCCCGTGGGGCTTACCGCGCAACTAGTGTAAGGTTACTGGTCACGTCCGAAAGAGAACCCCTTGGGATTAACTTTATATCGACTTAGATCTTGAGCGAAGGCCTTAGGTGCTATTTTTACCAGACTAACATAGACTACCTACTTCCTTTTCTACCAAAGGTAATCTCTAAAAATGACAATTACCCTTTTCCCGAGAAGGCATAGCCTCAAGGTTTGGATATCACCCTGATGTAAAAGATAGGGTAGCACCCATTTTACTAATTATTTTACTTCGTCGACGGTTCTGCTAACCGACGAAGGAAATTGTTTATATATTCGAACTTGCTCGAAATATGTTTTTATATTAACTGAAACATCTCTATAAATTGGAAAATGAACCGGGAACATCGCAAATTTTTAAAATTTTAAACAATTTTTCAATGTTTGTCTAATGTGGTCTTAAATCACCGGCAACATATAACTTCACTAAGGAAAGAGAACATTTCAAAATGATCAGTTTTGAAAAGAAAAAATCGTATTTTAAAAAAATTTCAAACGTGTACCAAAATTTGTTTTTAATACACTTATAATTTCGACATAAATTTGATAACTCAATAATTATATAAAAAACAAAAACAAAACTGATCTCAGCAAATGATGGAGCTAAAAAGAGCAAAAAGAATGTGGAATAGATGTGCAATAAAAGAATAATCAAAATCAATAATTGTACGCTATGCTAGTCTGATGATTAGATCTCTTAATATTCATCTTTAATTAAAAAGTAATTTGTAAATTTAAGCATTGAAATTAAGTCAATAAAAAATTTATTATTATAATTATAATGAATATTTTTCAACACTGTTTCGCTGGTTAAATATATTCTTTAAAATATAAACAAAATCCTTTAAGGAATTTTTAAACTATAATCTCTTAAAAAATGTTGTGTATAAGAATTTTTTTATAAAACAAAAGATGACAAAAAAAAAAGACTATAAATTATTTTTCCATTCTCCTTCCTCACTAAACTTACTAAACTTGCATGTCGTCATCTCGTACAACTGCCACAAATACTATGTTAGATATACAACAACCTGCCTCAAAACGACAACGTAACGATAGCAATTGCAATAACAACAACAACAACAACAACTGTAGCAGCAGTAGCAGCAACGGCAATAATATTAACAATACAACGCAGAAAAATTTATTAAATCATAAACCGGACACAATTCTGCAAACAACCACAACAACAACTTTAACTGGTAAACGGCTAGCCACTAGACGTCAATCTGTAGCTGGTCTTCTCTCAGATGTCAATCAAGGAAATGCCAAAACGCACGATAAAGCTGTGGGCAAAACATCATCTTCGTCTGGCTCCACTACACATACGTTGCGTACACGTCTATCAGTACCACTAACTAATAAAGGTGAAAAACGTTGATACTTAGTAGATATTGTTACCACTCGGACTTTTTAGGTAAAGTTTTTGTTTTTTTTTTACTTTTTACTTTTAAAACCTTTTTTATTACAATTATTTTTTAAAGTACAGTAACAATAAAAATTACTTTTTAATGTTGGGACTATTTTGTTGAATTATTACATTTTTTATTCTTGTCTACTTGGGCTAGGATTTATATTTGTATATTATAAATTGCTACCGCAAATTTCTGTTTTTTTTTTTTTTTTTTTGTTTTTTATTTTCAAAATTTTGTTAAGCAATTTCAACGAATTTTACTTTCTTCCACAAGTTATTATTTTCTGTTTCATTAGCCACTGTGAAATCTAGAATATCCTTAAGTTTCTGATTTTTGTAATGATTATTTTATTTGCATAAATTGCAATAAACATTGTTTGTTTTACTATAATGATATTTCTTTTATATACAGGCCTGTTCTGTATAGTAGTGAGGAATTTTCATAATTTACAACACAATAATTTGATATTCAGAACAGGCCCAATAACAATGTATGAGAAAAATAATTTTAATAACAAACTATAGCAAACAAGCGTATATATTGATTCTAGTTTTCTTTAAAAACTAAAAAGAATTTGTTGTTTTTAAAAGAATTTTTAAATATGAATATTACTTGTAATAAAAGAAGCAAATACAAATACGAATTCTTCTCAAAGAAAATTAAAAAAAAAAAATTAAAGTAGCTTAAGTAAATCACTTAAATATTTTTGTATCATTAACAAAAATTAAACAAAAACATATACATACATACATACTTTAACTATATAATAATATAAAACTATAAATTGAAATTAAATGAAAGAAATATATCTATGAAAAATTCTTCAGTGTTTAGAAAAATATTTGTGTTTCTGTGACTTATAATTATTTCAGGCCGAACCCACACCAACGAAAGACAAAATGTTTTATTCTCTTTTAAGTCCAAGACAAATGTTTGATGCTAATCCGTATCGAAAAAAAAATAACATCAAGTTTTTGTCTTAAGTGACAACCGGTAATCAGACAGCAATGCGACAATGCTTTTTGTTCATTTGTTTTTTCACTTGTCTTAATTGGTGTGGGTTACATCATAAGAAAGCACACAATTATGCTATGCACGATGTTCGTTTCAGTCTGTTTTGTCTTACTATGTGTGGGTATGTTGTATAAAACCATATTGTATTTCTTTGCAATTAACTTTATGGCGAGGTAAGTCAAGCAGACATTATGGCCTTATGTCGGTGTGGGTTTGGCTTTAATGGCGAAATTAATGTCCATATTGACAAATAAATTTGCAAGTTGAACCAATCCCTTAATTGGCTTTGATGCTTCTTAATCATTAGCCAAATCAAAAAAGTACCCAATAATTTATGGATCCTATATATTGTCGTATACCCTACAAGAAATCAGAAGTGCAAGTTTTGCAAATACAGATCATAGCATTGACTACTCGACGCTCCAATCACTCCTTTTAGAATTTTCATATTCATAACTAGTAAAAATTTGAGTCATTACACTTGAAGCTCTGGCCACATATCCCTTCCAGATTCTACAATATGCTCTACTCCGCTAGAAACAAATGACACTCTACATCGCTGCTTTTAGTAGTAAACAATCCATCACTTATGTTTTCATTCATTCATCTTCATATAAAAAAAAAAAAAAAAAAATCATGACAATATTAAGAACTTTTTTTGAGCAATTTATAAAAAAAATCCAAAAATGTGCTATATTTTTTTTTTTTTTTGGTTCACTTGAATAAAGGCACTTTAACTAATTTTATTGAAAAAGTTTATCTTGTTTCTTTTTTAATTTATTTTACTTTATTTAAGAACTATTAGTAATGGGTAGAACCCCCTTTGTTTTTAATAACTTCAAAAATACGGGTTTTCATTGACAGATAAAGATAATTTATGTAATCCAACGAAATTTGATTCCAAGCATCCTTAATGGCCTGAATTAGTGACCGCTTGTCATCAAATTGTCTACCTCCTTCATAGACCTTACGAGGTAACCAACCCCAGACATTTTCGATAATGTTTAGATCTGGCGAATAGGGTGGCCAGTCAAGAATATTAACATTTTCGCTTGCAATGAACTCCTTTACTACTCTAGCGTTGTGTATTGGGACATTATCCTGTTGCAATATCCAAGATATGGGACCAAATAGTTCACTGAACTTTGGAAAAGCCGATTCCAATAACATTTTATAGCTTGCACCAGTCATTTTTGCACTTTGAAATTCAAGATCGATGGTGCCATAGTAGATCATAGATCATGGAACTAATAGTTGTACCCATCAGGCCCATCCAAATTAAACTTCTTCTCATCCGTAAATACAACGGTTCCCCAGTCATTTACATGACCTCTTTGCTGCACATCCCATATCATGTAGTCTCTTGCGAATCGAAGCCGCTTTTCCTTACGAGGAGCATTAAGCGGCCTTTTTTTATTTTTTGTAATTTCAGGTATATACGATACTCACAGCTCCTAATTACTCTGCGTACTGATGACTTGCTCGCTTGCACTCCAGCTTGAGCTCTTATTTTTGACAAGGATAAGGCAGAATTAGAAGCAATTCTGATAATTTTTCTTTTCTCATACGTAGATAAAGACAATGAAACCCTTCCTTTAAAATTTTTTCCATAACCATCGGGGTCCTTGATGTAATTGTCGACAATTGTTGGGCTTCGTCCAATTTTTTTAGCTATTGCGCGGATAGAATATCCTTCAGAACGGTAAACATCGATTTTAGTTTTTTCCGATAGATTTAAAATTTTTGTTTTGCCATTTTGACTCGTAAAATGAGTAAGATGTAATAAATTGTAATAAACAAACGCTCCCTAAAAAAAATCATCGCTTACCTTAAAAATAATAAAAAAAAATAATAAAGTGCCATTATTCAAGAAAACCAGAAAAAGTAGCACATTATTGGATTTTTTTTTTTATAAATTGCTCAAAAAAAGTTCTTTAGCTAAGAAACCACTATTGTCAAAGAAGGGGCACCATAGTCGCCCCAGATGAAAAGTGCCCGTTTAAAAATTATTTTTGTTAATTTCCCATCAGGAGCTATCTGTGTACCAAATTTCAGCTTTCTAGCTAAATTGGAAGTGCCTAAGAAGGGGAACCCTAGTCCCCCCAGGTGAAAAGTGCCTGTTTAAAAATTATTTTTGTTAATTTCCAGTATATTTCCATGATTTTTTTTTTATATCACAAGATGTTTAGCTTCCATTTCTATTTTAAAATTCTGCAATCGGTTAAATAAGTGAACCGGCGTGTACATACATATGTATGAATCAGTTGCTTTGTTGACACATTGTTCGGTACATTTTTTTTCCATCGGAAGTAGATATTTTTCCGACTGTGAATTTATCTTGAGCAGAAGCTTGTATTTTTTTTTTCACCACAGTGAAATATTTTTTACTGTAGTGCTTTGCTGCCCTTTCTCACGCCCATAATACTTAAAATATATTGTGGCAACAGATTAACTGTTTTTCTTAATTTTTACAAGGCTGTTTTTGTGTACGTACAGTGTTGCTGCAACTTATTACTTTCTTGCATTGCTGATACGCATTTTCTGTATTATAATGAAACAAAAAATGTGCTTTGTAATTTTTCTCACCCGTAGTCAACAATTCACTTGGGTCAACAATAATTTTTTTTTTGCTTTAAATACTGCGTCCCCTGTATAGGTACCCATATAATTTGCGAATATCACTTGAAAATAAATTAGCAATACCCCGTTTAGTGTGATATACATATTTACATATATTCAAATATACTGCTTTGATTTAAAAAATGTTTGAGAATCGTAAAATGATATTTATTTTATATAAAAGTGTTTGAAATAAAAAAAAAAAAAATTAAGAACGATAAGTACAAACTTAAATTATTTCAAATAGTCATCGAAATTTTTAAAAATTTATAACCTATTCATAATGATCGTTTTTAAATTTATCGATCTTCATCACATAACTGATGGATGTTTCTATTTCATACAATTAAAATTAGTTTAAAGTACTTAAACTCGTTATCTACCCATCCACCGTCTCTGTCTCTCTTAAGCAGTTCATAATACATTTATTGAAATAAAAAAATTAACATAACCTAAAAAAATATTTTGAACAATGTTGTCAACACTGTACGTATAACTAATGAATAAATTCTGGTCTTTGCAATCAATATCAAAATCCTTTTGAAATATGTATGCATGTTTTGTGACACCTTGTAATACGATATTCGTATTATCTATATTATTGCATAATATAGAAAATTTGAGCAATAATATTGAAAGTATATAGGCCGCGCGTCTCCGATTTTCAGGCGTTTTCACTTTCCCTCATTCGTTACAATGACTGCCATCTTTTTACTGTTCAACAATTTCGAATCCTCTGCAATATGACCATTGGCCTCTGCCTCAAAATCTTTATTTGGATCAGTGGCAATCGTTTCCACTTTGTTTGAACTTAGATTTTTCAGTTCCACTGGCTCTGGAGTATCAAAATTGGGTGGAATTAAGCGTTTTCTGAAAAAATAATATTTAAGCTGATTTAATAAGAAAACAAAAAAAAAAAAAAAAACTACTTGAAATTACCTTTCAATTAACAGCCATATCATGGAAAACAACATCATTATGGCAGTTATGCCAAAAGTCCAATAAGTACCTAAGCGCGTGTATATGGAACCAACAAATACAGGACCAAAAACACGCGACAAACAACCCGAACCGGTCATTAAACCCATCCAAACACCTTGCGGCCGGGGACCCAAAACTTTAGAAAATATAGTCTGTATTAGTGTTACACCTATTGGATAACCAATTGAGGTGAAACCATAACCAATTATAAATTGTGTTAAGGTGAGAGCCGGTGTAGTGGCACACCATTCTTGCGTTTTCGGGCAGCCTAAGAAAATTTCATTATCCGGCTTTAGGTCTATAGAAGAATTACCCGTTAATGGTATAGTAACGTTATAGACCTCGGCAATTTTTGGCGGTCCATCAGCCCAGGGTATATACAGTACTCGACCCAAAACCATCAATGAAAAACCACCCCAAATCAAGACTTGATTTTCAGGAAATATTTTACATAGAGGATTGATTGCAACAAATGTTATGAGAGCCACTATGGCACCCACAGACATGAGTATGCCCATATACCACAATGCTTCGTCATTAGTCCAGGCAAATTGATCCATGGTCAAGGAAGTACCCAAACTGTTTGTGAAGAAAAATTTGTATTAAAAAGTTTTCCATCTTTTTTCGTTGGTTATTTTAGCAAAACTTACGTTTCTAGTAAAACAAAATTAAACACTAAAACGAAAAATGCCGCAATCAAAGTCCAAGCTGATACATAATCCGGTTTAATAGCTTTCCAGGTTTCTTTTTCCGAACTTTTACCCTGCATAAGCATTATTTCACGGGCAGCTACTTTACGCTCCTGAATAAGAAGAATAATTAAAAGTAAATAACGGAACAAAAATAAACATTCTTAACTTACCTGAAATATTGAGGGCAAAAACATTATAAAATTGAGCACACTCATGACAACATTTATCCAACCACATGCTGTATACATGTTAAACACCATACCGCCCCCTCCCAAGGCATAACCATTACTGCCCAAAGGTGTTACCAGTGCCTGTAAACCTGGTCCTATAATAAAGCCCAAGACCTGAGCCAATGAGATCATGGAAACAGCTTTTGTACGTTCACTTAGACGTGTGGCCGCTGACAAATATGAACGGCAAACTGCAATATTGGCCGAACTCACACCGATTAAGAAACGTGAAGCCAACATCCAATATTTAACATAGTCTGGCCGCAATTCCAAAGACGAGTAAATAGCGCTAGCCACCGTAAATAAAGCCAAAGAGCATAACAAAGGCAAACGTATAGTGCCAATTTTATTGCTCCACCAACCAAAAATTGGACTAAAGATCATTTGACCCAAAGGATTGGCAGCCACTATTAATCCCATGAACTCTTTCCCAGCAGCAGGATCTAGCTAAGAATAAGTCGTTAATTAAATTTTGGCTTCCACTTTTATACATATGTATGCACATACATAGTATGTATGTATGTATACGAAAATGCTTTGTGAATCAAAACATTAGAAAAACTCTTCTTATTCGAGACCATGTGTGTTTTCTTATGTTTTGTTTTACAAAATCCCCTCATGTTTTTACTATAAAAAAATATTACCTTATTTAAATATGGCCATATACCGGTCAATATAATACTAAATCCGAGAGACATTAAGAACATGGTAAAATATATTATCCGTATCGAACGCCATCTCATGCGATATTCGTGTAAGGTCTCCAAGCCGTCTAAATGTGCATCGGTTTTTGAAGTTTTCAAACGTTTTACAAATTTATTTAAAAAGTCCATGTTGTTGTTTAATTGTTCTTGTTGTAAAAGTCCTTTACAGTTTGTTTGTTTCAATATTTTACTGCATTCTGGTAAGGAAAAAAAAAGGAATTGCATTTAAATAAATATTTTTAGCTTGAACTTATAACAAATTAAGAAATAAGTATTTTTAACCTAAAATTTTCTTTTAATCGCTTTGATTACTATACAAATCAACACCGAGACTATACCGCAACAAACTGAAGTTAAATATTTAGGCGTTCATTTTAATCGCCGTTTAACATGGAAATCGCATACAGACGCAAAGTTGACACAAATGAAATTAAAAGCAGCCAAAATGAATTGGCTTATTGGAAGAAACTCTGTACTAAGCCTCGACTGTAAACTTCTAATATACAATGCGATCCTGAAACCAATATGGTCCTATAGAATCCAGTTATGGGGCACTACCTCAGCATCGAATGTAGTAAAAATTCAAAGGCGACCAAACAAAATTCTACGTTCAATTACACCAGCCCCCTGGTACGTCAAAAATCATCGAATTCATAAAGGCCTGGATGCTCCGTTGAAGTGAAGTCAGTATTTTCGAAACACGCGAAAAAATATATTAAAAAACTTGAGTTGCGCCCAAATCCACTTGGGCGCGCAATATACTTCATTATAGTGGCCACAACCGGTTGAGAAGGAGGGATACTCTTTCTCTCAGCCGTACATGAGAGATGTAAAACAATAAAAATCAAACATTGAAATTAAAAATTTTGTTTAGCACTGGCTAAACATACATATATTTCAAATTTTTAGATTTGAGATTTAAATAACTTATTGATGTCTCAATTCTAAAGGGTGTTTTTTATAGAGTGTCACAACTTTGGCATCACTGCTTTATTTGAGCACCCATTTCACAAATGATAGTTGCTTTTTGTTTAGTTTGCTTTGAAATTTTATTATGAATCGACTTCACCAGATCAACGCGTGCAAATTGCTGAAATTTTTAATCAAAATAATTGTTCTATTCGTCAAACTCCTCGTGCAGCGGGCGCTACCATTGATTTTCTCAAAGAAACTTTTGATGAAAAAATAATTTCACGTAATTGCCCAATTAATTGGCCAACAAGATCGTGTGATTTAACCCCATTAGATTATTTTCTTGTCTACGTCGATAAACCATAAACAATTGAACACCTGGAAATCAACATTCGAAGAGTTGTCGGCGAAATACGGAAATTGTTTGAAATTGGTGTTCGAGATTGCGCCTTCTACGCGCCAGCCGTGGCGGCCACATGGCAGAAATCCTATTTAAACATTAATTTCATAAAATTTTCATTAAAAATATGTTTTCTTGTTTTATTATGATTTAAACCTGTGTCACTCTATAAAAAATACCATTGAAGATTCAATAAATAAAAAAAAACTTTCATGCCATAAAAAAACGACGAACACAGCTATTGTTAAAATCTATTGTTGGTGTGACGCACGCATTCATGATCTCCCTCAAATTTACTACACATGATTAGAACCTGCAATAATCAACACTATGCTGCTTGTAAACAATAACGCTGTTCACTGTTTGGTGCAAATGGTATTGCGAAAGTGCAATTGCAAAATATCATAATAGCCTTATAACACCCAATTCACACGATGATTTTTGCGACGTCGCTTTTTCGACGTCTCTTTTTGCTTGTTGGTTAGCGGTGTTGGGAAGAAAGAGGGGTAAACAAAAAGACTCGATTTGTGTTTTGCAAGACTTTTCGTCCATTTCTCTTTGTTACTTTTCATTATTTTTCTTACTTTTGTTATTTATCTTTGTTACTTTTCATTATTTTCATTATTTCAAAACGAAATTGGGAAAAAAAGACATCGTATGAACACACAAAGATTTTGGTAACAACTTCAAAAGAGAATTCAGTAAAAACGACTTCGTAAAAGTCATCATGTGAATTGGGTGTAATTTAGAGTTAGTTAGTTAGAGCCGTTAGAGTTCTTAAAAAAGTTTCCATAAAATCTCTAATTGCACTTTCCCACTGTCAAGTGCGCATAAATAAGACATATTTTTTTCTAACATGTTAGCAATAGTCGTGTTTTCTCTTCTATTAAGAACATTTTTATATGTTTAATTGATTACACTGTGATAGTTTTTGACCCGAAAAAAAATGAACTTCGATGAATCCTTTTCGAACTATAAGGGGGAGTCCCCTGAGTGCGAAAGTACATTTGGAAGTGTCCATTTTTCATGGATATATACCTAATAATATTTCTCAAAAACTGGAGCCAATCTGACACTTCTATAGATACATATAGACAAACCGTAAAGTTTAATAACACTGTGCAACAGTGATTACACGACTTGATTTGTTAGTTTAAACTATTTAATACAATTAAATAATAGTCCACATTTTTTTTATATCATAAGAGCAAAAGAAGTTCTATAGTTGGCATTTTCAGTTTAAAAATGGGGATTTTTGGGGACAACACTCTTTAATTTGGCGACATTAGACAATATTTTCCTGGCTACACTGATTATATCATCAAGAAAGGAGGTCTCAATAAGAATGCACTTCTTCATTTCAAAATATGTGTGTACAATAAGTTTTCACAATTTTAACCTGTTGTTCTTTCGAAAAGCGCTCCATTTTTAATAATCGGTATAAATATATGTGACAGCGCCACTTGCACAAAAAATAATGATATTAAATTTAACCCTTATCCTTTATTTCAAAAATAAGACGCATGTGACATTAGTGGGTCAATTTTGCTTGCAATATATTGATTCTGATTATATTTTTTTACATTCCCGATATGTAATAAAGGTTTCAGAATGAGTTTTACAAATAAAATTTTTTTATTAGAATATTTTGTTGATTGATTTGGAAAAAATATAGCACCGATCCCTCTTCAAATTGCTAATTTTTAAATGTAAGCTTGAGTCATTTTGAAGATTTTTTTTTTATATACGAATTAGTATAAGTATCTTTTTCATATTCGAAACATACCTAAGTTTTCCGAATAAATACGCCGTTTATACTTCTTGTTTCGATTCCAGTCTGGATTAACACTTAAAAAAATTATGTAGGCGTTGTATGCTGATATATACAAACTTTTTTATAGGAGTTTGAGGCCATCGATTGGTTCTCCTCTTACAAGTTTTAGTACTCATTAGTTGGTCTAGTGTATCGACACCGGACTTCGTTTCATTGTAAAAGTAAATGATTTCAGGCTTTTTGGTGTTAGCTTTTATTTCTTTGGCGTGGTGTAATATGCTATGGAAAACTACAGATCGATTTTTTTTAGATACATATCTAAATACGCTTTGATGAATGGACAGCGTCCGCGGTATGTAACTAGCTACTTATCTACTGTCACACATTCACCAGGGTTAAACATTTTCCGTAGGTTTTATTCCTAATAGTTCCAATCTATAATTGGAGCAAGTTTATCGCGAGCTCGGCTTTAATTTCTATCCGACCTCTTGTCAAATCGTATTACTCGCGATATATTTTGAAACTTTCGTAAACTTACTGTCTATAGACTCCATGGCTTCGCCATGAGATCTGTATACACCAGCCAACAAAAGAAGTCCGAAATATGCTTTAGTGGTTAAGTTATCTACAAGGATCCAATTTTCTCCAAATAATGATTGACCTAAGAGCATTGGCTGCATACTGACAAAACTAAATTATTAGTTTCCCTATAAATTAGTCACAAGAACTAGATTTATAACATCACTTGGCATAAATAATAAAAAAATTATGACTTGTTGGTGTCGCCCCTAGAAACACATAAAGCTCGGGAACGAGATTTATATTATAAAGCCTACCAACCACTTTCACTATCGATGTTTCGGACCACGTATATATCCAATATTTAGAGTTTTATGTTGTAGCATCAATTATAATTTGTTGCAGAAGTTCACCGCTACTATTACTAGAGCATGAAGATATAATATGATCACATATATTATACACTTCAGAAGCTGAGTTTTTTCAGTTTTATCACTTTTTGTAATCCCGTTCTTAAAATCAAAAGCATAAAGCTTCCAAACAGATTCGATGTGTGTTTTTTCGTGTTATTGCTATTTGTTAAAAGTATTTTGAACAAAAAAAATAAAATAATATTTTTTTTAAGTTCAAATCTCATTGGGCAATTTTGACCCAAGTATACCAAATGCGCAAGTTTTTTCATACAGCCGTTCTGCAATAATCTACAAGTCTTCTATTTTACACATAAATAGTATTCATTTAAATAATAATTTTACTAAAGTTTAAAAAAAATCCAATGAGTATTTCTCAAAAAAAAAAAATTAGGAATAAAATCCGTTTGGGCAAATTTGACCCACTAATACAGGGCAAGGGTTAATAAGTGAATTTTTACTAATGCAGCCTTTATTATTCTGGCAATTAAGTAAAAAAAGCTAAATAGAATAATTTAATTAATTAACGAGGGGGTGGTGTTGGCTGAAGTAGTTAGCGCGTTGACTACAAAGCAAACTATGACTTAGGACCTGTGTTCAAATCCTGGTCAGATCACTTGTATTAATTTTTGTGGGACTGTTTAAGTGATGAAGTAACAGAACTGGTTACTTAAAACTGTTTCCGACAGCGATTAATACTATTCCAAGCTAATGTACACAACATCGCTCTCCTTCGTCGGTTAGCAGAATCCTTGTCGAAGTAAAAGTAAAATGACTGCTCACACAGCTTAAAAAATTAATTGCGTATACTTAACACCAGAAAGAGTTGTAAGCATTCTTCTACATTTGCACCATCTAACCTCTCTACCCTATTCGTTTCTCCCATATTCTGGCACAATGCATGGCATAAATAGCGGTCATCCCCTGAGTGCTGGACCTACAAAAATAACCTTCATCATACATTAATTTAATAACCTCCAAATAACTTTTTTTTTTATAAGAGCTGATAAACAAATATTTTGATATAATTTTTTTTTTTTACTATCTTTGTTTGATTCTTACTTATCAACAAAATTTTAATGAGAACACATTAAAAACATTTTATCAGTAGGTTTATCAAATTGTACTTTTCAATTTTTTTTAGTTAAACGTTTTCTGTCTGTCTTAGGATTAGTGCGAGAGAACAGACAAATAATGTGAGCTGCGGTACACAAAAAAAATATTTCACTAATTTTTCCCTAAAAGTAAATTTAAAAATTCCTAACTTCCAATTTATAAGAAAACCAGTTATTTTTTTTTTATTGTTTCGTGTATGCTCCATGAAAAGTGGCCTCAAACTTAAAATTTAAAATTGGGCCCAAACCAAAAATTAAAAATGGCCCAAAAATATTTTCCAATTTTCCTATATTTTGGGGCCATTTCTTACTTTTGATTTGGGGCTTCTATATAAAAGAGCCCATTTGTAATATTTTATGAAATGGCCCCAAAATATTAAAATGAAATATATCCCAAATAACTCATTTTTATCAAAAAGTACCTTAGTAAAATGAGACGTTGCTCGAAATTCCATGGAAGAGAAAAATGGCGAGAACCGACTATGCAAAAAAACTTTATTAAACGACAGCCGCTGTTAGAAGCACCTTTAGGGAGAAAGTGCTTGCGCCAAACAATTCCCCAAATAACCTAAGTCCCAAAAAAAATTAGTGAAATAAATACGCAGAATTTTTTACGCTTTGGGGTCAATAACCGGCAATACAGAGAGTCGTTGGTAAGCAACGCCATATCGGAAAATACTATGGTGGAGAAAATAAAATCCTTAAGTCCAACCGAAGGACGGCTACTCGGAAAATGTTTTGTAATAAATATTTAAAAATTTGTGACTATTGCAAAAACATATGTAACTCCTTAATAAAGGTCCCCTGCAGAACCGGCCTAGGGAATTTTCTCCAGCTTGGTATTTTCAGACACGGCGAATCTACTAAAAATTGTATTGGGATATTTGATCAGAATGAAATAGTTGCTATAGGGCCATTCACATATAACGTGACGCTATTTTCTGAGATTTCATACCCACCACTCCCAGCTACACAGTTTTCAGTGAAAAATTTCCAATCCGTAACAAATTTGTAAACCCCTCCCACCCTTTGGAACGCTACGTAATATGTGCACAGTTCAGTTTGGGCCCATTTTTGATATTGGAAGCATTTTTCATTTTAGCTTGTAAGTTTTGGAATTTCATAAAATGAAAAATTATCCCAGATTGAAACTGAAAAATAGTCCAAAAAAATTGGAAAAAAATTTTATTTTTTCAATTTGAGGCCATTTTTCTTTAAGCACAAATAAAAAAATTCCCCCAAAGTTTTGTATTGAAAACAACAATAAGAACTTTGGTTCTGTTTTCCTATTTTTTTTAGTTTGGAACTATTTTCAATTTAAAAATAAAATTAATGCCCCTATTAATGGGTCGATTATGGATAGCAACAGAACCTCAGTTGCGTTGCCCGCCGGCAACTGATAACACTGTGATAGTTTTTGACCCGAAAAAAAATTAACTTCGATGAATCCTTATCGAACTATTAGGGGGGAGTCCCCTGAGTGCGAAAGTACATTTGGAAGTGTCAGATTGGTTCCAGTCTTTGAGAAATCGGTATATACCCATGAAAAATGATTTATATACCGATTTCTCAAAAACTGGAGCCAATCTGACACTTCCAAATGTACTTTCGTAGTCAGGGGACTCCCCCCTAATAGTTCGAAAAGGATTCATCGAAGTTCATTTTTCAGACTATCACAGTATAATTAGTGGTTGCCAGGAAAACACTAAATAGCAACTGAAACTGGCAGCTCTCAGTTGCTAGTTGCCATCCGTAATACAATTCTCAGCAACTGGCAACGCAACTGTGGTTCGGTTGCCATCCATAATCGACCCATATGATTCACAACTCAACTATTTCATTGCATTATGGTTTACAACTCATTTTCGTTGTCTTCATTAAGTTGTTATCAACCTTAATATGACAACTTGAATCAACTATTAGATTCATACATGCATATGTATGTACATACATACATATATTCAAAGTGTGTTGATAATACTTTTGGAAATTTTATATAAATTAATTTATAAATTAACGAAGACAACTTATTGAACAGCTGATTGGAAGTTGAGTTGATTTGTAATCCATAATAAGAATTTGGCAACTACAACTCAACTTTCAATTCATTTGTGAATCATAATAGGGGCATAAACTTTGTCCTCCCAAAGTTTAAAAAAAATGGCTCTAAAGTTCGTATTGTTATTTTTAATATAAAAGTTTAGGGTCATTATTCATTTCCTTCAACATACGTCGTTTATATCTCGGTTTATATCTTTCTTGAGGTTAAAAATCTTTTTTTTTTATATTCTAAATAAAGCTTAATAACATATAAAATCACCATATAAATTTCAAAATACTTTATTTTTATTAGTTTAACTTTTGTTTGTGCACATTTGTTTCTGAATTACACAGGTAAACAGCGAAAACGGGCTTGAATAACCACTATATAGATTTGATGCATCATGGATACCTAAGTACAAAAATGGTAAAATTTTTCAATTCTATAGATAAGTTTTTTTTTTTTAATTTTTTTCCAAAATTTGGGATTTTCGAAGGGGCTGATTTACCAATTTTATCATAACTATGTTATAACTATATTATATTATTATATATACATAACTAATACGTGGTGGAGTACAGATCGAGCATTTACTGCAACGTAGTCAAATTTCAAAATCGGTTAATTTCACTGTAGTCATGAAGTAAAGTTTATTTTATTTGGAATATTCATACCTTTCTAATCATGTAATAAAAATATGAAGTTTTTGCCATTTTCGATTTTTTATATATTTTTTAAGAATAAAAATTTACCAATTTTGCAAAAAAAAATTTATTTTTAATCATTGCAGTCTAAATAATTCCGAAACCGTTGAATTTATAAAAATATAATATTAGCATGGCTTAAAAGTAATTTCATTTCAAGTTTTTTAGTATGTTTTGTGACAAAATTGAACAAGTCGTTCCATAGGTATGATAAAATTGGTAAATCAGCCCCTTCGAAAACCCCAAAATTTAGAAAAAATTAAAAAAAAAACCTTATCCATAGAATTGAAAAATTTGACCATTTTTGTACTTAGGTATCCATGATGCATCAAATCTATATAGTGGTTATTAAAGCCTTTAAAATTTTTTCGATTTTGTTCCCTTGTGTTATTTATATTGGTATGTGCGAATGTGTGCACACCTCGAACACCTTCTAGTGACATACACGTCCATATCTATTTTTAATTCCTAATTTAAGTTAAACAAAACAAAGTCTATATCAGTGTATACGAGGAGAAACAAAATTAAACACGAATCTTCTCCTCTTCTGAAGTCGTCTAAAAATTAGTACACCCAGCTAAAATAATACGACAACAGAACATTGGTTCTTATTAGATAACCCACATCAAACAAAACAAACACAAAACTGTTTGTTTGACTTAAGGTACGGTCATACTTGGCAAACATTAGCCAAAAAAAAATAAAAAACGTTACCACACGTGCTTATTAGTTTATACAGTTTCATACATAACTTATAGAAAACGTTAAAGCATCCAATATTATTGAAAAACTTAATAAATACGTGTATAAATCAAAAAGTTTTTCATTGATATTTAGTGGCTCCGCTTTTCTGGGAATATATTTGCCAAATGTGACCGTACCTTTACTGTGGAATTACATTAGTTGCAGAAAATGCATGTGGTTTGATGAAACATGCCAACACAGAGTAGGACAAAACATACTGAAACGAACCTTGTTGTACATAATTGCGTGATTTCTTATGATGTAACCCACAACAATTAAGAAAATTGAGGGTGGTGTTGGCTGAAGTGGTTAGCGCGTTGACTACTAAGCAAACAATGACTTGGGGCCTGGGTTCAAACCCTGGCCAGAGCAAGTCAATCAACATCATTAATTTCTCTAATGTACATTAGTGAGACATTGTATTAATTGTTGTCGGACTGTTTAAGTGATGAAGGCATAGCACTGGTCACTAAAAACTGCTCCGACAGCGATTGATACTATCCAAGCTAATGTACACAACATCGCCCTCCTTCGTCGGTTAGCAGACACATCGGCGAAGTAAAACAATTAATAAAATGCCTGCTAACACAACTTAACAAAGTTAATGTGTCTACTTAATACCGAGGGCGCCTCAACACTGCCTTAAGAGTTGTGAAAGAGTTAAGTCTTCTAAATTTTCAACATCTATCTTCTCTAACCTATACCTCTCCCTGAGTTCCGGCACAGTGCACTGCATACGTAGGGGTCATCCCCTGAGTGCTGGTCCTAATTTAAAAAAAAAAAAAAAATTCTTTGGATTTTTGAAACGTCTATTAAAGAATATTTTCCCAAACTTGGTGTCAGGTTTTTTCGTTTCAAAAACAAAAAACTTAAGAAAGAAACTTAGTGTCAGGTTTTTTCGTTTCAAAACCAAAAGACTTAAGAAACAAACTTAGTGTCAAGTTTTTTCGCTTCAAAAACAAAAGACTTAAGAAACAAACGTTTCAAAATTCCTTGATTCGGTAGCCTCAAAGCCCGCGATAGAAACTATGCAATAACTTAAAAAAATAATTTTTTATAAATTTGGTATACAGATAGTTTATGCCTACATTAACATGTAGCCTGAACAAAGTCATGGGTAGAAGCTATTACATACACATATACATATGTAGTTATGTGTGTAGAACGGTTTTCGTGTGACACAAAGACCGACTTTACAGAACTTATTTATGATTTTCCCAAGTTTTATTGAACTCCCCTCGTATTAACTTAAAATTTAATAGTTCTTTTTCAGGCAAAATTCAAATTGATAAAAGGAACTTCCTAAGGGAATCAAAGACCAAAGACTTTTTTAAGACTGAATGATAACAGGTTTAATTATATACACTCTTGCACTCTTGTTGTGCTTCAAACACTCCCTGCAGTCGGTGTAGCTAGCGAATGACTAGCTATTTCGCTAACTACCAGTCGTTAGCACTAACTACCAGACTAACTACTAGCAATGCACTCGACTGACGATTATTACATGGGGATGACATTGACGGTAGTCAATTGACACGATCAGACCGGTGAAATCACTAGTCAGCAAAACCCAACTATTTCGCTACTCAAAATGTACCAGTTAGATCACTAATGATGTTTCCTTAATTAAAATACTACAGAAATTTAAATTTTTTGGATTTTTGTTTATTTATCAAATTTCTTTTTCAATATTTATATAATTTTCAATTAATTATTCTTTTTCTTTTTTATGCTCATTTTACTTTTCTAAAAAAAAAAACACTTATTTTTACTAAAAATTTAACCTTCACTGACCACGAAATTATAATTGTACGCCAACACAAAATCATAACACTTTCATAAAATCTTTTTTATTTTTTGTTGATTTTCTTTGGAATAAGGGCACAGTTTTTTTCAACTCGTAAAAAAAAATTGAGGTTGAGGAAGGCATTAAAATTTATGCATGTATACTGAGTGCGTGTACATGTACATGTGTGAGAGAGTCAAAAGGCGAACTCTTGCATTTCTTGTAGCCAGTGAAGTAGTTAGTCGATTTTTCGTTAGCGAAATATGTACCTAACGATTTGGAGTAAATTTCTACTTTTAAAACTGTAGGGCTTTTAAATTTCTTTACACAACATTGTGTGAGTGTTAAGTTTTACATGGCGACAGAAATAAATACACCAGTTTAAACTTACTGCAATACAGCAAAAAAAAAAAAAAATTTGAGAAAAAGTCTTACTTTTAAAATTTAAATACAACTGCATGGAATAGACAGCATGTTGGTTGTAGTAGTTGTTGATATTGTAAAGGTGTTTTTTTGTATTGTTTGTTGATATTATTTTAATTTGTTCTCAATTGTGTTTGATTTTTATTATTTTTTTTTTTGTTATTTTCATGCATATTCTGTTTTGCTCGAATGGGTTAAAAACATTTGTTGTTCTATAAGATACAATCGATGCATTCATAGAGAGGAATGTTTAATTATTATGCGTGACAACAATTAAATATCATGTTTAGAATTCCGGTTTAATTTTTTAAATACCCCAAGAAAAAATAGGTTCATACTCGCACATACTTATTTTAATATACATATGTATGTATGTACATACATAAACTATTTTTTTTATTAATTGGCAGGTAAGTGCTATTGTTTTTTTTTTATAATTATGTGCATATTTCGTTTTTATTTCTTTTAAACGTAATTAAACCATTAAATTGTAACTGTTATTTTTACATTGTAAATACAAAATTAAAACTGATTGCATTTAAAAGAAATTTGTATAAATTCTTAATCAAATGATAAATATGTATTTGTTGTTTATTTTTAATTCATTTTATTTTACTTTAGCGTACAACGACCTAACGAGTCAGACGATCACCAACAAACTGCTTAACTTTGCCGTTGTTGTAGCTTTTAAAATATTCTATTAGTAACTGAGTGCAGATTTGTTTGTTATCACTGACGACAAGTTTTCTGTAATATTTATTCTGCCTGTATCTCATTATTTTCTTGCTGGCTTTTCTTTAAATTGTTGTTGGAACTTTACCAAGTGGGTCTCCGCCAAGAGTAAAAAATTATGTTTTGTATTCAAGTAGATTAAATTATGTAGATATGTATGTGCGCTTGCAGTTAGTATTCTCCCATTCTCTCCTTGTTTATGTGAAAAATGCGTTTTATAAGTACGTAACTGAGAACTGCCATGGGTATAAAACTTTCGAGTGTCTACGATCATTTACATGTTAGTTTTGTGCTCCAAACGTTTATGTTTTGACTACATGCAATTATTGTAAACGCAATAGATAATTTCAAACATTCAGTTTTAAACAATAGTGTTGGCAACGAACATGATTGTATGAGATTTTTGGTATGATTGTAATCGCACCCGATCGTAATGCGGCCCACTTCCCATTGTGACTTGTTGTACCTACAATTTGATCAAGTTGTACAAAAAATTGTTACGTTACAGGTCTAGTTGACCAAAAGTTGGTCATCGGTTTTTTTTTAAAAACACAACCCGTAAAGAAAACACCCAGGATCTCTGGCCAGAATCGAACCGACAACCTTCGGACTACTAGGCTAGCGTTGCTACCTACCTATCAGCCACGGCGGCACCCATAACAAGTAAAAAAAAAATTGATTTTCTTTCAACTTAGCGATCAAATTGGTACGTGTGATGGCGACTTTTACTTTCGTTTTTTATTTTCATTCTGAAGAATATAAGAACTCATATTGACTCTATAAAAATTACTTTTTAATGAAGTTGAATGAGAAGTTGGTGGAAAAATTGTAGCCGTTGCAGCGATCTCGGTTGTACGACCAGTTTCAACGTGTAGGCGCCGCGTAGCGAACATGCTTATTAAATCAATTTTGTATGAATCTTTAGTACAGCACAAAGCGCGAGCCACTTGTTTTAATACAAAACACTTACACACACATATGTGTGTATTCACTTCGAACAGCAAATACTTTGCAAATATAATTTAAATTAAATGTGTTAAATGATAATTATAATTTGTAAACAAATCAATCCAAGTATAATGTTGTGACTGATACATTCTTGTTACTGATTTTTTTTCGATTGGGAACAAGACTGCCGAATGCTAGCGCTAGTGATTGAGACGGTCATACTATTTGCAGGTCACTGGTACGTAAATACATACATATGTGATGCTCTTTATTTTAATATTTGAGAAATTTATTTATACAACAAAGAAAATTAGTGCTGAAAAGATTTTAAAACGGGAGCTATTTGGAAAGCTTTTCTGGATATCGAAATAGAAAATTAATCAGTTAAAAAGTCGGCCATATAACCAACAGGTAATAGCGTTGTATGAGTATGTATGCGGTTGTTCAGAAACCTTTTTGATATTAATATTGTTTTTTCGAGTAAACTTACGATTTTTGCATAAAATTTCTATTTTCTTGTGTTGTAAAACTTTCAATAGTTTGTGAAATTTCGTATTTTGATTTATTATTATTTAAAATAAAAAAATTGTTGCGGTTAAAGGTCAATTTACACTTATGCGTTTCGTATAAGCGGCGTTCAGTATCAGTGAAAAATAAAATATCGTTAATTTTGTTTTAAATTCTGCTGTTTGTACACGTCTGTTTTGTCGTCCGTACTACATTCGTGTTGCTTCCATAATTTTTGCGTGCCCGTTCCGGGTTGTTGTTTTTAATTAAGTCCGCAACAATATTTTTTTTGATTTTGCACTGAAACACTGACGCTATAATTTTAATTTTTTTCAAATATTTTAACGGGCATGTGTAAATTATCATTAGTGTGACCAATGCAGATTTACGCAGATACTGAGCGGAATCGGCATTGATACGGAATGGATTTAGTGTAAATTTACCTTAACTACTACTATAAACGCTTATACATATGTAGCTCTCAGAATAGTGAACCGATTTTAACGAAATAGTTCACATCTATGAATAAATATTTTTAATTTGGTATAAATTTTATCAAAATCCGCTATATAATGTGTTCATAAAATGTATCATAAAGAATGGTCCGCCTATTAATTTGTTTTGTGTTGATTTGCGATTGAGAAATGGAAATTTAGAAACAAGTCGCAGTTCTTGTAATCTATTTTAATTTATTTTCTTTGTAAATAAAGTTTTTATCAGTGTACTTTGAATTTCTTTAACGGTGTACTTAGAAAAATATTTCCATTTTTAAATTCAAATATTTTGATAGCTTCCCACAGCAAACTACACTATTTAGGGGGTGTGCACATATTACGTAACGCCACACGGGGGTGGTTAAAGATTTGTTACGGATTGGAAATTTTGCACAGAAAAATTAGTAAAAAGCGTTACGAAGAGGGGGTTTAAAATCTGTAAAAACAGTGTTACGTAATATGTGCACAGCCCCTTAAGACAAATAATTAATGAGCGTTTTCTATAATATGTACAAACAATTGGTTTGAGTAGAAAATTTTGTATGAATACCACTCAGTTTTTTGTTTTACATTGGAGGCGTTAAAGTTCAACTAAGACTACGACCAATGTAGCCAGGTGTGGGGATTTTTCTCCAAATTGAGGATTTTTTTTTATTTCTCTACAGATTTTCGTGGGGAGGGATTTGGGGATTTTTCATTTTCACGAATAATAATTCCGCTGGAGTTTTCTCCCTTTCCCCATTCCTCCTATTATGAATAAAAATCCCACATGATATTTCTCAGTTTACCTTTTCTTCATATTTGTACCATTTTTGTCAACCGTGTGAATAGGAATAAAACTGAATGGGGGAAAAGTAGTTATTCTGAATGGCTTGGAATTTAGTTTTTTACCTAAAAATATTTGACTTAGAAAACATAAAAATAAATGTAAGTAATTTTTATAAAATAAAGTTTAAATAAATAAAAAAAAATATTTAATTGTTCATTTAGGTCGAAGAGCACAAGTAAAGCGCAATTGCAACATCCGTTGGTGATCCGTTGGTTATTTCGTTGTTGTTCTTCTACAAAACCATTTTCCTCCACAAGTGCTCGCATAGCTAAATTATTCATTTCTAATTTATCTTTAAAATTTTTATGTGAAATAAATTAATTTCTGTTTGCAAAACCGCAAATTGGAAACAAAAATATAAGAAAATTAAATGTCAATAAGCAAAACAGCTGGATTCAAAATTCAGTGATGCCTCATTTTAACTTTTTTGTTCCCGCGAAATTTATAATTGGAGAATATTTTTCTCGAGAAAAGCATTTTCCGTGGGAGAGAAATTCCTAGGGAATATTCGTGATTGGGCTTTGCTTTATGTATCTTGTCGCTTTTCTTCACTATATTTCAATTATTTCAAGGCGATGGTATTGACTTACATATATTCTGGTTATGAGCATCTAATGTTGGTTTCCATAACAATTTGTTCAAAATTTTTTAAACCAGAATGAACCAAAATGAATGTACTAATTGACGATAAGGAAAGTTTTTTGGTTGTTGCTGAAATTTATGTTGGCATAGAATGTTCAAAGGAATTAGAACTGCTGTCAATTTCGAACCAAAAGGAGTTCAAAAAAGTTTTTTTTTAATATTTAACTGTACAAGCAAAAGAAATGTTTAAGATATTAACTGAGAGTATGGGAAATTTTGAGTTATTTATAAATTTACAACTCAAAAGCATAGAAAAAGAATAAATTTGATTCCGTGTATGGAATTTTAAAATATTCTATGGATTCAAAAGTTCCATTGAGCACAAACGAATGCATTAACTCAAATAAATGTATGTAATGAAATACGTAAAATTAATAAAAAAAAAAATGGTTTTTATGATGCTTAATATACATACACATATTTATTGGGGACAAAATTAGGGATATTCCGTTTTTAAATGGGGATTTTTGGGGACAACACTCTTTAAATTGGCGACATTAGACAATATTTACCTGGCTACACTGACTACGACAACCGTGATAAGAGGCTGTAAACACGCTCCAGGGGGAAGGAGTGTTAAAGATTTGTAATGGATTGGAATTAGGGGTATAAAGTCTCTGAAAACAGCGTTACGTAATATGTTCACAGCCCCTAAAAATGTTTTTTTAAGTTAATTTATTTTGTATTTAAATTTAGATTAGTATTTATTATAACTTTTTTTTTATATAATACATACGTGATTTGTATTTATAATTACAAATATTCTCTAAAGCTAAAAATTATTCCATTCACTTTTATTTTATGATTTTACTGATAAAATAAGTTTTTCTTTGATATATTAATTTTACAATTTAGTCTTAAATACAAAATTTTGCTTGTAACAGTTTTTGTTGTTTATATATTTATTATTTTTTACAATAACTCACATTATTTTATTTTAGTAAATTTAGAAACTTAAATGAGAAACTAAACTTATTGATGAGCGAAAATGAAGAGAAAAAAGGAAAATATGGAAAAGGTGAAAGATCACAATTAACAATAAATAATGTATCTCAATGAAAATTATCACAATATCCTATTGATATTATCGGCAAATTGAATTCAAACAGATTGTGCCGCTTAAAACTTGTTCACGTGTGTAAAAATTCTTTGGGAAACTCGCATGTATTTAAAAAATAATAATTTTTTATACAGGGCGGTGAATAAGTAACGATATGATTTATTTAATTAATCGTGTATGTCATGAGTTCCGAACGTTTTCAATTAGAATGAAAATTTCCGATTCACAAAATAGAATATTTGTTGTCCGGCATACTTCCAAATATTTTTGCTCGATTGGTGGCTAATGTGGGAATTTTTTTAAATCTCCTTTTCCATGTGTTATTATCAAACATGTATTGGTTTTTATTTCCGAATTAAGTAGATAAGATATCAAACTTATGTTCAAAAAAGATTTTTTTCAAATTAAATTAGTTTTATTGTGTAATAAATGAGATTCTATTTACTTTCACACAGCTTTGTGTAGTCGAAAGTAAAACGAAAAAATTGTTCGGAAGTGAATGTCAGGATACCAAAATATTTGGAAAAGCTTTCACACGGATGTGAAACTCATGACAGACACGAATAACTTTTTCTCTCCGATTTTATTTAATGTTGGGAAGCAAACATTTCGCAGATAATGTGAATGGCATTCAATGCCGACTCAATGATTGAAAATTTTATTAAATGCTAGAGGTAGAGCTAAATTGAGAATTGTTATTCCAACAAGATGGAGCCAAGGCTCCCATGACGCTTCTCGATTCCTTTCTGTTGGGATACCTGAAATGTGAGATGGATGCCACACCACTATACCAAGAACCATTCAAGAGCTGAAGTTTAGTCAAAGCAACCACTATGCAATTTTTGAAAATTATTCACTCTAAATAAGAATAAAAATTGAAAACTTTTTCATGTAAATTATTTCCCATGAACAAAAAATTGTGAAAAATATGTGCCCAAAAACAACACAAATATAATACCAATATAAAATTATCGATCGCCATTTAAGGGCAAAGACGCTAAAGATGAGTATCTAAAAAAAAACATATTAATATTAATAACTCAAATATGTATGTATGTATTTTATTTTTAATCTTAGGTCTTCAGCAAGGCCGATTAATAAGATCTATGTATGTATGCAGTGCACATAAGTAAGCAAGATTTCAAGATGGCGCAAAAGTAATGTTATAACATGAACTGGCTGTCATTTTGATATGAAGGAAACACAAATCGCTGTTTTAATAAAAAGTTTATTAAGACCTAATTTAGACAAGCAAAGTTTACTTTTGATAAAGTTTTTTTCAATTATCTTTTAAGCTTTGCTTGGTGTTTGTCAACAAAAAGTTTTGTTTTACAAATTTTTTTTCCTTTGTTTGTTCGTTTTTAATTTTTTGGTGTTTTATGATTTATCTCTGCATACTCATATCCATACGCACATATATACATACATACATATGTACATATTTAAATACAACTGGGTATACGACGAAAGAGAAACAAAGCGAAACTTAGCGAGTATTTCAAAGTCTGTACTACCCGTCACTCCTTTTCCCCCTCTCGACTATAAACTCAAGACTTTGCAAAGTAAACTTTGCGCATCTAAATGCGGTCTAACATAAGTATATATGTATAACACCCAATTTACACGGTGATTAAAAATTCATGAATTTTTTCACATTATACTTGAAAGTATCTTCGTAAATCCTCTTGCATTTATACTATGATTTTTTAAGCATGGCTTATTTCTCTTGAAGTGTAGAGTTTTTAGCGTATAAACGCTCAATATTCTTTGAAAATAGAAAAAGAATAAAACATAATAACAAAAACCGAAACAGAAGTAAAGGGAAATACAAAAAATGCATGGAAAACATAAAATGTGATTATTTTTCTACCCCTCTTTCTTCTCTGCCCCGCTCGAACACCAAAAAAAAAATTCTCATGATATTTAGTCATGACTAAAAATCACCGTGTAAATTGGGTGTAAGTATATGGTGGTGAAAATGGCAGGCAATTCAAATTATAACATTCTTTTTGTGTCAACGTGTGTTACAAATACAGTCATATTTTAATATTCGCTCGTATTTTCTTTCTTATATAAGTAAGTATGTACATAATTCAAGATTTTGATTAATTTTCTTTCATATAATTTATAATCTTCTATAAAACATAATTATGTGTTATGGTTTCTGTTATACACTGATACAAAAAGCTCTTGACAGTGTTTTGTTTTTATTATAAAAATATTGAACATTTTCAAAAAATACAAAAACATATAAACAAACAAATTTTATTAAACATTAACCCACTTATTAATAAACAATTGTTAAAGTTAAAGTAAGCACTAAAAATTGATTTTTCATATAAAATTTGACCATTAAACCAATAATATCATTAATAATCGTTTCTGAATAAACAGGTAAATCATTAATAAAAGAGAATAATATGTATGAATGAAAATTAAAATTATTTAGCTCATGAGCTAACCCAATCTTTGCAAAGATTTAGCGAGAGTAATTAGGTGTAAATACGGATGAAACCGATACAGGTATACACGTGATGGCAAACCGTCTTGAGGACATTTATTTCCTTCACTTATTTTGTACAACAGCAACTGCATAAGCAGGTTTTACGTGTATATTGAATCATGTGTATACGATATTTACGAAATTCTTAAAAAATATTTACAATTTCTTTTGAAAAAGTTATTTTTTACAAATATTTTACAAAGTTGTGTACTTCTTTCATAGTTTTTACGCAAACAATAACAAATCGCACTTGATCAACAAGAAGAAATTAACTCAACATTTTTAAAATTTCGCTTTTTGTACAGTGGTCATATCTACCCACTATATTTCCTTTGATATATTTCTTTGATTTCACAAAAGCACCGATTTTGACCAACTCTACCGTAGAACCACATTTTTTTTTTGAAGACCTGAAAGGCGTTTGCTACAACAACGGATTGCAGTACAATCATATTAACCAGTAATAAAATGTAATGAAGGAGAAGAGCAGATTCAACCTGAAATGCTTTTAACGAAAAATAATACCTTGTAATTATATCCCGATATTTGAATTCGCTTATTTTCTGGTGCTAACACGTCTTATCGGACTAATTTCTACTGCACTTGTCGTTCAAACAGTCTTGTAAAATCGTATTTTAAACAAAAATCTTATGAATATCAGGCATGTTCTGAAATCACGGTGATATCAAATCACGAACGATTTTAAAATCACGGAAGTGATATTAAGGTGTTCTGAAAAGCACGACATTTTTCATTTTTAGTGGTGATTTCATTGTTCTAAATCACGAGCCGCCAACAACTGAATTTTTCTCTTTACATACATTTTTTATCTTTAAGAAATTTATCACAAAAATATAATAAATCTACGAATTGAAGTTAAAGTTTTTGCAAATTTATCGTAAAAATGCCTGGAGCAACCTCGTTAGCAATAATTGATCTAAATGCAAAATTTAAAAATAATCTGTAAAAAATACTGCGTTCATAAATTTGTAAATTTTGTAGGTTCTTCTAAGTAAAATAATTAATTTTATTGCAAAAACAAATAAAGAACAAATAATTTTAAATGTGCGTGATAATTTTATTGCAGAGTTTTAAAGAAAAATTATTAAAAAACTTAAAGTGATTTGAAATCGTCATGCTGTTAGCTGACCGGTTTTAAATCACGAAATTTCAAACATTTGTGCGCCCAGAACATCTTTTTAGTGATTTGAAATCACTTTACGAAAAAGTGATTTTTAGAACATGCCTTGATTTTAAATACTAATAATCTCTTACGCGGGGTAATTTAAAAAAAAGTAATAATAATAATGTTTGTTATTTATTTTGCCCGCAATTTATATTCACTAAATGTATCGTTATAGACGTTATTTTTGTTTCGTTATCGATATATCATCGATAAAAATAACAAATCAATAACAAAAAACAGTCAAATGATTTAGTTAGATCATGAGCTAAACATCTCTATTAAAAATTATAAATATTTGTGTTTAAAAACTTAAAATTAATAATTCATTAATATTGATTTCGTAAGATTAGTTTCAAGTATTTAGTATTTTTTTTTATAGATTCTTAAGGAAAAGGCAGTTCAGATACATTTAAAATTCTTGCGTTTTTTTCAATAACTTAAATATATGTATCAACATTTAGTGCATCCATTTCATTTATTTCGAATACAAAACTTCATTGAATTAAATTTAGCATGTCCCGTAAAATTAAGAATAATAAAAAAAAATAATTATAAAATCTTTCATTTACGGGACATGCTAAACCGTTTTGTAATGAATAAAGCTTTGTCTTTTTCTATTAAAGACATTATTCGTAATATTTAAAAATATTGCTGTGCATTAACTTGTTATCAAACAATTATATATATGTATATATATTTTTGTTTTATATAATTTCTTTCTAGCTGTTTTGTTTGGTGTGTGGCCCAAAATTATTAATTAATAGGCTTTTGTTTATACAATTTTTATATTATTTTGGTTTATAAATTTTTATTATAAATAATTCTTAATGTTAAAAGAAGAATTATTTATATAGATTTGTTATATAAAGATTCTTATTAGAGTCACTATCCAAACCCGATCAAACAACAGAATCTTTACGTATCCTTTTAAAAATGCAATAAAAATTAATTAAAATGTTTAGAATCTTTCTCAGAGTTTCATCGAGACTTACCACATATAATTTTCAGTTTGAGGAGCTCTCATTACACCAACACCACCACCCAATCGTCTATAGTTCATACAACCACAAAGACGCCATTGATTTGTTTCAGTATCATAAACTTCAATGGTTTTTAAATAGGCAGAACCATCAAAACCTCCAACTGCGTACAATTGACCATTAACAACAGCCAAACCGACCTGTGAAAGAAAAGATAAAAAATAATGAATTAAAATTAGTTCATAAAGAGTTTAGGTTGCAACTTGCAACCGATACCGATATATATATTGACAATAGTTTGGTACTCATGATTGTAAATATATTTCTCATTATTAAACGTTAACAACACAACAGTTTTGTTGCCTGATTAAAAAACACATATAGAAAAAGTGACTATTTCAGAAATATGTATGTAACTTTAAAAAACTTATTTCAAAAGAAATTTACTTACGCCACTACGTCTAGATGTCATTGCAACAATAGGACTCCAAGTATTTGTATGGGGATTATAACGTTCGGCGGAAGAAAGTTCCATGCAGTCATCACGACCGCCAACAGCATAAATATAATTGTTAAAAACAGCACAGCCCAGATGCTTGCGGCGTGTCGACATGGGACTGACAGCTACCCATTTGTTTTGTCTAAATTAAAAACGAAATAATTATGAAAATAGCAAAGCCATTAAAAACAGCTTAATTTAACAAGAAATAAGTGAAAATACCCACCTAGGATCATAACGTTCAACAGTATTCAAAGGACATTGGCCATCGGAACCACCGATGGCATACAGATAACCGCCTAAAACAGCTACAGCCACACCCAAGCGCCTGGTAGTCATAGGCGCTACCTGCAAACCCATTTTCCATTTAACAACAAGTAATAAATAGAAAACGCAACTTTGATGAAACATACCTTAGACCATTTGTTCTCTTTGGGATCATAGCGTTCCACATGATTTAAACATTGTACACCATCTTGGCCGCCAACAGCATACAGAAACCCATCTAAGACTGCTACGCCTACACTGGTGCGACATGAGGTAGTTGGTGCTACATCACAGGACCATTGATTTGTCTGTGGATCATATCTTTCAATGCTATTCAAATAGCTCTGACCATCATGACCGCCAACAGCATAAAGTAAATCATTTAGTACGGCCACTCCAACACCACAACGCCTTTTACTCATGGGAGCAACCATTTTCCAATCGTTTGTCTGTGGATCGAAACGTTCCACAGAAGCGATTGCATCTCCAGAACACCAACCTCCAACCGCAAATAAAACTTCGCCACGACGAGTGGGTTTTCGTGGACGTGTACGTGGTCCCTGCATTAGGGGACGTTCCTGTGGTAGTAATAAATAGTTTTTGGCTTCGTCAACCAAATCACGACATGCTTCGTCAGAACGCACCAATAAATCTGAGCCAACGGTACCAACCAAAAATTTTGGAGATAAAAGTGGAAGACGGACGTGTTGTAAAACCTAATAACAACGGATAAAGTAATTTCCAATTATGAAATATTTTACAAAAATTACCTGAGCTAAATGTTGCCTTCGGTCGGCAATATTAAATTTCAACCATGACATGACGGCATTAAAAACCTGCTCCTCTGAGCGTACGTTCAACTCATCGCTGCATATGATATCGACCAACTGACCTACCGGCAGCAAAAGAAATTCCTCACTTTCCATAACTTCTTGAAAATTATGTTGTGTAAATTTATCCGCGATACGTAACAATTCACGGCATGAATGTGTATCGGCAAAAGCTCGTATACCCAAACAGTTTGTCGGATCTAATTGGCGTTTTAAAAATTCACAACATATATCCTGAATTTCTACAAGTTGTAACAAACAAGCAGCTGGCAGAAGGGTCTGTACGTTTGATTCTTCAACCACAATATGTGCGGTATAACAAAAATCAATTAAAAGTTCCATGGCATTCTCATCAATATCTCGTATAGTAACTTCAGTTTGGCGAGACTCCTCTAGTTCGCCCGTAAACATGGCACGAAAATATGGCGAACAAGCTGAGAGTATAACACGATGAGCGAATATTTTACGGCCCCCAACATTAAGGACAACATCGCAGAGTTCACGATGTCGGCGCAGCATATTTAATTCGGATAGTGTAACTTTGGGATGTTTATCGGAGGTGTGGGCCATACGAGCTGGAGATTGAGGCCGATCCACACCACTACCGCCGCCCGAAGCACCCGTACCCCCATTACCACCCGGCAATAAGGGATCACCCATTCTATTAGCTGCTAAACGCAGCGGGGCAGAAGCCCAACCCCACACCGCGTCTATCTGTTGAAAACAATAAGAAAATTAAAAAAAAAATTATTTGCAATGTTGCGTATTTAATAAAAAAAAAGTTTAATTCTATATGAGGAGAATCGCAAGCAAGTCGGCAGTTCTCTTTAAGCAGTATCTTTTGATAAAAGAAGAGGAAATTAGAAGTAACCCGAAAGCTTTGTTGTGGTCTTTCGTTAAGTCTAAGAGACAATCGTGTGATATACCATCTACAGGGGGGTTATTCGTAATGAAATTTCGGAATCTTGTGAATATGCGGTTAATATGTTTGCACTAATTTAAATACTGGCTCCTTAGTTGTTTCTGTGGATGATATTTTTGATGCAATTTATCAGTCTAAAAACTCTTTTCAAACTTATGCTGATGGTCTTTGCACTCATTTCTTAAAGAAGACTGCCTAATCTCACCGATGTCCTTGCTTTTATTTTCAATTTATCGCTCAAAGAGGGTGAATTTATTAGTAGGTGGAAGACTGCAACCGTTTCCTTTGTTTTTAAGGATGGTAAGAGAGATGATGTCACTTGTTATAGACCTATTTGCAAGTTGACATGTGTCCATAAAAGTGGTTGTTCGATATAAAGCCATGGATAACTCCTTATCAGCACGGCTTTTTTCCCGGCAGGTCTGCTGTAACAAACTTTAACCTTTCCTATGTTTTTTCCAAGTTGAACGTAACAGGTTTCTATTCCAAGCTCTTGGTGTCGTTTAAGTCCTACTTATCTAATAGAACCTGTAAAAAAACTAACCGAGCTCATGGAGCCATATACTCGTATAGTTGGTAGAATAACAAGTTTAAAATTCCAAAATATGTACATATGTATGTATGTATATGTATGTACATAGGCAACAACTATATAATAAATATTAACAAAAAAAATTTACAAAAATATGATAATTAAATTACAGTGAAAAAGTCCACAGACATTATAAACTGAAATGAAATGGAATTGTGAAAGGTGTCCCCAGCGTAATGATTGCAGTTGAAGCATCTTTGGATTTATCTTTAGACCACTCGCCTACAATTGTCACTATATAATCGCATATACTATCGTCACCTACATGTGTATTACCGATGACATCTTCACGTATTAGCTGGTTGAAATACAAAAAATACCTGAGTGTTTATTGCTCGGACAATATGCCGTTGAGAACACTTTCTGACATAGATGACTCTATTAGGTTGTTTCAAGCACACTTTAAACAAGCTGCTCTTAATTCTACTTCAAATAAAATAAATCAACCAGTGAGATTCAACAATATTTTTTCTATTGATATAGAAAGGCTATTATCTGAAAATTTCTTCAAGAGCTAGATGAACACCACAAACAGATTATTCGCTGTGGCGTGCAGCCAGAGGACTTAAAAGGACGGTGATATGCAAACCTGCCTTACGAGCTTTGAATGGTGACTGGGCAAGAATTGATGCTGAAAAAGGTGCTCTTTTTGTTAAACACTTATGGTGTTTTCTTTTCTACAAAAAAATGGAACATCTCCATGCAGAAAATGTACTTTGGTGTTCATTTCTTATAAATGTTTTGCTCTCCAAAAGGGCAGTGTGTTTGATTCTAAAAAATCGCTCTCACTAATGGTGAAAGGCATTTTTGCCCTGCAAAAATCGACAGTGTTGATAATGCCCTGTAAAACTTTAAAAACAGGTCAGCTGTTGAAAACAGAGCGTTCCATAAGTTGTGTTTTGTTCTAGTGAAATAACAAGCTGCATTATTACAGGGTTGGAACTTGGAAACTTAAACTCCTTTCTCAGGAGCAGTGGGTGGTTTTCCTCACTGACTACACAATAGCGGGCTTGGTATGCCCGTATCTCTCTTTACCCATGTTGCATCGAATTTCCACAAACTCACACTCTTTTCTTCTTGACATTTCTTGACACCTCTCTTCCTAACCATACCAGAAATAAATGACCTGTATTAACACACTCAAACCTTTTTACCAACACTTTTGCAATAATTTTACGTTGCAGAGTTGTGTTTATTTGACAATTGTCATGTTAGTCTTTCTAATGGTAATTTTACTGGTAATATAACTTCTCATTTGATCGGTAAAATGACGATTATACATATATCAATCATTTTTATAAATGGAAATCCCAAACAGACAAAAATAGGTGGCACGAAATAAGCCCCAATGAAATAAGCCCCAAATCGAAAAATGAAATAAGCCCCAAAAAATTTTCAAATTTTTTGTTTGGGGTTTATTTCATTTCTTTTTGGGGCTTATTTTATTTTTTAAAAATTTGGGGCTTATTTCATAAAATTTTTTGGGGCTTATTTCATTTTATTTGGGGCTTATTTCATATCCGTAAAATAGATCTAAAATCCTTGCGCCCTACCGTAGGCTGGTTATGCAGAGAATACTTTGAACGCGAAGCTGGTGTTCGATATACCATAGAGGATAAATTCGTTGCGCCCGGCCGTAGGCCGTTTATGCAGAGAATGCTTTTAACGCGAAGCCGGTGTTCGATATACCATAGAGGATAAATTCCTTGCGCCCGGCCGTAGGCCGGTTATGCAGAAAATACTTTGAACGCGAAGCCTGTGTTCGATATACCATAGAGGATAAATTCCTTGCGCCCGGCCGTAGACCGGTTATGCAGAAAATACTTTGAACGCGAAGCCGGTGTTGGATATACCATAGAGGATAAATCCCTTGCGCACGGCCGTAGGCCGGTTATGCAGAAAATACTTTGAACGCGAAGCCTGTGTTCGATATACCATAGAGGATAAATTCCTTGCGCCCGGCCGTAGGCCGGTTATGCAGAGAATACTTTGAACGCGAAGCCGGTGTTCGATATACCATAGAGGATAAATTCCTTGCGGCAGAAAATACTTTGAACGCGAAGCCTGTGTTCGATATACCATAGCTACCCTATTTTTTTAAATTAGAATTTTGATTAAATTAGAAGAAAGCAAGGGCATAAAACTATAAATAAAAAAGATATGTAGGTATTTGAAAGTGGTACGAGACCTCCCTCTAGAAAGTAGTGATTAACCTTGGCATAAGTTTGTTTTTGCCAAAGGTAAGCTCCTCATTCAAATTCATAGGTACATATATTTACATTAATATTATACAAAACATGCCCTTGTCTGACCTACATACATAATTTAAGCAATTAAAAATTTTGTGCCAAAATTGCAAGATCATACACACATACCTTTGCGTCTTTTTGTTCCACAGGAAAACCAACAAATCCACAGCACCACCAGCTCGCCCAATAGGCAGAAGCTTTCGAAAATGCAATTTTCGTTGCTTCCTCTACTAAGTTTTAAAACAACATTTGTCTATAATTTACAATTGTTTAAAACATTAAATTTTTTATATATATTTTGCAATAATTTTAATGTTTGTTTTTAAACACACAAACAAAAGATTTTCAATTTGTAAATTATTTTGCAGTCATAATATAACAAAATCTATAATTCTCGTTCGTATTTTTTCTCACTACACCTTAATTTTTATGTACACAATGTTTTTTAGTACAGTTTTAAGCGGTTTTGCCTTTAGCAATTTCTAATTATTTTACATAATTTACTTGATTTGCAAATTTTATTTTGTTTTTATAGCATTATTTTATAAATTACTTTTATTATTTGAGTATTTCGTAAAAGTTTACAAGAAAAATAAGCAAAATTTTCATTTTATCTTCTCTTCTTTTTTCTCTTCACATCATTTGCCAAGACTCTGGGCTGCATTTTCTAGTACTGAAATAGATAAAGTAAGTCAGAGTAGCTTAATTAAGGTAGGACGCATTGAATACAGTAATACCTCAATTTACATAATTTACCATATTTGCATTTTATTTACATTAGGCGCGTTCAGCAAAAAAACCTGCTACTAATACTATGTTCACACTTATGTTTTTAACGTCTCATTCGTGTTTAAGAGCTTAAACGCTTAGATTTTGATATGTTTTACCATACATTGACTTGTTTTGTTAGACATCTCAAATGACAAGTTTTAGATTTAAACCTCTCGCTAAACACGCAAAAGGCTAAGTTACAAATATATTTGGAGTATGTTAAGTGCGTTTTTTGACAACTCTGTTATGGTTGTATTGCTATTAAATGGCACCACGTCAAAAATTTTTCATCACCTCTGTCATTTTGCGATGACGTCACATCAAAAAAAAAAATATTCTATATGCATATAAGCATATATTTCACCTTTTAATAAGCTAGCAATTTTACTAATTTCATGAGAAAGAAAATAATAATATAAATAATAGTTTTTCTTTCCAGTTGTAATATAATATTATTTTCTCAAACTCGCAATATTACAAAAACATGATAATCAGCTGACGAAACGTCAATCTAAAACATCTCAAATGTAATGTGAACGGTTGTGTTTAGATTCTAAAACATTTGCCTTAAACACGTTTAAAAACACAAGTGTGAACTTAGTATAATAAACAGTTTATATGTAGCAGCTTTTTATTTGACTACTTTTCCTGAACGATGGCCTCACTATTTTGTCGAAAATATCAATTTCAATAAAAATTATTGAATTTTATTTTGTAAAAACATATAATATTTATTTGAAGATTAAAATCATATAAAAATATATTATGAAATTTGATTCAAAAGTCAAACTGAACTGAAATATCGTAATTTGATGAAATGTATCGTACTTTTTCTTTGTTACCAAATATAGTGAGCGCTCACTCAACATGATCGCTCAGTAATCAAAGCGTTCAGCTGATTCTTGAGCAACAGTTTTGTAGCAAACTGTATTTGCTGAACCCACCCATTATTTTTATCCTTATCAGTACAGAAAGGAAAACTTTGATAACTTTATATTATGATCAATCAAATTAAATAAAACTAACAAATAACTGTTTTAACTAAAATTTTTCAATGAAATACTGTTTTATGTTCATATAAATTCAAAAGCATTATTTGTAGGCTTTCCCTCTGAACTCATTTTAAGGTCGGCATGTTTGACAATAATAGTCGAAGTTGTGTTTGGTTGGAATGACATATACATACATAATTTTTTGTTTGGTATTTTTTATAGCGGCATATATTTTGAAAGAATAATTTTGTGTATGTATTTTTTTTTTCAATTTTGTGTGGATAGCTATTTTTCATTGACCAATATATTACAGAGAATTTATTTTCATTATGTGTGCTATTAAAAACTATTACAACGCAGATATTTCTGGCGTGTAAACTACTTAATATATTATTTCGTTTGCAAGTATAAAATTTTTTTAGAAAAGATTAAATGTATTTGTTATCTGGTAAATATTTTTAGTTTCGGTACTATCAAAAATGGAAACGGATCATATATTCTCAGTAGTCGGTAGTATAATAAATAACAAAAAAAACTAATTTTAAACCCTGATATTAACTTTCCACTACCATACGCATACAACCGTGTTACTCGAAAGAAAGTTCACAAGGCAGAATAAAACTAGAAATCAATTTATGTATATATTCTTCTATTAAACCAGATAGAATATAAAAAATTAGGATTCAAAATTTATTGAACTGATATATAAAAGCATGCAAAGTGTATTAAATTCTGTTAAAGGAACAGCACTAAATGTTGCCGAATATCTGACACCAGTTTTAAAGGTAAAGATTTGAGAAAATACTTTAATGTTGTTAGACTGGGCAAAGGTATGTAGGTGGTTGTATATATTGGGCGGCGCTGATAAAGCATTGGATGGATGAAATTTTATACATATATGTACATCTTCTTTTAATACAAAATAAATGAGTCATTGGAGCTGATAATATGTGGTTTGTTTTTAGGAATCTAAATTTCGAGAAACTGGTGTATTGACACCTGAAGAATTTGTTGCAGCAGGGGATCATTTAGTTCATCACTGCCCTACATGGCAATGGGCAGCAGGAGATGATAATAAAACCAAATCATATATGCCTAAAGGTATTTCTATTAAAAATTATGCTGAAATTCTTATAATTTTAACTAAAGATTTCTTTAAGACAAACAATTTCTTATTACACGTAACGTACCTTGTTACCGAAGATGCAAACAGATGGAGTATGTTGGAGAGGAAACCGTGGTCGAAGAGGAAGGCGGCGATGGCGGCTGGGTGGAAACTCATCAACTAAATGAAGATGGCACAGCCCAAGAATTGGATAAAATATGTGAACTAACTTTGGACGAGAGTAAGGTAATAAATTAAAGAGTAAATCTAATGGAAACATATTGTGGAAACCATCTAAATTTATTTTTATTGAATTGCTTGTCAAGGACGAAATGCATACTCCCGATACTGATGAACCTGCTGATATGAATGATGCAGTTGGTGACGAAGACGACGATGAGGCTTTAGATATGGACGAGTTCGAGGAGAGTGGCATGCTCGATTTAGTAGATCCAGCAGTAGCTCTTACCACAAGAAAAATTGAAAAATCGGACATTAGCAAAACAGATGGCGCATCAGCGCTTGATTCAGGAGACTCAGTTCTGCATACCCGTACCTATGATTTGCACATTACCTATGATAAATACTACCAAACTCCCCGGCTCTGGGTAGTCGGTTATGATGAGGTTAATTTATTGAATATTATTATGTGTATTCATGAAATTATAAATTAATAATTAATTAATATATTTTTATAAATATTTTTTTTTAATTTTAGAATAGAAAGCCTTTAACAGTGGAACAAATGTATGAGGATGTCTCACAGGATCATGCTAAAAAGACTGTTACAATGGAGTCCCATCCCCATTTGCCCGGTCCCAATATGGCATCTGTCCATCCCTGTCGTCATGCTGATATTATGAAAAAAATTATACAAACAGTTGAGGAGGGCGGCGGTGAATTAGGTGTGCATTTATATTTGATAATATTTCTGAAATTTGTACAAACTGTTATACCAACTATAGAATATGATTTTACTCAGAATTTCAATTTATCTTAAACGGTACATAAAAATGGTTGAGTTTACGCTTCAAAGTTTTAATATGTGAATTTTTTTTAATGCCATAATTTGCTTAAAGTTGCTTCATATAAAAACAACTTGTCTATTTTTTTTTTTTTATTTTAGGGAAAGTAAGAAATGCATATGTGAATGTTTTACAAATAACTTTTGTTAATAATTAAGTGCATTCCCACATTCTCTACACACAATCATAAATAATACTTTAATAAAAAAGTTTGAAAAAATCTTAAAAAGGTTATTTTTGAAAATAATTTTATCAATATCATACTGATGGCAAAACCCAAATGCAGGCTGCTACGTACTTAATACATATATGTAAATACACACATATGTATATGAAGCCGGGCGTTAATTGGAAAAAGATGTATGTATGTAGGTATATACTAAAAAATAAATAAATAAAATATATGAATTCGTGAGTGAATTTAGAGCACAGTGGGAGAAATTTTGTGCTAAATATTTCGTGAATAATATTTTTGTATAAAGACAATGAAGCGTAAATAAAAATTTGAATTCAAGTATGAATGCACATTTTTGTAGGTATATCTTGGTATATAAAAGTGAATGTTTTGGAAAAAATAGCGACGGCGACCTGCTTGTTGAAAAGTTTGGATACATCTTATGGGTCGATTGTGTATGGCAACCGAACTCAGTTGTCAGTTGCTGACTATTGTATTACGGATGGCAACTGAGAGGTTCCAGTTCCAGCTGCTTTTCAGTGCTTTTCTGGCAACGCAACTGAAGTTCGGTTGCTATCCATAATCGAGCCATAATGGCTTAATCTTTCTTTTCGAAAATTTCTTTACACCTAGAAAACTATTCCAAGTGTATTAAAACTGCTGAAAAAATAAACATAAAACTACTCAGTTAAGCTGTTTTTTATTTTATTTTCAATTTCAACTGTGTGTTTGTTTTTTAACAAAAACAGCAACGACAATAACATGCGTGTTGATAAGCTTTCATACGAGCTGTGTTGCAACTTACTAAAATTATACTTTTTTACGCTCTTTAGTCGTGCTGTGCACTAATGTGAAAATGACGAAAAGTAGTAGGGTCTGGGGGCATTGAGTGATGACCACTTCTGTAAAGGAATTTTCCAGCTCGATTTAGTTAGGTAGCTAACTACTTACATATGTATGTATGTATATTTAATATTTTCTTATAGATGAGAATTAACGATGGGAGTTAGCAGTCACAAAAACACAATAATAACAAAAATTAATAGGTATACCTATTTAGGTAAATCGAGAATAAGTTAATAAAAGACAAATTTTATTTCCAAAAATTTGCCTTACCATAACGTAAACAGGTACTCATTAACACATACATACATATGTATGAGCATACCCTCCAGTCTTAAAAGTAGAAATTGACTCGAAATCGTTAGGTATTTCGCTAAAGAAAAATCGACTAACTACTTCACTGGCTACAAGTAATGCAAGAGTTAGCCTTTTAACTCTCTTACTCATGTACATTGTACACGCACTCAGTACATGCATAAATGTTAAATTTTTTTTTACGAGTCGAAAAAAACTGTGCCCTTATTCCACAGAAAATCAACAAAAAAAGACATGTGGCACACGGGGACTGCCGCGGTAAAGCTATTGCAGAGCATTTTTTTTTCAACTTATGCAATTATATTATTACGTTTTGTTTAATAACTCCGTTGTTATTCTGGCAATGATGAATAACAATGAAATCAAAATCAATAGCATACTTTAGGGTTAACATACATTGGGCGAATTAAATACTTTAAAAAACAAAAGACTTAAGAAACAAACTTAGTGTCAGGTTTTTTCGTTTCAAAAACAAATGACAGGTTTTTTCGTTTCAAAAACAAAAGACTTAAGAAACAAACGTTTAAAAATTTCTTGATTCGGCCGCCTCAACCTGTTATAAATAAATTTATAAATAAATTAACATGAATCGACATGTTTGTCAACTAGTCGAACTTGTGTTTGCTTGGATTGGCATATATTTTATTGTATGGTATTTTTGATAGCGGCATATTGTATGAAAATAATATTTTGTATATGTGTGTTTTTGCATTTTCGTGTTTATGGCTAGTTTTCATTGACAAGAAATTGTTGCTGAACAATATATTACGAGAATTTATTTTCATTTTGTGTGCTAGTAAAAAATTTTACTAGTTGTCAAGTACAAAATTTTTTTTATGGATATTTATTTGTTATCAGGTAAATATTTTTAGTTTCTCTACTATCGAAAATGGAAACGAATCATATTTTCCCACTAGTCGCTAGTAAAATAAATAAAAATAAAAAAACTAATTTTAAACCCTGTTTGTATCTATACATGCGCGAACTAAATTTCTAGTACTGTTCACAGCACTGCCAGCATGATTTTTTCGAAGGGTGCCAGACGTTTCTAATATTTTGTCGGGCATTTACTAACTACATATAACGATCACTTGACAAAGGCGCATTAATTATCAGGTGCATGCAGTGGCGAATTCGGGTGAATTTATCTATCACCCACACTCTCAAATTGGTACATAATTTACATTATTTTATTTTTATGTAATTTTTTAAGCATGTTGAATTTTGACAGTGTAGGTAATGAATTCGCCGTTTACACAAACAAAATGCCTGTTGTTTGTTTTGTTGTTGAATTGTTGTAGTCGTGCATACCATGACCAAGGCGAATTATTTATCAGGCAGATGCAGTTGCGAATTTTCCATTGGTCCAAATGAGTGACAAACAAATTTTATAGAAAAATTCTCAAATACAATTGAGAAATCGGACTAACATAGTCTATAAGTATGGATCCTTGGCTTTAATTTCCCATTGGTCCAAATGAGTGACAAACAAATTTTATAGAAAAATTCCCAAATACAATTGAGAAATCGGACTTACATAGTATATAACTATGGATCCTTGGCTTTAATTTCCCATTGGTCCAAATGAGTGACAAACAAATTTTATAGAAAAATTCTCAAATACAATTGAGAAATCGGACTTACATAGTCTATAAGTATGGATCCTTGGCTTTAATTTCCCATTGGTCCAAATGAGTGACAAACAAATTTTATAGAAAAATTCTCAAATACAATTGAGAAATCGGACTTACATAGTCTATAAGTATGGATCCTTGGCTTTAATTTCCTATTGGTCCAAATGAGTGACAAACCTAAATGTGCCCACAAATAGCCAAATTCACGTAGAGCTGAACAAAATTTACACAATTTTAATCTTTAGAATTTTATAGAAAAATTCTCAAATACAATTGAGAAATCGGACTTACATAGTCTATAAGTATGGATCCTTGGCTTTAATTTCCCATTGGTCCAAATGAGTGACAAACAAATTTTATAGAAAAATTCTCAAATACAATTGAGAAATCGGACTAACATAGTCTATAAGTATGGATCCTTGGCTTTAATTTCCCATTGGTCTAAATGAGTGACAAACAAATGTTATAGAAAAATTCTCAAATACAATTGAGAAATCGGACTTACATAGTCTATAAGTATGGATCCTTGGCTTTAATTTCCCATTGGTCCAAATGAGTGACAAACATAAATGTGCCCACAAATAGCCAAATTCACGTAGAGCTGAACAAAATTTACACAATTTTAATCTTTAAAATTTTATAGAAAAATTCTCAAATACAATTGAGAAATCGGACTTACATAGTCTATAAGTATGGATCCTTGGCTTTAATTTCCCATTGGTCCAAATGAGTGACAAACATAAATGTGCCCACAAATAGCCAAATTCACGTAGAGCTGAACAAAATTTACACAATTTTAATCTTTAAAATTTTATAGAAAAATTCTCAAATACAATTGAGAAATCGGACTTAGATAGTCTATAAGTATGGATCCTTGACTTTAATTTCCCATTGGTCCAAATGAGTGACAAACAAATTTTATAGAAAAATTCTCAAATACAATTGAGAAATCGGACTTAGATAGTCTATAAGTATGGATCCTTGGCTTTAATTTCCCATTGGTCCAAATGAGTGACAAACAAATTTTATAGAAAAATTCTCAAATACAATTGAGAAATCGGACTTACATAGTCTATAAGTATGGATCCTTGGCTTTAATTTCCCATTGGTCCAAATGAGTGACAAACAAATGTTATAGAAAAATTCTCAAATACAATTGAGAAATCGGACTTACATAGTCTATAAGTATGGATCCTTGGCTTTAATTTCCTATTGGTCCAAATGAGTGACAAACCTAAATGTGCCCACAAATAGCCAAATTCACGTAGAGCTGAACAAAATTTACACAATTTTAATCTTTAGAATTTTATAGAAAAATTCTCAAATACAATTGAGAAATCGGACTTACATAGTCTATAAGTATGGATCCTTGGCTTTAATTTCCCATTGGTCCAAATGAGTGACAAACAAATTTTATAGAAAAATTCTCAAATACAATTGAGAAATCGGACTTAGATAGTCTATAAGTATGGATCCTTGGCTTTAATTTCCCATTGGTCCAAATGAGTGACAAACAAATTTTATAGAAAAATTCTCAAATACAATTGAGAAATCGGACTAACATAGTCTATAAGTATGGATCCTTGGCTTTAATTTCCCATTGGTCCAAATGAGTGACAAACAAATTTTATAGAAAAATTCCCAAATACAATTGAGAAATCGGACTTACATAGTATATAACTATGGATCCTTGGCTTTAATTTCCCATTGGTCCAAATGAGTGACAAACAAATTTTATAGAAAAATTCTCAAATACAATTGAGAAATCGGACTTACATAGTCTATAAGTATGGATCCTTGGCTTTAATTTCCCATTGGTCCAAATGAGTGACAAACAAATTTTATAGAAAAATTCCCAAATACAATTGAGAAATCGGACTTACATAGTATATAACTATGGATCCTTGGCTTTAATTTCCCATTGGTCCAAATGAGTGACAAACAAATTTTATAGAAAAATTCTCAAATACAATTGAGAAATCGGACTAACATAGTCTATAAGTATGGATCCTTGGCTTTAATTTCCCATTGGTCCAAATGAGTGACAAACAAATTTTATAGAAAAATTCTCAAATACAATTGAGAAATCGGACTTACATAGTCTATAAGTATGGATCCTTGGCTTTAATTTCCCATTGGTCCAAATGAGTGACAAACAAATTTTATAGAAAAATTCCCAAATACAATTGAGAAATCGGACTTACATAGTATATAACTATGGATCCTTGGCTTTAATTTCCCATTGGTCCAAATGAGTGACAAACAAATTTTATAGAAAAATTCTCAAATACAATTGAGAAATCGGACTTACATAGTCTATAAGTATGGATCATTGGCTTTAATTTCCTATTGGTCCAAATGAGTGACAAACCTAAATGTGCCCACAAATAGCCAAATTCACGTAGAGCTGAACAAAATTTACACAATTTTAATCTTTAGAATTTTATAGAAAAATTCTCAAATACAATTGAGAAATCGGACTTACATAGTCTATAAGTATGGATCCTTGGCTTTAATTTCCCATTGGTCCAAATGAGTGACAAACAAATTTTATAGAAAAATTCTCAAATACAATTGAGAAATCGGACTAACATAGTCTATAAGTATGGATCCTTGGCTTTAATTTCCCATTGGTCTAAATGAGTGACAAACAAATGTTATAGAAAAATTCTCAAATACAATTGAGAAATCGGACTTACATAGTCTATAAGTATGGATCCTTGGCTTTAATTTCCCATTGGTCCAAATGAGTGACAAACATAAATGTGCCCACAAATAGCCAAATTCACGTAGAGCTGAACAAAATTTACACAATTTTAATCTTTAAAATTTTATAGAAAAATTCTCAAATACAATTGAGAAATCGGACTTACATAGTCTATAAGTATGGATCCTTGGCTTTAATTTCCCATTGGTCCAAATGAGTGACAAACATAAATGTGCCCACAAATAGCCAAATTCACGTAGAGCTGAACAAAATTTACACAATTTTAATCTTTAAAATTTTATAGAAAAATTCTCAAATACAATTGAGAAATCGGACTTAGATAGTCTATAAGTATGGATCCTTGACTTTAATTTCCCATTGGTCCAAATGAGTGACAAACAAATTTTATAGAAAAATTCTCAAATACAATTGAGAAATCGGACTTAGATAGTCTATAAGTATGGATCCTTGGCTTTAATTTCCCATTGGTCCAAATGAGTGACAAACAAATTTTATAGAAAAATTCTCAAATACAATTGAGAAATCGGACTTACATAGTCTATAAGTATGGATCCTTGGCTTTAATTTCCCATTGGTCCAAATGAGTGACAAACAAATGTTATAGAAAAATTCTCAAATACAATTGAGAAATCGGACTTACATAGTCTATAAGTATGGATCCTTGGCTTTAATTTCCTATTGGTCCAAATGAGTGACAAACCTAAATGTGCCCACAAATAGCCAAATTCACGTAGAGCTGAACAAAATTTACACAATTTTAATCTTTAGAATTTTATAGAAAAATTCTCAAATACAATTGAGAAATCGGACTTACATAGTCTATAAGTATGGATCCTTGGCTTTAATTTCCCATTGGTCCAAATGAGTGACAAACAAATTTTATAGAAAAATTCTCAAATACAATTGAGAAATCGGACTTAGATAGTCTATAAGTATGGATCCTTGGCTTTAATTTCCCATTGGTCCAAATGAGTGACAAACAAATTTTATAGAAAAATTCTCAAATACAATTGAGAAATCGGACTTACATAGTCTATAAGTATGGATCCTTGGCTTTAATTTCCCATTGGTCCAAATGAGTGACAAACATAAATGTGCCCACAAATAGCCAAATTCACGTAGAGCTGAACAAAATTTACACAATTTTAATCTTTAAAATTTTATAGAAAAATTCTCAAATACAATTGAGAAATCGGACTTAGATAGTCTATAAGTATGGATCCTTGACTTTAATTTCCCATTGGTCCAAATGAGTGACAAACATAAATGTGCCCACAAATAGCCAAATTCACGTAGAGCTGAACAAAATTTACACAATTTTAATCTTTAAAATTTTATAGAAAAATTCTCAAATACAATTGAGAAATCGGACTTACATAGTCTATAAGTATGGATCCTTGGCTTTAATTTCCCATTGGTCCAAATGAGTGACAAACAAATTTTATAGAAAAATTCTCAAATACAATTGAGAAATCGGACTTAGATAGTCTATAAGTATGGATCCTTGGCTTTAATTTCCTATTGGTCCAAATGAGTGACAAACAAATTTTATAGAAAAATTCTCAAATACAATTGAGAAATCGGACTTACATAGTCTATAAGTATGGATCCTTGGCTTTAATTTCCCATTGGTCCAAATGAGTGACAAACAAATTTTATAGAAAAATTCTCAAATACAATTGAGAAATCGGACTTAGATAGTCTATAAGTATGGATCCTTGGCTTTAATTTCCTATTGGTCCAAATGAGTGACAAACCTAAATGTGCCCACAAATAGCCAAATTCACGTAGAGCTGAACAAAATTTACACAATTTTAATCTTTAGAATTTTATAGAAAAATTCTCAAATACAATTGAGAAATCGGACTTACATAGTCTATAAGTATGGATCCTTGGCTTTAATTTCCCATTGGTCCAAATGAGTGACAAACAAATTTTATAGAAAAATTCTCAAATACAATTGAGAAATCGGACTTAGATAGTCTATAAGTATGGATCCTTGGCTTTAATTTCCCATTGGTCCAAATGAGTGACAAACAAATTTTATAGAAAAATTCTCAAATACAATTGAGAAATCGGACTTACATAGTCTATAAGTATGGATCCTTGGCTTTAATTTCCCATTGGTCCAAATGAGTGACAAACAAATTTTATAGAAAAATTCTCAAATACAATTGAGAAATCGGACTTAGATAGTCTATAAGTATGGATCCTTGACTTTAATTTCCCATTGGTCCAAATGAGTGACAAACAAATTTTATAGAAAAATTCTCAAATACAATTGAGAAATCGGACTTACATAGTCTATAAGTATGGATCCTTGGCTTTAATTTCCCATTGGTCCAAATGAGTGACAAACATAAATGTGCCCACAAATAGCCAAATTCACGTAGAGCTGAACAAAATTTACACAATTTTAATCTTTAAAATTTTATAGAAAAATTCTCAAATACAATTGAGAAATCGGACTTAGATAGTCTATAAGTATGGATCCTTGGCTTTAATTTCAAATTGGTCCAAATGAGTGACAAACAAATTTTATAGAAAAATTCTCAAATACAATTGAGAAATCGGACTTACATAGTCTATAAGTATGTATCCTTGGCTTTAATTTCCCATTGGTCCAAATGAGTGACAAACATAAATGTGCCCACAAATAGCCAAATTCACGTAGAGCTGAACAAAATTTACACAATTTTAATCTTTAAAATTTTATAGAAAAATTCTCAAATACAATTGAGAAATCGGACTTAGATAGTCTATAAGTATGGATCCTTGACTTTAATTTCCCATTGGTCCAAATGAGTGACAAACAAATTTTATAGAAAAATTCTCAAATACAATTGAGAAATCGGACTTAGATAGTCTATAAGTATGGATCCTTGACTTTAATTTCCCATTGGTCCAAATGAGTGACAAACAAATTTTATAGAAAAATTCTCAAATACAATTGAGAAATCGGACTTACATAGTCTATAAGTATGGATCCTTGGCTTTAATTTCCCATTGGTCCAAATGAGTGACAAACATAAATGTGCCCACAAATAGCCAAATTCACGTAGAGCTGAACAAAATTTACACAATTTTAATCTTTAAAATTTTATAGAAAAATTCTCAAATACAATTGAGAAATCGGACTTAGATAGTCTATAAGTATGGATCCTTGGCTTTAATTTCCCATTGGTCCAAATGAGTGACAAACAAATTTTATAGAAAAATTCTCAAATACAATTGAGAAATCGGACTTACATAGTCTATAAGTATGGATCCTTGGCTTTAATTTCCCATTGGTCCAAATGAGTGACAAACATAAATGTGCCCACAAATAGCCAAATTCACGTAGAGCTGAACAAAATTTACACAATTTTAATCTTTAAAATTTTATAGAAAAATTCTCAAATACAATTGAGAAATCGGACTTAGATAGTCTATAAGTATGGATCCTTGGCTTTAATTTCCCATTGGTCCAAATGAGTGACAAACAAATTTTATAGAAAAATTCTCAAATACAATTGAGAAATCGGACTTACATAGTCTATAAGTATGGATCCTTGGCTTTAATTTCCCATTGGTCCAAATGAGTGACAAACATAAATGTGCCCACAAATAGCCAAATTCACGTAGAGCTGAACAAAATTTACACAATTTTAATCTTTAAAATTTTATAGAAAAATTCTCAAATACAATTGAGAAATCGGACTTAGATAGTCTATAAGTATGGATCCTTGACTTTAATTTCCCATTGGTCCAAATGAGTGACAAACAAATTTTATAGAAAAATTCTCAAATACAATTGAGAAATCGGACTTAGATAGTCTATAAGTATGGATCCTTGACTTTAATTTCCCATTGGTCCAAATGAGTGACAAACAAATTTTATAGAAAAATTCTCAAATACAATTGAGAAATCGGACTTACATAGTCTATAAGTATGGATCCTTGGCTTTAATTTCCCATTGGTCCAAATGAGTGACAAACATAAATGTGCCCACAAATAGCCAAATTCACGTAGAGCTGAACAAAATTTACACAATTTTAATCTTTAAAATTTTATAGAAAAATTCTCAAATACAATTGAGAAATCGGACTTAGATAGTCTATAAGTATGGATCCTTGGCTTTAATTTCCCATTGGTCCAAATGAGTGACAAACAAATTTTATAGAAAAATTCTCAAATACAATTGAGAAATCGGACTTAGATAGTCTATAAGTATGGATCCTTGGCTTTAATTTCCCATTGGTCCAAATGAGTGACAAACAAATTTTATAGAAAAATTCTCAAATACAATTGAGAAATCGGACTTACATAGTCTATAAGTATGGATCCTTGGCTTTAATTTCCCATTGGTCCAAATGAGTGACAAACATAAATGTGCCCACAAATAGCCAAATTCACGTAGAGCTGAACAAAATTTACACAATTTTAATCTTTAAAATTTTATAGAAAAATTCTCAAATACAATTGAGAAATCGGACTTAGATAGTCTATAAGTATGGATCCTTGGCTTTAATTTCCCATTGGTCCAAATGAGTGACAAACATAAATGTGCCCACAAATAGCCAAATTCACGTAGAGCTGAACAAAATTTACACAATTTTAATCTTTAAAATTTTATAGAAAAATTCTCAAATACAATTGAGAAATCGGACTTAGATAGTCTATAAGTATGGATCCTTGGCTTTAATTTCCCATTGGTCCAAATGAGTGACAAACAAATTTTATAGAAAAATTCTCAAATACAATTGAGAAATCGGACTTAGATAGTCTATAAGTATGGATCCTTGGCTTTAATTTCCCATTGGTCCAAATGAGTGACAAACAAATTTTATAGAAAAATTCTCAAATACAATTGAGAAATCGGACTTACATAGTCTATAAGTATGGATCCTTGGCTTTAATTTCCCATTGGTCCAAATGAGTGACAAACATAAATGTGCCCACAAATAGCCAAATTCACGTAGAGCTGAACAAAATTTACACAATTTTAATCTTTAAAATTTTATAGAAAAATTCTCAAATACAATTGAGAAATCGGACTTAGATAGTCTATAAGTATGGATCCTTGACTTTAATTTCCCATTGGTCCAAATGAGTGACAAACAAATTTTATAGAAAAATTCTCAAATACAATTGAGAAATCGGACTTAGATAGTCTATAAGTATGGATCCTTGGCTTTAATTTCCCATTGGTCCAAATGAGTGACAAACAAATTTTATAGAAAAATTCTCAAATACAATTGAGAAATCGGACTTACATAGTCTATAAGTATGGATCCTTGGCTTTAATTTCCCATTGGTCCAAATGAGTGACAAACATAAATGTGCCCACAAATAGCCAAATTCCCGTAGAGCTCAACAAAATTTACACAATTTTAATCTTTAAAATTTTATAGAAAAATTCTCAAATACAATTGAGAAATCGGACTTACATAGTCTATAAGTAGGGATCCTTGGCTTTAATTTCCCATTGGTCCAAATGAGTGACAAACAAATTTTATAGAAATATTCTCAAATACAATTGAGAAATCGGACTTACATAGTCTATAAGTAGGGATCCTTGGCTTTAATTTCCCATTGGTCCAAATGAGTGACAAACATAAATGTGCCCACAAATAGCCAAATTCCCGTAGAGCTCAACAAAATTTACACAATTTTAATCTTTAAAATTTTATAGAAAAATTCTCAAATACAATTGAGAAATCGGACTTACATAGTCTATAAGTAGGGATCCTTGGCTTTAATTTCCCATTGGTCCAAATGAGTGACAAACAAATGTTATAGAAAAATTCTCATATACAATTGAGAAATCGGACTTACATAGTCTATAAGTATGGATCCTTGGCTTTAATTTCCCATTGGTCCAAATGAGTGACAAATATAAATGTGCCCACAAATAGCCAAATTCACGTAGAGCTGAACAAAATTTACACAATTTTAATCTTTAAAATTTTATAGAAAAATTCTCAAATACAATTGAGAAATCGGACTTAGATAGTCTATAAGTATGGATCCTTGACTTTAATTTCCCATTGGTCCAAATGAGTGACAAACAAATGTTATAGAAAAATTCTCATATACAATTGAGAAATCGGACTTACATAGTCTATAAGTATGGATCCTTGGCTTTAATTTCCCATTGGTCCAAATGAGTGACAAACATAAATGTGCCCACAAATAGCCAAATTCACGTAGAGCTGAACAAAATTTACACAATTTTAATCTTTAAAATTTTATAGAAAAATTCTCAAATACAATTGAGAAATCGGACTTAGATAGTCTATAAGTATGGATCCTTGACTTTAATTTCCCATTGGTCCAAATGAGTGACAAACAAATGTTATAGAAAAATTCTCATATACAATTGAGAAATCGGACTTACATAGTCTATAAGTATGGATCCTTGGCTTTAATTTCCCATTGGTCCAAATGAGTGACAAACATAAATGTGCCCACAAATAGCCAAATTCCCGTAGAGCTCAACAAAATTTACACAATTTTAATCTCTAAAATTTTATAGAAAAATTCTCAAATACAATTGAGAAATCAGACTTACATAGTCTATAAGTATGGATCCTTGGCTTTAATTTCCCATTGGTCCAAATGAGTGACAAACATAAATGTGCCCACAAGTAGCCAAATTCCCGTAGAGCTCAACAAAATTTACACAATTTTAATCTTTAAAATTTTATAGAAAAATTCTCAAATACAATTGAGAAATCAGACTTACATAGTCTATAAGTGTGGATCCTTGGCTTTAATTTCCCATTGGTCCAAATGAGTGACAAACATAAATGTGCCCACAAATAGCCAAATTCCCGTAGAGCTCAACAAAATTTACACAATTTTAATCTTTAAAATTTTATAGAAAAATTCTCAAATACAATTGAGAAATCGGACTTACATAGTCTATAAGTAGGGATCCTTGGCTTTAATTTCCCATTGGTCCAAATGAGTGACAAACAAATTTTATAGAAAAATTCTGAAATACAATTGAGAAATCGGACTTACATAGTCTATAAGTATGGATCCTTGGCTTTCATTTCCCTTTGGTCCAAATGAGTGACAAACAAATTTTATAGAAAAATTCTCAAATACAATTGAGAAATCGGACTAACATAGTCTATAAGTATGGATCCTTGGCTTTAATTTCCCATTGGTCCAAATGAGTGACAAACAAATTTTATAGAAATATTCTCAAATACAATTGAGAAATCGGACTAACATAGTCTATAAGTATGGATCCTTGGCTTTAATTTCCCATTTGTCCAAATGAGTGACAAACATAAATGTGCCCACAAGTAGCCAAATTCCCGTAGAGCTCAACAAAATTTACACAATTTTAATCTTTAAAATTTTATAGAAAAATTCTCAAATACAATTGAGAAATCAGACTTACATAGTCTATAAGTATGGATCCTTGGCTTTAATTTCCCATTGGTCCAAATGAGTGACAAACAAATTTTATAGAAATATTCTCAAATACAATTGAGAAATCGGACTAACATAGTCTATAAGTATGGATCCTTGGCTTTAATTTCCCATTGGTCCAAATGAGTGACAAACATAAATGTGCCCACAAATAGCCAAATTCCCGTAGAGCTCAACAAAATTTACACAATTTTAATCTTTAAAATTTTATAGAAAAATTCTCAAATACAATTGAGAAATCAGACTTACATAGTCTATAAGTATGGATCCTTGGCTTTCATTTCCCATTGGTCCAAATGAGTGACAAACAAATTTTATAGAAATATTCTCAAATACAATTGAGAAATCGGACTAACATAGTCTATAAGTATGGATCCTTGGCTTTAATTTCCCATTGGTCCAAATGAGTGACAAACATAAATGTGCCCACAAATAGCCAAATTCCCGTAGAGCTCAACAAAATTTACACAATTTTAATCTTTAAAATTTTATAGAAAAATTCTCAAATACAATTGAGAAATCAGACTTACATAGTCTATAAGTATGGATCCTTGGCTTTAATTTCCCATTGGTCCAAATGAGTGACAAACAAATTTTATAGAAATATTCTCAAATACAATTGAGAAATCGGACTAACATAGTCTATAAGTATGGATCCTTGGCTTTAATTTCCCATTGGTCCAAATGAGTGACAAACAAATTTTATAGAAAAATTCTCAAATACAATTGAGAAATCAGACTTACATAGTCTATAAGTATGGATCCTTGGCTTTAATTTCCCATTGGTCCAAATGAGTGACAAACAAATTTTATAGAAATATTCTCAAATACAATAGAGAAATCGGACTAACATAGTCTATAAGTATGGATCCTTGGCTTTAATTTCCCATTGGTCCAAATGAGTGACAAACAAATTTTATAGAAAAATTCTCAAATACAATTGAGAAATCAGACTTACATAGTCTATAAGTATGGATCCTTGGCTTTAATTTCCCATTGGTCCAAATGAGTGACAAACAAATTTTATAGAAATATTCTCAAATACAATAGAGAAATCGGACTAACATAGTCTATAAGTATGGATCCTTGGCTTTAATTTCCCATTGGTCCAAATGAGTGACAAACATAAATGTGCCCACAAATAGCCAAATTCCCGTAGAGCTCAACAAAATTTACACAATTTTAATGTTTAAAATTTTATAGAAAAATTCTCAAATACAATTGAGAAATCAGACTTACATAGTCTATAAGTATGGATCCTTGGCTTTAATTTCCCATTGGTCCAAATGAGTGACAAACAAATTTTATAGAAAAATTCTCAAATACAATTGAGAAATCAGACTTACATAGTCTATAAGTATGGATCCTTGGCTTTAATTTCCCATTGGTCCAAATGAGTGACAAACAAATTTTATAGAAATATTCTCAAATACAATTGAGAAATCGGACTAACATAGTCTATAAGTATGGATCCTTGGCTTTAATTTCCCATTGGTCCAAATGAGTGACAAACAAATTTTATAGAAAAATTCTCAAATACAATTGAGAAATCAGACTTACATAGTCTATAAGTATGGATCCTTGGCTTTAATTTCCCATTGGTCCAAATGAGTGACAAACAAATTTTATAGAAATATTCTCAAATACAATAGAGAAATCGGACTAACATAGTCTATAAGTATGGATCCTTGGCTTTAATTTCCCATTGGTCCAAATGAGTGACAAACAAATTTTATAGAAAAATTCTCAAATACAATTGAGAAATCAGACTTACATAGTCTATAAGTATGGATCCTTGGCTTTAATTTCCCATTGGTCCAAATGAGTGACAAACAAATTTTATAGAAAAATTCTCAAATACAATTGAGAAATCAGACTTACATAGTCTATAAGTATGGATCCTTGGCTTTAATTTCCCATTGGTCCAAATGAGTGACAAACAAATTTTATAGAAAAATTCTCAAATACAATTGAGAAATCAGACTTACATAGTCTATAAGTATGGATCCTTGGCTTTAATTTCCCATTGGTCCAAATGAGTGACAAACAAATTTTATAGAAAAATTCTCAAATACAATTGAGAAATCAGACTTACATAGTCTATAAGTATGGATCCTTGGCTTTAATTTCCCATTGGTCCAAATGAGTGACAAACAAATTTTATAGAAAAATTCTCAAATACAATTGAGAAATCAGACTTACATAGTCTATAAGTATGGATCCTTGGCTTTAATTTCCCATTGGTCCAAATGAGTGACAAACAAATTTTATAGAAAAATTCTCAAATACAATTGAGAAATCAGACTTACATAGTCTATAAGTATGGATCCTTGGCTTTAATTTCCCATTGGTCCAAATGAGTGACAAACAAATTTTATAGAAATATTCTCAAATACAATAGAGAAATCGGACTAACATAGTCTATAAGTATGGATCCTTGGCTTTAATTTCCCATTGGTCCAAATGAGTGACAAACAAATTTTATAGAAATATTCTCAAATACAATAGAGAAATCGGACTAACATAGTCTATAAGTATGGATCCTTGGCTTTAATTTCCCATTGGTCCAAATGAGTGACAAACAAATTTTATAGAAAAATTCTCAAATACAATTGAGAAATCAGACTTACATAGTCTATAAGTATGGATCCTTGGCTTTAATTTCCCATTGGTCCAAATGAGTGACAAACAAATTTTATAGAAATATTCTCAAATACAATAGAGAAATCGGACTAACATAGTCTATAAGTATGGATCCTTGGCTTTAATTTCCCATTGGTCCAAATGAGTGACAAACAAATTTTATAGAAAAATTCTCAAATACAATTGAGAAATCAGACTTACATAGTCTATAAGTATGGATCCTTGGCTTTAATTTCCCATTGGTCCAAATGAGTGACAAACAAATTTTATAGAAATATTCTCAAATACAATTGAGAAATCGGACTAACATAGTCTATAAGTATGGATCCTTGGCTTTAATTTCCCATTGGTCCAAATGAGTGACAAACAAATTTTATAGAAAAATTCTCAAATACAATTGAGAAATCAGACTTACATAGTCTATAAGTATGGATCCTTGGCTTTAATTTCCCATTGGTCCAAATGAGTGACAAACAAATTTTATAGAAATATTCTCAAATACAATAGAGAAATCGGACTAACATAGTCTATAAGTATGGATCCTTGGCTTTAATTTCCCATTGGTCCAAATGAGTGACAAACAAATTTTATAGAAAAATTCTCAAATACAATTGAGAAATCAGACTTACATAGTCTATAAGTATGGATCCTTGGCTTTAATTTCCCATTGGTCCAAATGAGTGACAAACAAATTTTATAGAAATATTCTCAAATACAATTGAGAAATCGGACTAACATAGTCTATAAGTATGGATCCTTGGCTTTAATTTCCCGTTGGTCCAAATGAGTGACAAACAAATTTTATAGAAATATTCTCAAATACAATTGAGAAATCAGACTTACATAGTCTATAAGTATGGATCCTTGGCTTTAATTTCCCATTGGTCCAAATGAGTGACAAACAAATTTTATAGAAATATTCTCAAATACAATTGAGAAATCGGACTAACATAGTCTATAAGTATGGATCCTTGGCTTTAATTTCCCATTGGTCCAAATGAGTGACAAACAAATTTTATAGAAAAATTCTCAAATACAATTGAGAAATCAGACTTACATAGTCTATAAGTATGGATCCTTGGCTTTAATTTCCCATTGGTCCAAATGAGTGACAAACAAATTTTATAGAAATATTCTCAAATACAATAGAGAAATCGGACTAACATAGTCTATAAGTATGGATCCTTGGCTTTAATTTCCCATTGGTCCAAATGAGTGACAAACAAATTTTATAGAAAAATTCTCAAATACAATTGAGAAATCAGACTTACATAGTCTATAAGTATGGATCCTTGGCTTTAATTTCCCATTGGTCCAAATGAGTGACAAACAAATTTTATAGAAATATTCTCAAATACAATTGAGAAATCGGACTAACATAGTCTATAAGTATGGATCCTTGGCTTTAATTTCCCATTGGTCCAAATGAGTGACAAACATAAATGTGCCCACAAATAGCCAAATTCCCGTAGAGCTCAACAAAATTTACACAATTTTAATCTTTAAAATTTTATAGAAAAATTCACAAATACAATTGAGAAATCAGACTTACATAGTCTATAAGTATGGATCCTTGGCTTTAATTTCCCATTGGTCCAAATGAGTGACAAACAAATTTTATAGAAAAATTCTCAAATACAATTGAGAAATCAGACTTACATAGTCTATAAGTATGGATCCTTGGCTTTAATTTCCCATTGGTCCAAATGAGTGACAAACAAATTTTATAGAAATATTCTCAAATACAATTGAGAAATCGGACTAACATAGTCTATAAGTATGGATCCTTGGCTTTAATTTCCCATTGGTCCAAATGAGTGACAAACATAAATGTGCCCACAAATAGCCAAATTCCCGTAGAGCTCAACAAAATTTACACAATTTTAATCTTTAAAATTTTATAGAAAAATTCTCAAATACAATTGAGAAATCAGACTTACATAGTCTATAAGTATGGATCCTTGGCTTTAATTTCCCATTGGTCCAAATGAGTGACAAACAAATTTTATAGAAAAATTCTGAAATACAATTGAGAAATCGGACTTACATAGTCTATAAGTATGGATCCTTGGCTTTCATTTCCCTTTGGTCCAAATGAGTGACAAAAAAATTTTATAGAAAAATTCTCAAATACAATTGAGAAATCGGACTAACATAGTCTATAAGTATGGATCCTTGGCTTTAATTTCCCATTGGTCCAAATGAGTGACAAACATAAATGTGCCCACAAATAGCCAAATTCCCGTAGAGCTCAACAAAATTTACACAATTTTAATCTTTAAAATTTTATAGAAAAATTCTCAAATACAATTGAGAAATCGGACTAACATAGTCTATAAGTATGGATCCTTGGCTTTAATTTCCCATTGGTCCAAATGAGTGACAAACAAATTTTATAGAAAAATTCTCAAATACAATTGAGAAATCAGACTTACATAGTCTATAAGTATGGATCCTTGGCTTTAATTTCCCATTGGTCCAAATGAGTGACAAACAAATTTTATAGAAAAATTCTCAAATACAATTGAGAAATCAGACTTACATAGTCTATAAGTATGGATCCTTGGCTTTAATTTCCCATTGGTCCAAATGAGTGACAAACATAAATGTGCCCACAAATAGCCAAATTCCCGTAGAGCTCAACAAAATTTACACAATTTTAATCTTTAAAATTTTATAGAAAAATTCTCAAATACATTTGAGAAATCAGACTTACATAGTCTATAAGTATGGATCCTTGGCTTTAATTTCCCATTGGTCCAAATGAGTGACAAACATAAATGTGCCCACAAATAGCCAAATTCCCGTAGAGTTCAACAAAATTTACACAATTTTAATCTTTAAAATTTTATAGAAAAATTCTCAAATACAATTGAGAAATCAGACTTACATAGTCTGTAAGTATGGATCCTTGGCTTTAATTTCCCATTGGTCCAAATGAGTGACAAATAAATTTTATAGAAAAATTCTCAAATACAATTGAGAAATCAGACTTACATAGTCTATAAGTATGGATCCTTGGCTTTAATTTCCCATTGGTCCAAATGAGTGACAAACATAAATGTGCCCACAAAATAGCCAAATTCCCGTAGAGCTCAACAAAATTTACACAATTTTAATCTTTAAAATTTTATAGAAAAATTCTCAAATACAATTGAGAAATCAGACTTACATAGTCTATAAGTATGGATCCTTGGCTTTAATTTCCCATTGGTCCAAATGAGTGACAAACATAAATGTGCCCACAAATAGCCAAATTCCCGTAGAGCTCAACAAAATTTACACAATTTTAATCTTTAAAATTTTATAGAAAAATTCTCAAATACAATTGAGAAATCAGACTTACATAGTCTATAAGTATGGATCCTTGGCTTTAATTTCCCATTGGTCCAAATGAGTGACAAACAAATGTTATAGAAAAATTCTCAAATACAATTGAGAAATCGGACTTACATAGTCTATAAGTATGTATCCTTGGCTTTAATTTCCCATTGGTCCAAATGAGTGACAAACAAATGTTATAGAAAAATTCTCAAATACAATTGAGAAATCGGACTTACATAGTCTATAAGTATGGATCCTTGGCTTTAATTTCCCATTGGTCCAAATGAGTGACAAACAAATGTTATAGAAAAATTCTCAAATACAATTGAGAAATCAGACTTACATAGTCTATAAGTATGGAGCCTTGGCTTTAATTTTCCATTGGTCCAAATGAGTGACAAACAAATGTTATAGAAAAATTCTCAAATACAATTGAGAAATCGGACTTACACAGCCTATAAGTATGGATCCTTGGCTTTAATTTCCCATTGGTCCAAATGAGTGACAAACAAATTTTATAGAAATATTCTCAAATACAATTGAGAAATCGGACTAACATAGTCTATAAGTATGGATCCTTGGCTTTCATTTCCCTTTGGTCCAAATGAGTGACAAACAAATTTTATAGAAAAATTCTCAAATACAATTGAGAAATCGGACTTACACAGCCTATAAGTATGGATCCTTGGCTTTAATTTCCCATTGGTCCAAATGAGTGACAAACAAATTTTATAGAAATATTCTCAAATACAATTGAGAAATCGGACTTACACAGCCTATAAGTATGGAACCTTGGCTTTAATTTCCCATTGGTCCAAATGAGTGACAAACAAATTTTATAGAAAAATTCTCAAATACAATTGAGAAATCGGACTAACATAGTCTATAAGTATGGATCCTTGGCTTTCATTTCCCTTTGGTCCAAATGAGTGACAAACAAATTTTATAGAAAAATTCTCAAATACAATTGAGAAATCGGACTTACACAGCCTATAAGTATGGATCCTTGGCTTTAATTTCCCATTGGTCCAAATGAGTGACAAACAAATTTTATAGAAATATTCTCAAATACAATTGAGAAATCGGACTAACATAGTCTATAAGTATGGATCCTTGGCTTTCATTTCCCTTTGGTCCAAATGAGTGACAAACAAATTTTATAGAAAAATTCTCAAATACAATTGAGAAATCGGACTAACATAGTCTATAAGTATGGATCCTTGGCTTTAATTTCCCATTGGTCCAAATGAGTGACAAACATAAATGTGCCCACAAATAGCCAAATTCCCGTAGAGCTCAACAAAATTTACACAATTTTAATCTTTAAAATTTTATAGAAAAATTCTCAAATACAATTGAGAAATCAGACTTACATAGTCTATAAGTATAGATCCTTGGCTTTAATTTCCCATTGGTCCAAATGAGTGACAAACAAATTTTATAGAAAAATTCTGAAATACAATTGAGAAATCGGACTTACATAGTCTATAAGTATGGATCCTTGGCTTCCATTTCCCTTTGGTCCAAATGAGTGACAAACAAATTTTATAGAAAAATTCTCAAATACAATTGAGAAATCGGACTTACATAGTCTATAAGTAGGGATCCTTGGCTTTAATTTCCCATTGGTCCAAATGAGTGACAAACATAAATGTGCCCACAAATAGCCAAATTCCCGTAGAGTTCAACAAAATTTACACAATTTTAATCTTTAAAATTTTATAGAAAAATTCTCAAATACAATTGAGAAATCGGACTTACATAGTCTATAAGTAGGGATCCTTGGCTTTAATTTCCCATTGGTCCAAATGAGTGACAAACAAATTTTATAGAAAAATTCTGAAATACAATTGAGAAATCGGACTTACATAGTCTATAAGTATGGATCCTTGGCTTCCATTTCCCTTTGGTCCAAATGAGTGACAAACAAATTTTATAGAAAAATTCTCAAATACAATTGAGAAATCGGACTTACATAGTCTATAAGTAGGGATCCTTGGCTTTAATTTCCCATTGGTCCAAATGAGTGACAAACAAATTTTATAGAAAAATTCTGAAATACAATTGAGAAATCGGACTTACATAGTCTATAAGTATGGATCCTTGGCTTTAATTTCCCATTGGTCCAAATGAGTGACAAACAAATTTTATAGAAAAATTCTCAAATACAATTGAGAAATCAGACTTACATAGTCTATAAGTATGGATCCTTGGCTTTAATTTCCCATTGGTCCAAATGAGTGACAAACATAAATGTGCCCACAAGTAGCCAAATTCCCGTAGAGTTCAACAAAATTTACACAATTTTAATCTTTAAAATTTTATAGAAAAATTCTCAAATACAATTGAGAAATCAGACTTACATAGTCTATAAGTATGGATCCTTGGCTTTCATTTCCCTTTGGTCCAAATGAGTGACAAACAAATTTTATAGAAAAATTCTCAAATACAATTGAGAAATCAGACTTACATAGTCTATAAGTATGGATCCTTGGCTTTAATTTCCCATTGGTCCAAATGAGTGACAAACATAAATGTGCCCACAAATAGCCAAATTCCCGTAGAGCTCAACAAAATTTACACAATTTTAATCTTTAAAATTTTATAGAAAAATTCTCAAATACAATTGAGAAATCAGACTTACATAGTCTATAAGTATGGATCCTTGGCTTTAATTTCCCATTGGTCTAAATGAGTGACAAACAAATGTTATAGAAAAATTCTCAAATACAATTGAGAAATCAGACTTACATAGTCTATAAGTATGGATCCTTGGCTTTAATTTCCCATTGGTCCAAATGAGTGACAAACATAAATGTGCCCACAAATAGCCAAATTCCCGTAGAGCTCAACAAAATTTACACAATTTTAATCTTTAAAATTTTATAGAAAAATTCTCAAATACAATTGAGAAATCAGACTTACATAGTCTATAAGTATAGATCCTTGGCTTTAATTTCCCATTTGTCCAAATGAGTGACAAACATAATGTGCCCACAAGTAGCCAAATTCCCGTAGAGCTCAACAAAATTTACACAATTTTAATCTTTAAAATTTTATAGAAAAATTCTCAAATACAATTGAGAAATCAGACTTACATAGTCTATAAGTATGGATCCTTGGCTTTAATTTCCCATTGGTCCAAATGAGTGACAAACATAAATGTGCCCACAAGTAGCCAAATTCCCGTAGAGCTCAACAAAATTTACACAATTTTAATCTTTAAAATTTTATAGAAAAATTCTCAAATACAATTGAGAAATCAGACTTACATAGTCTATAAGTATGGATCCTTGGCTTTAATTTCCCATTGGTCCAAATGAGTGACAAACAAATTTTATAGAAAAATTCTCAAATACAATTGAGAAATCAGACTTACATAGTCTATAAGTATGGATCCTTGGCTTTAATTTCCCATTGGTCCAAATGAGTGACAAACATAAATGTGCCCACAAGTAGCCAAATTCCCGTAGAGCTCAACAAAATTTACACAATTTTAATCTTTAAAATTTTATAGAAAAATTCTCAAATACAATTGAGAAATCAGACTTACATAGTCTATAAGTATGGATCCTTGGCTTTAATTTCCCATTGGTCCAAATGAGTGACAAACATAAATGTGCCCACAAGTAGCCAAATTCCCGTAGAGCTCAACAAAATTTACACAATTTTAATCTTTAAAATTTTATAGAAAAATTCTCAAATACAATTGAGAAATCAGACTTACATAGTCTATAAGTGTGGATCCTTGGCTTTAATTTCCCATTGGTCCAAATGAGTGACAAACATAAATGTGCCCACAAATAGCCAAATTCCCGTAGAGCTCAACAAAATTTACACAATTTTAATCTTTAAAATTTTATAGAAAAATTCTCAAATACAATTGAGAAATCGGACTTACATAGTCTATAAGTAGGGATCCTTGGCTTTAATTTCCCATTGGTCCAAATGAGTGACAAACAAATTTTATAGAAAAATTCTCAAATACAATAGAGAAATCGGACTTACATAGTCTATAAGTATGGATCCTTGGCTTTAATTTCCCATTGGTCCAAATGAGTGACAAACATAAATGTGCCCACAAGTAGCCAAATTCCCGTAGAGCTCAACAAAATTTACACAATTTTAATCTTTAAAATTTTATAGAAAAATTCTCAAATACAATTGAGAAATCAGACTTACATAGTCTATAAGTATGGATCCTTGGCTTTAATTTCCCATTGGTCCAAATGAGTGACAAACAAATTTTATAGAAAAATTCTCAAATACAATTGAGAAATCAGACTTACATAGTCTATAAGTATGGATCCTTGGCTTTAATTTCCCATTGGTCCAAATGAGTGACAAACAAATGTTATAGAAAAATTCTCAAATACAATTGAGAAATCGGACTTACATAGTCTATAAGTATGGATCCTTGGCTTTAATTTCCCATTGGTCCAAATGAGTGACAAACATAAATGTGCCCACAAGTAGCCAAATTCCCGTAGAGCTCAACAAAATTTACACAATTTTAATCTTTAAAATTTTATAGAAAAATTCTCAAATACAATTGAGAAATCAGACTTACATAGTCTATAAGTGTGGATCCTTGGCTTTAATTTCCCATTGGTCCAAATGAGTGACAAACATAAATGTGCCCACAAGTAGCCAAATTCCCGTAGAGTTCAACAAAATTTACACAATTTTAATCTTTAAAATTTTATAGAAAAATTCTCAAATACAATTGAGAAATCAGACTTACATAGTCTATAAGTATGGATCCTTGGCTTTAATTTCCCATTGGTCCAAATGAGTGACAAACATAAATGTGCCCACAAGTAGCCAAATTCCCGTAGAGCTCAACAAAATTTACACAATTTTAATCTTTAAAATTTTATAGAAAAATTCTCAAATACAATTGAGAAATCGGACTTACATAGTCTATAAGTAGGGATCCTTGGCTTTAATTTCCCATTGGTCCAAATGAGTGACAAACATAAATGTGCCCACAAATAGCCAAATTCCCGTAGAGCTCAACAAAATTTACACAATTTTAATCTTTAAAATTTTATAGAAAAATTCTCAAATACAATTGAGAAATCAGACTTACATAGTCTATAAGTATGGATCCTTGGCTTTAATTTCCCATTGGTCCAAATGAGTGACAAACATAAATGTGCCCACAAATAGCCAAATTCCCGTAGAGCTCAACAAAATTTACACAATTTTAATCTTTAAAATTTTATAGAAAAATTCTCAAATACAATTGAGAAATCGGACTTACATAGTCTATAAGTAGGGATCCTTGGCTTTAATTTCCCATTGGTCCAAATGAGTGACAAACATAAATGTGCCCACAAATAGCCAAATTCCCGTAGAGCTCAACAAAATTTACACAATTTTAATCTTTAAAATTTTATAGAAAAATTCTCAAATACAATTGAGAAATCAGACTTACATAGTCTATAAGTGTGGATCCTTGGCTTTAATTTCCCATTGGTCCAAATGAGTGACAAACATAAATGTGCCCACAAATAGCCAAATTCCCGTAGAGTTCAACAAAATTTACACAATTTTAATCTTTAAAATTTTATAGAAAAATTCTCAAATACAATTGAGAAATCAGACTTACATAGTCTGTAAGTATGGATCCTTGGCTTTAATTTCCCATTGGTCCAAATGAGTGACAAATAAATTTTATAGAAAAATTCTCAAATACAATTGAGAAATCAGACTTACATAGTCTATAAGTATGGATCCTTGGCTTTAATTTCCCATTGGTCCAAATGAGTGACAAACATAAATGTGCCCACAAAATAGCCAAATTCCCGTAGAGCTCAACAAAATTTACACAATTTTAATCTTTAAAATTTTATAGAAAAATTCTCAAATACAATTGAGAAATCAGACTTACATAGTCTATAAGTATGGATCCTTGGCTTTAATTTCCCATTGGTCCAAATGAGTGACAAACATAAATGTGCCCACAAATAGCCAAATTCCCGTAGAGCTCAACAAAATTTACACAATTTTAATCTTTAAAATTTTATAGAAAAATTCTCAAATACAATTGAGAAATCAGACTTACATAGTCTATAAGTATGGATCCTTGGCTTTAATTTCCCATTGGTCCAAATGAGTGACAAACAAATGTTATAGAAAAATTCTCAAATACAATTGAGAAATCGGACTTACATAGTCTATAAGTATGTATCCTTGGCTTTAATTTCCCATTGGTCCAAATGAGTGACAAACAAATGTTATAGAAAAATTCTCAAATACAATTGAGAAATCGGACTTACATAGTCTATAAGTATGGATCCTTGGCTTTAATTTCCCATTGGTCCAAATGAGTGACAAACAAATGTTATAGAAAAATTCTCAAATACAATTGAGAAATCAGACTTACATAGTCTATAAGTATGGAGCCTTGGCTTTAATTTTCCATTGGTCCAAATGAGTGACAAACAAATGTTATAGAAAAATTCTCAAATACAATTGAGAAATCGGACTTACACAGCCTATAAGTATGGATCCTTGGCTTTAATTTCCCATTGGTCCAAATGAGTGACAAACAAATTTTATAGAAATATTCTCAAATACAATTGAGAAATCGGACTAACATAGTCTATAAGTATGGATCCTTGGCTTTCATTTCCCTTTGGTCCAAATGAGTGACAAACAAATTTTATAGAAAAATTCTCAAATACAATTGAGAAATCGGACTTACACAGCCTATAAGTATGGATCCTTGGCTTTAATTTCCCATTGGTCCAAATGAGTGACAAACAAATTTTATAGAAATATTCTCAAATACAATTGAGAAATCGGACTTACACAGCCTATAAGTATGGAACCTTGGCTTTAATTTCCCATTGGTCCAAATGAGTGACAAACAAATTTTATAGAAAAATTCTCAAATACAATTGAGAAATCGGACTAACATAGTCTATAAGTATGGATCCTTGGCTTTCATTTCCCTTTGGTCCAAATGAGTGACAAACAAATTTTATAGAAAAATTCTCAAATACAATTGAGAAATCGGACTTACACAGCCTATAAGTATGGATCCTTGGCTTTAATTTCCCATTGGTCCAAATGAGTGACAAACAAATTTTATAGAAATATTCTCAAATACAATTGAGAAATCGGACTAACATAGTCTATAAGTATGGATCCTTGGCTTTCATTTCCCTTTGGTCCAAATGAGTGACAAACAAATTTTATAGAAAAATTCTCAAATACAATTGAGAAATCGGACTAACATAGTCTATAAGTATGGATCCTTGGCTTTAATTTCCCATTGGTCCAAATGAGTGACAAACATAAATGTGCCCACAAATAGCCAAATTCCCGTAGAGCTCAACAAAATTTACACAATTTTAATCTTTAAAATTTTATAGAAAAATTCTCAAATACAATTGAGAAATCAGACTTACATAGTCTATAAGTATAGATCCTTGGCTTTAATTTCCCATTGGTCCAAATGAGTGACAAACAAATTTTATAGAAAAATTCTGAAATACAATTGAGAAATCGGACTTACATAGTCTATAAGTATGGATCCTTGGCTTCCATTTCCCTTTGGTCCAAATGAGTGACAAACAAATTTTATAGAAAAATTCTCAAATACAATTGAGAAATCGGACTTACATAGTCTATAAGTAGGGATCCTTGGCTTTAATTTCCCATTGGTCCAAATGAGTGACAAACATAAATGTGCCCACAAATAGCCAAATTCCCGTAGAGTTCAACAAAATTTACACAATTTTAATCTTTAAAATTTTATAGAAAAATTCTCAAATACAATTGAGAAATCGGACTTACATAGTCTATAAGTAGGGATCCTTGGCTTTAATTTCCCATTGGTCCAAATGAGTGACAAACAAATTTTATAGAAAAATTCTGAAATACAATTGAGAAATCGGACTTACATAGTCTATAAGTATGGATCCTTGGCTTCCATTTCCCTTTGGTCCAAATGAGTGACAAACAAATTTTATAGAAAAATTCTCAAATACAATTGAGAAATCGGACTTACATAGTCTATAAGTAGGGATCCTTGGCTTTAATTTCCCATTGGTCCAAATGAGTGACAAACAAATTTTATAGAAAAATTCTGAAATACAATTGAGAAATCGGACTTACATAGTCTATAAGTATGGATCCTTGGCTTTAATTTCCCATTGGTCCAAATGAGTGACAAACAAATTTTATAGAAAAATTCTCAAATACAATTGAGAAATCAGACTTACATAGTCTATAAGTATGGATCCTTGGCTTTAATTTCCCATTGGTCCAAATGAGTGACAAACATAAATGTGCCCACAAGTAGCCAAATTCCCGTAGAGTTCAACAAAATTTACACAATTTTAATCTTTAAAATTTTATAGAAAAATTCTCAAATACAATTGAGAAATCAGACTTACATAGTCTATAAGTATGGATCCTTGGCTTTCATTTCCCTTTGGTCCAAATGAGTGACAAACAAATTTTATAGAAAAATTCTCAAATACAATTGAGAAATCAGACTTACATAGTCTATAAGTATGGATCCTTGGCTTTAATTTCCCATTGGTCCAAATGAGTGACAAACATAAATGTGCCCACAAATAGCCAAATTCCCGTAGAGCTCAACAAAATTTACACAATTTTAATCTTTAAAATTTTATAGAAAAATTCTCAAATACAATTGAGAAATCAGACTTACATAGTCTATAAGTATGGATCCTTGGCTTTAATTTCCCATTGGTCTAAATGAGTGACAAACAAATGTTATAGAAAAATTCTCAAATACAATTGAGAAATCAGACTTACATAGTCTATAAGTATGGATCCTTGGCTTTAATTTCCCATTGGTCCAAATGAGTGACAAACATAAATGTGCCCACAAATAGCCAAATTCCCGTAGAGCTCAACAAAATTTACACAATTTTAATCTTTAAAATTTTATAGAAAAATTCTCAAATACAATTGAGAAATCAGACTTACATAGTCTATAAGTATAGATCCTTGGCTTTAATTTCCCATTTGTCCAAATGAGTGACAAACATAATGTGCCCACAAGTAGCCAAATTCCCGTAGAGCTCAACAAAATTTACACAATTTTAATCTTTAAAATTTTATAGAAAAATTCTCAAATACAATTGAGAAATCAGACTTACATAGTCTATAAGTATGGATCCTTGGCTTTAATTTCCCATTGGTCCAAATGAGTGACAAACATAAATGTGCCCACAAGTAGCCAAATTCCCGTAGAGCTCAACAAAATTTACACAATTTTAATCTTTAAAATTTTATAGAAAAATTCTCAAATACAATTGAGAAATCAGACTTACATAGTCTATAAGTATGGATCCTTGGCTTTAATTTCCCATTGGTCCAAATGAGTGACAAACAAATTTTATAGAAAAATTCTCAAATACAATTGAGAAATCAGACTTACATAGTCTATAAGTATGGATCCTTGGCTTTAATTTCCCATTGGTCCAAATGAGTGACAAACATAAATGTGCCCACAAGTAGCCAAATTCCCGTAGAGCTCAACAAAATTTACACAATTTTAATCTTTAAAATTTTATAGAAAAATTCTCAAATACAATTGAGAAATCAGACTTACATAGTCTATAAGTATGGATCCTTGGCTTTAATTTCCCATTGGTCCAAATGAGTGACAAACATAAATGTGCCCACAAGTAGCCAAATTCCCGTAGAGCTCAACAAAATTTACACAATTTTAATCTTTAAAATTTTATAGAAAAATTCTCAAATACAATTGAGAAATCAGACTTACATAGTCTATAAGTGTGGATCCTTGGCTTTAATTTCCCATTGGTCCAAATGAGTGACAAACATAAATGTGCCCACAAATAGCCAAATTCCCGTAGAGCTCAACAAAATTTACACAATTTTAATCTTTAAAATTTTATAGAAAAATTCTCAAATACAATTGAGAAATCGGACTTACATAGTCTATAAGTAGGGATCCTTGGCTTTAATTTCCCATTGGTCCAAATGAGTGACAAACAAATTTTATAGAAAAATTCTCAAATACAATAGAGAAATCGGACTTACATAGTCTATAAGTATGGATCCTTGGCTTTAATTTCCCATTGGTCCAAATGAGTGACAAACATAAATGTGCCCACAAGTAGCCAAATTCCCGTAGAGCTCAACAAAATTTACACAATTTTAATCTTTAAAATTTTATAGAAAAATTCTCAAATACAATTGAGAAATCAGACTTACATAGTCTATAAGTATGGATCCTTGGCTTTAATTTCCCATTGGTCCAAATGAGTGACAAACAAATTTTATAGAAAAATTCTCAAATACAATTGAGAAATCAGACTTACATAGTCTATAAGTATGGATCCTTGGCTTTAATTTCCCATTGGTCCAAATGAGTGACAAACAAATGTTATAGAAAAATTCTCAAATACAATTGAGAAATCGGACTTACATAGTCTATAAGTATGGATCCTTGGCTTTAATTTCCCATTGGTCCAAATGAGTGACAAACATAAATGTGCCCACAAGTAGCCAAATTCCCGTAGAGCTCAACAAAATTTACACAATTTTAATCTTTAAAATTTTATAGAAAAATTCTCAAATACAATTGAGAAATCAGACTTACATAGTCTATAAGTGTGGATCCTTGGCTTTAATTTCCCATTGGTCCAAATGAGTGACAAACATAAATGTGCCCACAAGTAGCCAAATTCCCGTAGAGTTCAACAAAATTTACACAATTTTAATCTTTAAAATTTTATAGAAAAATTCTCAAATACAATTGAGAAATCAGACTTACATAGTCTATAAGTATGGATCCTTGGCTTTAATTTCCCATTGGTCCAAATGAGTGACAAACATAAATGTGCCCACAAGTAGCCAAATTCCCGTAGAGCTCAACAAAATTTACACAATTTTAATCTTTAAAATTTTATAGAAAAATTCTCAAATACAATTGAGAAATCGGACTTACATAGTCTATAAGTAGGGATCCTTGGCTTTAATTTCCCATTGGTCCAAATGAGTGACAAACATAAATGTGCCCACAAATAGCCAAATTCCCGTAGAGCTCAACAAAATTTACACAATTTTAATCTTTAAAATTTTATAGAAAAATTCTCAAATACAATTGAGAAATCAGACTTACATAGTCTATAAGTATGGATCCTTGGCTTTAATTTCCCATTGGTCCAAATGAGTGACAAACATAAATGTGCCCACAAATAGCCAAATTCCCGTAGAGCTCAACAAAATTTACACAATTTTAATCTTTAAAATTTTATAGAAAAATTCTCAAATACAATTGAGAAATCGGACTTACATAGTCTATAAGTAGGGATCCTTGGCTTTAATTTCCCATTGGTCCAAATGAGTGACAAACAAATTTTATAGAAAAATTCTCAAATACAATTGAGAAATCGGACTAACATAGTCTATAAGTATGGATCCTTGGCTTTCATTTCCCTTTGGTCCAAATGAGTGACAAACAAATTTTATAGAAATATTCTCAAATACAATTGAGAAATCGGACTAACATAGTCTATAAGTATGGATCCTTGGCTTTCATTTCCCTTTGGTCCAAATGAGTGACAAACAAATTTTATAGAAAAATTCTCAAATACAATTGAGAAATCGGACTAACATAGTCTATAAGTATGGATCCTTGGCTTTAATTTCCCATTGGTCCAAATGAGTGACAAACATAAATGTGCCCACAAATAGCCAAATTCCCGTAGAGCTCAACAAAATTTAAACAATTTTAATCTTTAAAATTTTATAGAAAAATTCTCAAATACAATTGAGAAATCGGACTTACATAGTCTATAAGTAGGGATCCTTGGCTTTAATTTCCCATTGGTCCAAATGAGTGACAAACAAATTTTATAGAAAAATTCTGAAATACAATTGAGAAATCGGACTTACATAGTCTATAAGTATGGATCCTTGGCTTCCATTTCCCTTTGGTCCAAATGAGTGACAAACAAATTTTATAGAAAAATTCTCAAATACAATTGAGAAATCGGACTTACATAGTCTATAAGTAGGGATCCTTGGCTTTAATTTCCCATTGGTCCAAATGAGTGACAAACAAATTTTATAGAAAAATTCTCAAATACAATAGAGAAATCGGACTTACATAGTCTATAAGTATGGATCCTTGGCTTTAATTTCCCATTGGTCCAAATGAGTGACAAACATAAATGTGCCCAACAGGTAGCCAAATTCCCGTAGAGCTCAACAAAATTTACACAATTTTAATCTTTAAAATTTTATAGAAAAATTCTCAAATACAATTGAGAAATCAGACTTACATAGTCTATAAGTATGGATCCTTGGCTTTAATTTCCCATTGGTCCAAATGAGTGACAAACAAATTTTATAGAAAAATTCTCAAATACAATTGAGAAATCAGACTTACATAGTCTATAAGTATGGATCCTTGGCTTTAATTTCCCATTGGTTCAAATGAGTGACAAACAAATGTTATAGAAAAATTCTCAAATACAATTGAGAAATCGGACTTACATAGTCTATAAGTATGGATCCTTGGCTTTAATTTCCCATTGGTCCAAATGAGTGACAAACATAAATGTGCCCACAAGTAGCCAAATTCCCGTAGAGCTCAACAAAATTTACACAATTTTAATCTTTAAAATTTTATAGAAAAATTCTCAAATACAATTGAGAAATCAGACTTACATAGTCTATAAGTGTGGATCCTTGGCTTTAATTTCCCATTGGTCCAAATGAGTGACAAACATAAATGTGCCCACAAGTAGCCAAATTCCCGTAGAGTTCAACAAAATTTACACAATTTTAATCTTTAAAATTTTATAGAAAAATTCTCAAATACAATTGAGAAATCAGACTTACATAGTCTATAAGTATGGATCCTTGGCTTTAATTTCCCATTGGTCCAAATGAGTGACAAACATAAATGTGCCCACAAGTAGCCAAATTCCCGTAGAGCTCAACAAAATTTACACAATTTTAATCTTTAAAATTTTATAGAAAAATTCTCAAATACAATTGAGAAATCAGACTTACATAGTCTATAAGTGTGGATCCTTGGCTTTAATTTCCCATTGGTCCAAATGAGTGACAAACATAAATGTGCCCACAAATAGCCAAATTCCCGTAGAGCTCAACAAAATTTACACAATTTTAATCTTTAAAATTTTATAGAAAAATTCTCAAATACAATTGAGAAATCAGACTTACATAGTCTATAAGTATGGATCCTTGGCTTTAATTTCCCATTGGTCCAAATGAGTGACAAACATAAATGTGCCCACAAGTAGCCAAATTCCCGTAGAGCTCAACAAAATTTACACAATTTTAATCTTTAAAATTTTATAGAAAAATTCTCAAATACAATTGAGAAATCAGACTTACATAGTCTATAAGTATGGATCCTTGGCTTTAATTTCCCATTGGTCCAAATGAGTGACAAACATAAATGTGCCCACAAATAGCCAAATTCCCGTAGAGCTCAACAAAATTTACACAATTTTAATCTTTAAAATTTTATAGAAAAATTCTCAAATACAATTGAGAAATCAGACTTACATAGTCTATAAGTATGGATCCTTGGCTTTAATTTCCCTTTGGTCCAAATGAGTGACAAACAAATTTTATAGAAAAATTCTCAAATACAATTGAGAAATCGGACTTACATAGTCTATAAGTATGGATCCTTGGCTTTAATTTCCCATTGGTCCAAATGAGTGACAAACATAAATGTGCCCACAAATAGCCAAATTCCCGTAGAGCTCAACAAAATTTACACAATTTTAATCTTTAAAATTTTATAGAAAAATTCTCAAATACAATTGAGAAATCAGACTTACATAGTCTATAAGTATGGATCCTTGGCTTTAATTTCCCTTTGGTCCAAATGAGTGACAAACAAATTTTATAGAAAAATTCTCAAATACAATTGAGAAATCGGACTTACATAGTCTATAAGTATGGATCCTTGGCTTTAATTTCCCATTGGTCCAAATGAGTGACAAACATAAATGTGCCCACAAATAGCCAAATTCCCGTAGAGCTCAACAAAATTTACACAATTTTAATCTTTAAAATTTTATAGAAAAATTCTCAAATACAATTGAGAAATCGGACTTACATAGTCTATAAGTATGTATCCTTGGCTTTAATTTCCCATTGGTCCAAATGAGTGACAAACAAATGTTATAGAAAAATTCTCAAATACAATTGAGAAATCGGACTTACATAGTCTATAAGTATGGATCCTTGGCTTTAATTTCCCATTGGTCCAAATGAGTGACAAACAAATGTTATAGAAAAATTCTCAAATACAATTGAGAAATCAGACTTACATAGTCTATAAGTATGGAGCCTTGGCTTTAATTTTCCATTGGTCCAAATGAGTGACAAACAAATGTTATAGAAAAATTCTCAAATACAATTGAGAAATCGGACTTACACAGCCTATAAGTATGGATCCTTGGCTTTAATTTCCCATTGGTCCAAATGAGTGACAAACAAATTTTATAGAAATATTCTCAAATACAATTGAGAAATCGGACTAACATAGTCTATAAGTATGGATCCTTGGCTTTCATTTCCCTTTGGTCCAAATGAGTGACAAACAAATTTTATAGAAAAATTCTCAAATACAATTGAGAAATCGGACTTACACAGCCTATAAGTATGGATCCTTGGCTTTAATTTCCCATTGGTCCAAATGAGTGACAAACAAATTTTATAGAAATATTCTCAAATACAATTGAGAAATCGGACTTACACAGCCTATAAGTATGGAACCTTGGCTTTAATTTCCCATTGGTCCAAATGAGTGACAAACAAATTTTATAGAAAAATTCTCAAATACAATTGAGAAATCGGACTAACATAGTCTATAAGTATGGATCCTTGGCTTTCATTTCCCTTTGGTCCAAATGAGTGACAAACAAATTTTATAGAAAAATTCTCAAATACAATTGAGAAATCGGACTTACACAGCCTATAAGTATGGATCCTTGGCTTTAATTTCCCATTGGTCCAAATGAGTGACAAACAAATTTTATAGAAATATTCTCAAATACAATTGAGAAATCGGACTAACATAGTCTATAAGTATGGATCCTTGGCTTTCATTTCCCTTTGGTCCAAATGAGTGACAAACAAATTTTATAGAAAAATTCTCAAATACAATTGAGAAATCGGACTAACATAGTCTATAAGTATGGATCCTTGGCTTTAATTTCCCATTGGTCCAAATGAGTGACAAACATAAATGTGCCCACAAATAGCCAAATTCCCGTAGAGCTCAACAAAATTTACACAATTTTAATCTTTAAAATTTTATAGAAAAATTCTCAAATACAATTGAGAAATCAGACTTACATAGTCTATAAGTATGGATCCTTGGCTTTAATTTCCCATTGGTCCAAATGAGTGACAAACATAAACGTGCCCACAAGTAGCCAAATTCCCGTAGAGTTCAACAAAATTTACACAATTTTAATCTTTAAAATTTTATAGAAAAATTCTCAAATACAATTGAGAAATCAGACTTACATAGTCTATAAGTATGGATCCTTGGCTTTCATTTCCCTTTGGTCCAAATGAGTGACAAACAAATTTTATAGAAAAATTCTCAAATACAATTGAGAAATCAGACTTACATAGTCTATAAGTATGGATCCTTGGCTTTAATTTCCCATTGGTCCAAATGAGTGACAAACAAGTGTTATAGAAAAATTCTCAAATACAATTGAGAAATCGGACTTACATAGTCTATAAGTATGGATCCTTGGCTTTAATTTCCCATTGGTCCAAATGAGTGACAAACATAAATGTGCCCACAAATAGCCAAATTCCCGTAGAGCTCAACAAAATTTACACAATTTTAATCTTTAAAATTTTATAGAAAAATTCTCAAATACAATTGAGAAATCAGACTTACATAGTCTATAAGTATAGATCCTTGGCTTTAATTTCCCATTTGTCCAAATGAGTGACAAACATAAATGTGCCCACAAGTAGCCAAATTCCCGTAGAGCTCAACAAAATTTACACAATTTTAATCTTTAAAATTTTATAGAAAAATTCTCAAATACAATTGAGAAATCAGACTTACATAGTCTATAAGTATGGATCCTTGGCTTTAATTTCCCATTGGTCCAAATGAGTGACAAACATAAATGTGCCCACAAGTAGCCAAATTCCCGTAGAGCTCAACAAAATTTACACAATTTTAATCTTTAAAATTTTATAGAAAAATTCTCAAATACAATTGAGAAATCAGACTTACATAGTCTATAAGTGTGGATCCTTGGCTTTAATTTCCCATTGGTCCAAATGAGTGACAAACATAAATGTGCCCACAAATAGCCAAATTCCCGTAGAGCTCAACAAAATTTACACAATTTTAATCTTTAAAATTTTATAGAAAAATTCTCAAATACAATTGAGAAATCGGACTTACATAGTCTATAAGTAGGGATCCTTGGCTTTAATTTCCCATTGGTCCAAATGAGTGACAAACAAATTTTATAGAAAAATTCTCAAATACAATAGAGAAATCGGACTTACATAGTCTATAAGTATGGATCCTTGGCTTTAATTTCCCATTGGTCCAAATGAGTGACAAACATAAATGTGCCCACAAGTAGCCAAATTCCCGTAGAGCTCAACAAAATTTACACAATTTTAATCTTTAAAATTTTATAGAAAAATTCTCAAATACAATTGAGAAATCAGACTTACATAGTCTATAAGTATGGATCCTTGGCTTTAATTTCCCATTGGTCCAAATGAGTGACAAACAAATTTTATAGAAAAATTCTCAAATACAATTGAGAAATCAGACTTACATAGTCTATAAGTATGGATCCTTGGCTTTAATTTCCCATTGGTCCAAATGAGTGACAAACAAATGTTATAGAAAAATTCTCAAATACAATTGAGAAATCGGACTTACATAGTCTATAAGTATGGATCCTTGGCTTTAATTTCCCATTGGTCCAAATGAGTGACAAACATAAATGTGCCCACAAGTAGCCAAATTCCCGTAGAGCTCAACAAAATTTACACAATTTTAATCTTTAAAATTTTATAGAAAAATTCTCAAATACAATTGAGAAATCAGACTTACATAGTCTATAAGTGTGGATCCTTGGCTTTAATTTCCCATTGGTCCAAATGAGTGACAAACATAAATGTGCCCACAAGTAGCCAAATTCCCGTAGAGTTCAACAAAATTTACACAATTTTAATCTTTAAAATTTTATAGAAAAATTCTCAAATACAATTGAGAAATCAGACTTACATAGTCTATAAGTATGGATCCTTGGCTTTAATTTCCCATTGGTCCAAATGAGTGACAAACATAAATGTGCCCACAAGTAGCCAAATTCCCGTAGAGCTCAACAAAATTTACACAATTTTAATCTTTAAAATTTTATAGAAAAATTCTCAAATACAATTGAGAAATCAGACTTACATAGTCTATAAGTGTGGATCCTTGGCTTTAATTTCCCATTGGTCCAAATGAGTGACAAACATAAATGTGCCCACAAATAGCCAAATTCCCGTAGAGCTCAACAAAATTTACACAATTTTAATCTTTAAAATTTTATAGAAAAATTCTCAAATACAATTGAGAAATCAGACTTACATAGTCTATAAGTATGGATCCTTGGCTTTAATTTCCCATTGGTCCAAATGAGTGACAAACATAAATGTGCCCACAAGTAGCCAAATTCCCGTAGAGCTCAACAAAATTTACACAATTTTAATCTTTAAAATTTTATAGAAAAATTCTCAAATACAATTGAGAAATCAGACTTACATAGTCTATAAGTATGGATCCTTGGCTTTAATTTCCCATTGGTCCAAATGAGTGACAAACATAAATGTGCCCACAAATAGCCAAATTCCCGTAGAGCTCAACAAAATTTACACAATTTTAATCTTTAAAATTTTATAGAAAAATTCTCAAATACAATTGAGAAATCAGACTTACATAGTCTATAAGTATGGATCCTTGGCTTTAATTTCCCATTGGTCCAAATGAGTGACAAACATAAATGTGCCCACAAATAGCCAAATTCCCGTAGAGCTCAACAAAATTTACACAATTTTAATCTTTAAAATTTTATAGAAAAATTCTCAAATACAATTGAGAAATCGGACTTACATAGTCTATAAGTAGGGATCCTTGGCTTTAATTTCCCATTGGTCCAAATGAGTGACAAACAAATTTTATAGAAAAATTCTCAAATACAATTGAGAAATCGGACTAACATAGTCTATAAGTATGGATCCTTGGCTTTCATTTCCCTTTGGTCCAAATGAGTGACAAACAAATTTTATAGAAAAATTCTCAAATACAATTGAGAAATCGGACTTACACAGCCTATAAGTATGGATCCTTGGCTTTAATTTCCCATTGGTCCAAATGAGTGACAAACAAATTTTATAGAAATATTCTCAAATACAATTGAGAAATCGGACTAACATAGTCTATAAGTATGGATCCTTGGCTTTAATTTCCCATTGGTCCAAATGAGTGACAAACAAATTTTATAGAAATATTCTCAAATACAATTGAGAAATCGGACTTACACAGCCTATAAGTATGGAACCTTGGCTTTAATTTCCCATTGGTCCAAATGAGTGACAAACAAATTTTATAGAAAAATTCTCAAATACAATTGAGAAATCGGACTAACATAGTCTATAAGTATGGATCCTTGGCTTTCATTTCCCTTTGGTCCAAATGAGTGACAAACAAATTTTATAGAAAAATTCTCAAATACAATTGAGAAATCGGACTTACACAGCCTATAAGTATGGATCCTTGGCTTTAATTTCCCATTGGTCCAAATGAGTGACAAACAAATTTTATAGAAATATTCTCAAATACAATTGAGAAATCGGACTAACATAGTCTATAAGTATGGATCCTTGGCTTTCATTTCCCTTTGGTCCAAATGAGTGACAAACAAATTTTATAGAAAAATTCTCAAATACAATTGAGAAATCGGACTAACATAGTCTATAAGTATGGATCCTTGGCTTTAATTTCCCATTGGTCCAAATGAGTGACAAACATAAATGTGCCCACAAATAGCCAAATTCCCGTAGAGCTCAACAAAATTTAAACAATTTTAATCTTTAAAATTTTATAGAAAAATTCTCAAATACAATTGAGAAATCGGACTTACATAGTCTATAAGTAGGGATCCTTGGCTTTAATTTCCCATTGGTCCAAATGAGTGACAAACAAATTTTATAGAAAAATTCTGAAATACAATTGAGAAATCGGACTTACATAGTCTATAAGTATGGATCCTTGGCTTCCATTTCCCTTTGGTCCAAATGAGTGACAAACAAATTTTATAGAAAAATTCTCAAATACAATTGAGAAATCGGACTTACATAGTCTATAAGTAGGGATCCTTGGCTTTAATTTCCCATTGGTCCAAATGAGTGACAAACAAATTTTATAGAAAAATTCTCAAATACAATTGAGAAATCAGACTTACATAGTCTATAAGTATGGATCCTTGGCTTTAATTTCCCATTGGTCCAAATGAGTGACAAACATAAATGTGCCCACAAGTAGCCAAATTCCCGTAGAGTTCAACAAAATTTACACAATTTTAATCTTTAAAATTTTATAGAAAAATTCTCAAATACAATTGAGAAATCAGACTTACATAGTCTATAAGTATGGATCCTTGGCTTTCATTTCCCTTTGGTCCAAATGAGTGACAAACAAATTTTATAGAAAAATTCTCAAATACAATTGAGAAATCAGACTTACATAGTCTATAAGTATGGATCCTTGGCTTTAATTTCCCATTGGTCCAAATGAGTGACAAACATAAATGTGCCCACAAATAGCCAAATTCCCGTAGAGCTCAACAAAATTTACACAATTTTAATCTTTAAAATTTTATAGAAAAATTCTCAAATACAATTGAGAAATCAGACTTACATAGTCTATAAGTATGGATCCTTGGCTTTAATTTCCCATTGGTCCAAATGAGTGACAAACAAATTTTATAGAAAAATTCTCAAATACAATTGAGAAATCAAACTTACATAGTCTATAAGTATGGATCCTTGGCTTTAATTTCCCATTTGTCCAAATGAGTGACAAACATAAATGTGCCCACAAGTAGCCAAATTCCCGTAGAGCTCAACAAAATTTACACAATTTTAATCTTTAAAATTTTATAGAAAAATTCTCAAATACAATTGAGAAATCAGACTTACATAGTCTATAAGTGTGGATCCTTGGCTTTAATTTCCCATTGGTCCAAATGAGTGACAAACATAAATGTGCCCACAAATAGCCAAATTCCCGTAGAGCTCAACAAAATTTACACAATTTTAATCTTTAAAATTTTATAGAAAAATTCTCAAATACAATTGAGAAATCGGACTTACATAGTCTATAAGTATGGATCCTTGGCTTTCATTTCCCTTTGGTCCAAATGAGTGACAAACAAATTTTATAGAAAAATTCTCAAATACAATTGAGAAATCGGACTTACATAGTCTATAAGTAGGGATCCTTGGCTTTAATTTCCCATTGGTCCAAATGAGTGACAAACATAAATGTGCCCACAAATAGCCAAATTCCCGTAGAGCTCAACAAAATTTACACAATTTTAATCTTTAAAATTTTATAGAAAAATTCTCAAATACAATTGAGAAATCAGACTTACATAGTCTATAAGTATGGATCCTTGACTTTAATTTCCCATTGGTCCAAATGAGTGACAAACATAAATGTGCCCACAAGTAGCCAAATTCCCGTAGAGCTCAACAAAATTTACACAATTTTAATCTTTAAAATTTTATAGAAAAATTCTCAAATACAATTGAGAAATCAGACTTACATAGTCTATAAGTATGGATCCTTGACTTTAATTTCCCATTGGTCCAAATGAGTGACAAACATAAATGTGCCCACAAGTAGCCAAATTCCCGTAGAGCTCAACAAAATTTACACAATTTTAATCTTTAAAATTTTATAGAAAAATTCTCAAATACAATTGAGAAATCAGACTTACATAGTCTATAAGTATGGATCCTTGGCTTTAATTTCCCATTGGTCCAAATGAGTGACAAACATAAATGTGCCCACAAGTAGCCAAATTCCCGTAGAGCTCAACAAAATTTACACAATTTTAATCTTTAAAATTTTATAGAAAAATTCTCAAATACAATTGAGAAATCAGACTTATATAGTCTATAAGTATGGATCCTTGACTTTAATTTCCCATTGGTCCAAATGAGTGACAAACATAAATGTGCCCACAAATAGCCAAATTCCCGTAGAGCTCAACAAAATTTACACAATTTTAATCTTTAAAATTTTATAGAAAAATTCTCAAATACAATTGAGAAATCAGACTTACATAGTCTATAAGTATGGATCCTTGGCTTTAATTTCCCATTGGTCCAAATGAGTGACAAACAAATTTTATAGAAAAATTCTGAAATACAATTGAGAAATCGGACTTACATAGTCTATAAGTATGGATCCTTGGCTTTCATTGCCCTTTGGTCCAAATGAGTGACAAACAAATTTTATAGAAAAATTCTCAAATACAATTGAGAAATCGGACTTACATAGTCTATAAGTAGGGATCCTTGGCTTTAATTTCCCATTGCTCCAAATGAGTGACAAACATAAATGTGCCCACAAGTAGCCAAATTCCCGTAGAGCTCAACAAAATTTACACAATTTTAATCTTTAAAATTTTATAGAAAAATTCTCAAATACAATTGAGAAATCAGACTTACATAGTCTATAAGTATGGATCCTTGACTTTAATTTCCCATTGGTCCAAATGAGTGACAAACATAAATGTGCCCACAAATAGCCAAATTCCCGTAGAGCTCAACAAAATTTACACAATTTTAATCTTTAAAATTTTATAGAAAAATTCTCAAATACAATTGAGAAATCAGACTTACATAGTCTATAAGTATGGATCCTTGGCTTTAATTTCCCATTGGTCCAAATGAGTGACAAACAAATTTTATAGAAATATTCTCAAATACAATTGAGAAATCGGACTAACATAGTCTATAAGTATGGATCCTTGGCTTTAATTTCCCATTGGTCCAAATGAGTGACAAACATAAATGTGCCCACAAATAGCCAAATTCCCGTAGAGCTCAACAAAATTTACACAATTTTAATCTTTTAAATTTTATAGAAAAATTCTCAAATACAATTGAGAAATCGGACTTACATAGTCTATAAGTAGGGATCCTTGGCTTTAATTTCCCATTGGTCCAAATGAGTGACAAACAAATGTTATAGAAAAATTCTGAAATACAATTGAGAAATCGGACTTACATAGTCTATAAGTATGGATCCTTGGCTTTAATTTCCCATTGGTCCAAATGAGTGACAAACAAATGTTATAGAAAAATTCTCAAATACAATAGAGAAATCGGACTTACATAGTCTATAAGTATGGATCCTTGGCTTTAATTTTCCATTAGTCCAAATGAGTGACAAGCAAATGTTATAGAAAAATTCTCAAATACAATTGAGAAATCGGACTTACATAGTCTATAAGTATGGATCCTTGGCTTTAATTTCCCATTGTTCCAAATGAGTGACAAACATAAATGTGCCCACAAGTAGCCAAATTCCCGTAGAGCTCAACAAAATTTACACAATTTTAATCTTAAAAATTTTATAGAAAAATTCTCAAATACAATAGAGAAATCGGACTTACATAGTCTATAAGTATGGATCCTTGGCTTTAATTTTCCATTAGTCCAAATGAGTGACAAACAAATGTTATAGAAAAATTCTCAAATACAATTGAGAAATCGGACTTACACAGCCTATAAGTATGGATCCTTGGCTTTAATTTCCCATTGGTCCAAATGAGTGACAAACAAATGTTATAGAAAAATTCTCAAATACAATTGAGAAATCGGACTTACATAGTCTATAAGTATGGATCCTTGGCTTTAATTTCCCATTGGTCCAAATGAGTGACAAACATAAATGTGCCCACAAGTAGCCAAATTCCCGTAGAGCTCAACAAAATTTACACAATTTTAATCTTTAAAATTTTATAGAAAAATTCTCAAATACAATTGAGAAATCAGACTTACATAGTCTATAAGTATGGATCCTTGGCTTTAATTTCCCATTGGTCCAAATGAGTGACAAACAAATTTTATAGAAAAATTCTCAAATACAATAGAGAAATCGGACTTACATAGTCTATAAGTATGGATCCTTGGCTTTAATTTCCCATTGGTCCAAATGAGTGACAAACAAATGTTATAGAAAAATTCTCAAATACAATAGAGAAATCGGACTTACATAGTCTATAAGTATGGATCCTTGGCTTTAATTTCCCATTGGTCCAAATGAGTGACAAACAAATGTTATAGAAAAATTCTCAAATACAATTGAGAAATCGGACTTACATAGTCTATAAGTATGGATCCTTGGCTTTAATTTCCCATTGGTCCAAATGAGTGACAAACATAAATGTGCCCACAAGTAGCCAAATTCCCGTAGAGCTCAACAAAATTTACACAATTTTAATCTTAAAAATTTTATAGAAAAATTCTCAAATACAATAGAGAAATCGGACTTACATAGTCTATAAGTATGGATCCTTGGCTTTAATTTTCCATTAGTCCAAATGAGTGACAAACAAATGTTATAGAAAAATTCTCAAATACAATTGAGAAATCGGACTTACACAGCCTATAAGTATGGATCCTTGGCTTTAATTTCCCATTGGTCCAAATGAGTGACAAACATAAATGTGCCCACAAGTAGCCAAATTCCCGTAGAGCTCAACAAAATTTACACAATTTTAATCTTTAAAATTTTATAGAAAAATTCTCAAATACAATTGAGAAATCAGACTTACATAGTCTATAAGTATGGATCCTTGGCTTTAATTTCCCATTGGTCCAAATGAGTGACAAACAAATTTTATAGAAAAATTCTCAAATACAATAGAGAAATCGGACTTACATAGTCTATAAGTATGGATCCTTGGCTTTAATTTCCCATTGGTCCAAATGAGTGACAAACAAATGTTATAGAAAAATTCTCAAATACAATAGAGAAATCGGACTTACATAGTCTATAAGTATGGATCCTTGGCTTTAATTTTCCATTAGTTCAAATGAGTGACAAACAAATGTTATAGAAAAATTCTCAAATACAATTGAGAAATCGGACTTACACAGCCTATAAGTATGGATCCTTGGCTTTAATTTCCCATTGGTCCAAATGAGTGACAAACAAATGTTATAGAAAAATTCTCAAATACAATTGAGAAATCGGACTTACATAGTCTATAAGTATGGATCCTTGGCTTTAATTTCCCATTGGTCCAAATGAGTGACAAACATAAATGTGCCCACAAGTAGCCAAATTCCCGTAGAGCTCAACAAAATTTACACAATTTTAATCTTTAAAATTTTATAGAAAAATTCTCAAATACAATTGAGAAATCAGACTTACATAGTCTATAAGTATGGATCCTTGGCTTTAATTTCCCATTGGTCCAAATGAGTGACAAACAAATTTTATAGAAAAATTCTCAAATACAATAGAGAAATCGGACTTACACAGCCTATAAGTATGGATCCTTGGCTTTAATTTCCCATTGGTCCAAATAAGTGACAAACAAATGTTATAGAAAAATTCTCAAATACAATTGAGAAATCGGACTTACATAGTCTATAAGTATGGATCCTTGGCTTTAATTTCCCATTGGTCCAAATGAGTGACAAACAAATGTTATAGAAAAATTCTCAAATACAATTGAAAAATCGGACTTACATAGTCTATAAGTATGGATCCTTGGCTTTAATTTCCCATTGGTCCAAATGAGTGACAAACATAAATGTGCCCACAAATAGCCAAATTCCCGTAGAGCTCAACAAAATTTACACAATTTTAATCTTTAAACTTTTATAGAAAAATTCTCAAATACAATAGAGAAATCGGACTTACACAGCCTATAAGTATGGATCCTTTGCTTTAATTTCCCATTGGTCCAAATGAGTGACAAACAAATGTTATAGAAAAATTCTCAAATACAATTGAGAAATCGGACTTACACAGCCTATAAGTATGGATCCTTTGCTTTAATTTCCCATTGGTCCAAATGAGTGACAAACAAATGTTAAAGAAAAACTCTCAAATACAATTGAGAAATCGGACTTACATAGTCTATAAGTATGAATCCTTGGCTTTAATTTCCCATTGGTCCAAATGAGTGACAAACAAATGTTATAGAAAAATTCTCAAATACAATTGAGAAATCGGACTTACATAGTCTATAAGTATGTATCCTTGGCTTTAATTTCCCATTGGTCCAAATGAGTGACAAACAAATGTTATAGAAAACATCTCAAATACAATAGAGAAATCGGACTTACACAGCCTATAAGTATGGATCCTTTGCTTTAATTTCCCATTGGTCCAAATGAGTGACAAACAAATGTTATAGAAAAATTCTCAAATACAATTGAGAAATCGGACTTACATAGTCTATAAGTATGGATCCTTGGCTTTAATTTCCCATTGGTCCAAATGAGCGACAAACAAATGTTATAGAAAACATCTCAAATACAATAGAGAAATCGGACTTACACAGCCTATAAGTATGGATCCTTTGCTTTAATTTCCCATTGGTCCAAATGAGTGACAAACAAATGTTATAGAAAAATTCTCAAATACAATTGAGAAATCGGACTTACACAGCCTATAAGTATGGATCCTTGGCTTTAATTTCCCATTGGTCCAAATGAGTGACAAACAAATGTTATAGAAAAATTCTCAAATACAATTGAGAAATCGGACTTACATAGTCTATAAGTATGGATCCTTGGCTTTAATTTCCCATTGGTCCAAATGAGTGACAAACATAAATGTGCCCACAAGTAGCCAAATTCCCGTAGAGCTCAACAAAATTTACACAATTTTAATCTTTAAAATTTTATAGAAAAATTCTCAAATACAATTGAGAAATCGGACTTACATAGTCTATAAGTATGTATCCTTGGCTTTAATTTCCCATTGGTCCAAATGAGTGACAAACAAATGTTATAGAAAACATCTCAAATACAATAGAGAAATCGGACTTACACAGCCTATAAGTATGGATCCTTTGCTTTAATTTCCCATTGGGCCAAATGAGTGACAAACAAATTTTATAGAAAAATTCTCAAATACAATAGAGAAATCGGACTTACATAGTCTATAAGTATGGATCCTTGGCTTTAATTTCCCATTGGTCCAAATGAGTGACAAACAAATGTTATAGAAAAATTCTCAAATACAATTGAGAAATCGGACTTACATAGTCTATAAGTATGGATCCTTGGCTTTAATTTCCCATTGGTCCAAATGAGTGACAAACATAAATGTGCCCACAAGTAGCCAAATTCCCGTAGAGCTCAACAAAATTTACACAATATTAATCTTTAAAATTTTATAGAAAAATTCTCAAATACAATAGAGAAATCGGACTTACACAGCCTATAAGTATGGATCCTTTGCTTTAATTTCCCATTGGTCCAAATGAGTGACAAACAAATGTTATAGAAAAATTCTCAAATACAATTGAGAAATCGGACTTACATAGTCTATAAGTATGGATCCTTGGCTTTAATTTCCCATTGGTCCAAATGACAAACAAATGTTATAGAAAAATTCTCAAATACAATTGAGAAATCGGACTTACATAGTCTATAAGTATGGATCCTTGGCTTTAATTTCCCATTGGTCCAAATGAGTGACAAACATAAATGTGCCCACAAATAGCCAAATTCCCGTAGAGCTCAACAAAATTTACACAATTTTAATCTTTAAAATTTTATAGAAAAATTCTCAAATACAATTGAGAAATCGGACTTACATAGTCTATAAGTAGGGATCCTTGGCTTTAATTTCCCATTGGTCCAAATGAGTGACAAACAAATTTTATAGAAATATTCTCAAATACAATTGAGAAATCGGACTAACATAGTCTATAAGTATGGATCCTTGGCTTTAATTTCCCATTGGTCCAAATGAGTGACAAACATAAATGTGCCCACAAATAGCCAAATTCCCGTAGAGCTCAACAAAATTTACACAATTTTAATCTTTAAAATTTTATAGAAAAATTCTCAAATACAATTGAGAAATCGGACTTACATAGTCTATAAGTAGGGATCCTTGGCTTTAATTTCCCATTGGTCCAAATGAGTGACAAACAAATTTTATAGAAAAATTCTGAAATACAATTGAGAAATCGGACTTACATAGTCTATAAGTATGGATCCTTGGCTTTCATTTCCCTTTGGTCCAAATGAGTGAAAAACAAATTTTATAGAAAAATTCTTAAATACAATTGAGAAATCGGACTTACATAGTCTATAAGTAGGGATCCTTGGCTTTAATTTCCCATTGGTCCAAATGAGTGACAAACAAATTTTATAGAAAAATTCTGAAATACAATTGAGAAATCGGACTTACATAGTCTATAAGTATGGATCCTTGGCTTTAATTTCCCATTGGTCCAAATGAGTGACAAACATAAATGTGCCCACAAAAAGCCAAATTCCCGTAGAGCTCAACAAAATTTACACAATTTTAATCTTTAAAATTTTATAGAAAAATTCTCAAATACAATTGAGAAATCAGACTTACATAGTCTATAAGTATGGATCCTTGGCTTTAATTTCCCATTGGTCCAAATGAGTGACAAACATAAATGTGCCCACAAATAGCCAAATTCCCGTAGAGCTCAACAAAATTTACACAATTTTAATCTTTAAAATTTTATAGAAAAATTCTCAAATACAATTGAGAAATCGGACTTACATAGTCTATAAGTAGGGATCCTTGGCTTTAATTTCCCATTGGTCCAAATGAGTGACAAACAAATTTTATAGAAAAATTCTGAAATACAATTGAGAAATCGGACTTACATAGTCTATAAGTATGGATCCTTGGCTTTCATTTCCCTTTGGTCCAAATGAGTGACAAACAAATTTTATAGAAAAACTCTCAAATACAATTGAGAAATCGGACTTACATAGTCTATAAGTATGTATCCTTGGCTTTAATTTCCCATTGGTCCAAATGAGTGACAAACATAAATGTGCCCACAAATAGCCAAATTCCCGTAGAGCTCAACAAAATTTACACAATTTTAATCTTTAAAATTTTATAGAAAAATTCTCAAATACAATTGAGAAATCGGACTTACATAGTCTATAAGTATGAATCCTTGGCTTTAATTTCCCATTGGTCCAAATGAGTGACAAACAAATGTTATAGAAAAATTCTGAAATACAATTGAGAAATCGGACTTACATAGTCTATAAGTATGTATCCTTGGCTTTAATTTCCCATTGGTCCAAATGAGTGACAAACATAAATGTGCCCACAAATAGCCAAATTCCCGTAGAGCTCAACAAAATTTACACAATTTTAATCTTTAAAATTTTATAGAAAAATTCTCAAATACAATTGAGAAATCGGACTTACATAGTCTATAAGTATGAATCCTTGGCTTTAATTTCCCATTGGTCCAAATGAGTGACAAACAAATTTTATAGAAAAATTCTCAAATACAATTGAGAAATCAGACTTACATAGTCTATAAGTATGGATCCTTGGCTTTAATTTCCCATTGGTCCAAATGAGTGACAAACATAAATGTGCCCACAAATAGCCAAATTCCCGTAGAGCTCAACAAAATTTACACAATTTTAATCTTTAAAATTTTATAGAAAAATTCTCAAATACAATTGAGAAATCGGACTTACATAGTCTATAAGTAGGGATCCTTGGCTTTAATTTCCCATTGGTCCAAATGAGTGACAAACAAATTTTATAGAAAAATTCTGAAATACAATTGAGAAATCGGACTTACATAGTCTATAAGTATGGATCCTTGGCTTTCATTTCCCTTTGGTCCAAATGAGTGACAAACAAATTTTATAGAAAAATTCTCAAATACAATTGAGAAATCGGACTTACATAGTCTATAAGTAGGGATCCTTGGCTTTAATTTCCCATTGGTCCAAATGAGTGACAAACAAATTTTATAGAAAAATTCTGAAATACAATTGAGAAATCGGACTTACATAGTCTATAAGTATGGATCCTTGGCTTTAATTTCCCATTGGTCCAAATGAGTGACAAACATAAATGTGCCCACAAATAGCCAAATTCCCGTAGAGCTCAACAAAATTTACACAATTTTAATCTTTAAAATTTTATAGAAAAATTCTCAAATACAATTGAGAAATCAGACTTACATAGTCTATAAGTATGGATCCTTGGCTTTAATTTCCCATTGGTCCAAATGAGTGACAAACATAAATGTGCCCACAAGTAGCCAAATTCCCGTAGAGCTCAACAAAATTTACACAATTTTAATTTTTAAAATTTTATAGAAAAATTCTCAAATACAATTGAGAAATCAGACTTACATAGTCTATAAGTATGGATCCTTGGCTTTAATTTCCCATTGGTCCAAATGAGTGACAAACATAAATGTGCCCACAAATAGCCAAATTCCCGTAGAGCTCAACAAAATTTACACAATTTTAATCTTTAAAATTTTATAGAAAAATTCTCAAATACAATTGAGAAATCAGACTTACATAGTCTATAAGTATGGATCCTTGGCTTTAATTTCCCATTGGTCCAAATGAGTGACAAACATAAACGTGCCCACAAGTAGCCAAATTCCCGTAGAGCTCAACAAAATTTACACAATTTTAATCTTTAAAATTTTATAGAAAAATTCTCAAATACAATTGAGAAATCAGACTTACATAGTCTATAAGTATGGATCCTTGGCTTTAATTTCCCATTGGTCCAAATGAGTGACAAACATAAATGTGCCCACAAATAGCCAAATTCCCGTAGAGCTCAACAAAATTTACACAATTTTAATCTTTAAAATTTTATAGAAAAATTCTCAAATACAATTGAGAAATCAGACTTACATAGTCTATAAGTATGGATCCTTGGCTTTAATTTCCCATTGGTCCAAATGAGTGACAAACATAAATGTGCCCACAAATAGCCAAATTCCCGTAGAGCTCAACAAAATTTACACAATTTTAATCTTTAAAATTTTATAGAAAAATTCTCAAATACAATTGAGAAATCAGACTTACATAGTCTATAAGTATGGATCCTTGGCTTTAATTTCCCATTGGTCCAAATGAGTGACAAACATAAATGTGCCCACAAGTAGCCAAATTCCCGTAGAGCTCAACAAAATTTACACAATTTTAATCTTTAAAATTTTATAGAAAAATTCTCAAATACAATTGAGAAATCAGACTTACATAGTCTATAAGTATGGATCCTTGGCTTTAATTTCCCATTGGTCCAAATGAGTGACAAACATAAATGTGCCCACAAGTAGCCAAATTCCCGTAGAGCTCAACAAAATTTACACAATTTTAATCTTTAAAATTTTATAGAAAAATTCTCAAATACAATTGAGAAATCAGACTTACATAGTCTATAAGTATGGATCCTTGGCTTTAATTTCCCATTGGTCCAAATGAGTGACAAACAAATTTTATAGAAATATTCTCAAATACAATTGAGAAATCGGACTAACATAGTCTATAAGTATGGATCCTTGGTTTTAATTTCCCATTGGTCCAAATGAGTGACAAACATAAATGTGCCCACAAATAGCCAAATTCCCGTAGAGCTCAACAAAATTTACACAATTTTAATCTTTAAAATTTTATAGAAAAATTCTCAAATACAATTGAGAAATCAGACTTACATAGTCTATAAGTGTGGATCCTTGGCTTTAATTTCCCATTGGTCCAAATGAGTGACAAACAAATTTTATAGAAATATTCTCAAATACAATTGAGAAATCGGACTAACATAGTCTATAAGTATGGATCCTTGGCTTTAATTTCCCATTGGTCCAAATGAGTGACAAACATAAATGTGCCCACAAATAGCCAAATTCCCGTAGAGCTCAACAAAATTTACACAATTTTAATCTTTAAAATTTTATAGAAAAATTCTCAAATACAATTGAGAAATCGGACTTACATAGTCTATAAGTAGGGATCCTTGGCTGTAATTTCCCATTGGTCCAAATGAGTGACAAACAAATTTTATAGAAAAATTCTGAAATACAATTGAGAAATCGGACTTACATAGTCTATAAGTATGGATCCTTGGCTTTCATTTCCCTTTGGTCCAAATGAGTGACAAACAAATTTTATAGAAAAATTCTCAAATACAATTGAGAAATCGGACTTACATAGTCTATAAGTATGGATCCTTGGCTTTCATTTCCCTTTGGTCCAAATGAGTGACAAACAAATTTTATAGAAAAATTCTGAAATACAATTGAGAAATCGGACTTACATAGTCTATAAGTAGGGATCCTTGGCTTTAATTTCCCATTGGTCCAAATGAGTGACAAACAAATTTTATAGAAAAATTCTGAAATACAATTGAGAAATCGGACTTACATAGTCTATAAGTATGGATCCTTGGCTTTAATTTCCCATTGGTCTAAATGAGTGACAAACAAATTTTATAGAAAAATTCTCAAATACAATTGAGAAATCAGACTTACATAGTCTATAAGTATGGATCCTTGGCTTTAATTTCCCATTGGTCCAAATGAGTGACAAACATAAATGTGCCCACAAGTAGCCAAATTCCCGTAGAGCTCAACAAAATTTACACAATTTTAATCTTTAAAATTTTATAGAAAAATTCTCAAATACAATTGAGAAATCAGACTTACATAGTCTATAAGTATGGATCCTTGGCTTTAATTTCCCATTGGTCCAAATGAGTGACAAACAAATTTTATAGAAAAATTCTCAAATACAATAGAGAAATCGGACTTACACAGCCTATAAGTATGGATCCTTGGCTTTAATTTCCCATTGGTCCAAATGAGTGACAAACAAATGTTATAGAAAAAATTCTCAAATACAATTGAGAAATCGGACTTACATAGTCTATAAGTATGGATCCTTGGCTTTAATTTCCCATTGGTCCAAATGAGTGACAAACAAATGTTATAGAAAAATTCTCAAATACAATTGAAAAATCGGACTTACATAGTCTATAAGTATGGATCCTTGGCTTTAATTTCCCATTGGTCCAAATGAGTGACAAACATAAATGTGCCCACAAATAGCCAAATTCCCGTAGAGCTCAACAAAATTTACACAATTTTAATCTTTAAAATTTTATAGAAAAATTCTCAAATACAATAGAGAAATCGGACTTACACAGCCTATAAGTATGGATCCTTTGCTTTAATTTCCCATTGGTCCAAATGAGTGACAAACAAATGTTATAGAAAAATTCTCAAATACAATTGAGAAATCGGACTTACATAGTCTATAAGTATGGATCCTTTGCTTTAATTTCCCATTGGTCCAAATGAGTGACAAACAAATGTTATAGAAAAACTCTCAAATACAATTGAGAAATCGGACTTACATAGTCTATAAGTATGTGTCCTTGGCTTTAATTTCCCATTGGTCCAAATGAGTGACAAACAAATGTTATAGAAAAATTCTCAAATACAATTGAGAAATCGGACTTACATAGTCTATAAGTATGTGTCCTTGGCTTTAATTTCCCATTGGTCCAAATGAGTGACAAACAAATGTTATAGAAAACATCTCAAATACAATAGAGAAATCGGACTTACACAGCCTATAAGTATGGATCCTTTGCTTTAATTTCCCATTGGTCCAAATGAGTGACAAACAAATGTTATAGAAAAATTCTCAAATACAATTGAGAAATCGGACTTACATAGTCTATAAGTATGTATCCTTGGCTTTAATTTCCCATTGGTCCAAATGAGTGACAAACAAATGTTATAGAAAAATTCTCAAATACAATTGAGAAATCGGACTTACATAGTCTATAAGTATGTATCCTTGGCTTTAATTTCCCATTGGTCCAAATGAGTGACAAACAAATGTTATAGAAAAATTCTCAAATACAATTGAGAAATCGGACTTACATAGTCTATAAGTATGTATCCTTGGCTTTAATTTCCCATTGGTCCAAATGAGTGACAAACAAATGTTATAGAAAAATTCTCAAATACAATTGAGAAATCGGACTTACACAGCCTATAAGTATGGATCCTTGGCTTTAATTTCCCATTGGTCCAAATGACAAACAAATGTTATAGAAAAATTCTCAAATACAATTGAGAAATCGGACTTACATAGTCTATAAGTATGGATCCTTGGCTTTAATTTCCCATTGGTCCAAATGAGTGACAAACATAAATGTGCCCACAAATAGCCAAATTCCCGTAGAGCTCAACAAAATTTACACAATTTTAATCTTTAAAATTTTATAGAAAAATTCTCAAATACAATTGAGAAATCAGACTTACATAGTCTATAAGTATGGATCCTTGGCTTTAATTTCCCATTGGTCCAAATGAGTGACAAACAAATTTTATAGAAAAATTCTCAAATACAATAGAGAAATCGGACTTACACAGCCTATAAGTATGGATCCTTGGCTTTAATTTCCCATTGGTCCAAATGAGTGACAAACAAATGTTATAGAAAAATTCTCAAATACAATAGAGAAATCGGACTTACACAGCCTATAAGTATGGATCCTTTGCTTTAATTTCCCATTGGTCCAAATGAGTGACAAACAAATTTTATAGAAAAATTCTCAAATACAATTGAGAAATCGGACTTACATAGTCTATAAGTATGTATCCTTGGCTTTAATTTCCCATTGGTCCAAATGAGTGACAAACAAATGTTATAGAAAAATTCTCAAATACAATTGAGAAATCGGACTTACATAGTCTATAAGTATGTATCCTTGGCTTTAATTTCCCATTGGTCCAAATGAGTGACAAACAAATGTTATAGAAAAATTCTCAAATACAATTGAGAAATCGGACTTACATAGTCTATAAGTATGTATCCTTGGCTTTAATTTCCCATTGGTCCAAATGAGTGACAAACAAATGTTATAGAAAAATTCTCAAATACAATTGAGAAATCGGACTTACATAGTCTATAAGTATGGATCCTTGGCTTTAATTTTCCATTGGTCCAAATGAGTGACAAACAAATGTTATAGAAAAATTCTCAAATACAATTGAGAAATCGGACTTACACAGCCTATAAGTATGGATCCTTGGCTTTAATTTCCCATTGGTCCAAATGACAAACAAATGTTATAGAAAAATTCTCAAATACAATTGAGAAATCGGACTTACATAGTCTATAAGTATGGATCCTTGGCTTTAATTTCCCATTGGTCCAAATGAGTGACAAACATAAATGTGCCCACAAATAGCCAAATTCCCGTAGAGCTCAACAAAATTTACACAATTTTAATCTTTAAAATTTTATAGAAAAATTCTCAAATACAATTGAGAAATCAGACTTACATAGTCTATAAGTATGGATCCTTGGCTTTAATTTCCCATTGGTCCAAATGAGTGACAAACAAATTTTATAGAAAAATTCTCAAATACAATAGAGAAATCGGACTTACACAGCCTATAAGTATGGATCCTTGGCTTTAATTTCCCATTGGTCCAAATGAGTGACAAACAAATGTTATAGAAAAATTCTCAAATACAATAGAGAAATCGGACTTACACAGCCTATAAGTATGGATCCTTTGCTTTAATTTCCCATTGGTCCAAATGAGTGACAAACAAATTTTATAGAAAAATTCTCAAATACAATTGAGAAATCAGACTTACATAGTCTATAAGTATGGATCCTTGGCTTTAATTTCCCATTGGTCCAAATGAGTGACAAACAAATTTTATAGAAAAATTCTCAAATACAATTGAGAAATCAGACTTACATAGTCTATAAGTATGGATCCTTGGCTTTAATTTCCCATTGGTCCAAATGAGTGACAAACAAATGTTATAGAAAAATTCTCAAATACAATTGAGAAATCGGACTTACATAGTCTATAAGTATGGATCCTTGGCTTTAATTTTCCATTGGTCCAAATGAGTGACAAACATAAATGTGCCCACAAGTAGCCAAATTCCCGTAGAGCTCAACAAAATTTACACAATTTTAATCTTTAAAATTTTATAGAAAAATTCTCAAATACAATTGAGAAATCAGACTTACATAGTCTATAAGTATGGATCCTTGGCTTTAATTTCCCATTGGTCCAAATGAGTGACAAACAAATTTTATAGAAAAATTCTCAAATACAATTGAGAAATCAGACTTACATAGTCTATAAGTATGGATCCTTGGCTTTAATTTCCCATTGGTCCAAATGAGTGACAAACAAATGTTATAGAAAAATTCTCAAATACAATTGAGAAATCGGACTTACATAGTCTATAAGTATGTATCCTTGGCTTTAATTTCCCATTGATCCAAATGAGTGACAAACAAATGTTATAAAAAAATTCTCAAATACAATTGAGAAATCGGACTTACACAGCATATAAGTATGGATCCTTGGCTTTAATTTCCCATTGGTCCAAATGACTGACAAACAAATGTTATAGAAAAATTCTCACATACAATAGAGAAATCGGACTTACATAGTCTATAAGTATGGATCCTTGGCTTTAATTTTCCATTGGTCCAAATGAGTGACAAACATAAATGTGCCCACAAGTAGCCAAATTCCCGTAGAGCTCAACAAAATTTACACAATTTTAATCTTTAAAATTTTATAGAAAAATTCTCAAATACAATTGAGAAATCAGACTTACATAGTCTATAAGTATGGATCCTTGGCTTTAATTTCCCATTGGTCCAAATGAGTGACAAACAAATTTTATAGAAAAATTCTCAAATACAATAGAGAAATCGGACTTACACAGCCTATAAGTATGGATCCTTGGCTTTAATTTCCCATTGGTCCAAATGAGTGACAAACAAATGTTATAGAAAAATTCTCAAATACAATAGAGAAATCGGACTTACACAGCCTATAAGTATGGATCCTTTGCTTTAATTTCCCATTGGTCCAAATGAGTGACAAACAAATTTTATAGAAAAATTCTCAAATACAATAGAGAAATCGGACTTACATAGTCTATAAGTATGGATCCTTGGCTTTAATTTCCCATTGGTCCAAATGAGTGACAAACATAAATGTGCCCACAAGTAGCCAAATTCCCGTAGAGCTCAACAAAATTTACACAATTTTAATCTTTAAAATTTTATAGAAAAATTCTCAAATACAATTGAGAAATCAGACTTACATAGTCTATAAGTATGGATCCTTGGCTTTAATTTCCCATTGGTCCAAATGAGTGACAAACAAATTTTATAGAAAAATTCTCAAATACAATTGAGAAATCGGACTTACATAGTCTATAAGTATGGATCCTTGGCTTTAATTTCCCATTGGTCCAAATGAGTGACAAACAAATGTTATAGAAAAATTCTCAAATACAATTGAGAAATCGGACTTACATAGTCTATAAGTATGTATCCTTGGCTTTAATTTCCCATTGATCCAAATGAGTGACAAACAAATGTTATAGAAAAATTCTCAAATACAATTGAGAAATCGGACTTACATAGTCTATAAGTATGTGTCCTTGGCTTTAATTTCCCATTGGTCCAAATGAGTGACAAACAAATGTTATAGAAAACATCTCAAATACAATAGAGAAATCGGACTTACACAGCCTATAAGTATGGATCCTTTGCTTTAATTTCCCATTGGTCCAAATGAGTGACAAACAAATGTTATAGAAAAATTCTCAAATACAATTGAGAAATCGGACTTACATAGTCTATAAGTATGTATCCTTGGCTTTAATTTCCCATTGGTCCAAATGAGTGACAAACAAATGTTATAGAAAAATTCTCAAATACAATTGAGAAATCGGACTTACATAGTCTATAAGTATGTATCCTTGGCTTTAATTTCCCATTGGTCCAAATGAGTGACAAACAAATGTTATAGAAAAATTCTCAAATACAATTGAGAAATCGGACTTACATAGTCTATAAGTATGTATCCTTGGCTTTAATTTCCCATTGGTCCAAATGAGTGACAAACAAATGTTATAGAAAAATTCTCAAATACAATTGAGAAATCGGACTTACATAGTCTATAAGTATGGATCCTTGGCTTTAATTTTCCATTGGTCCAAATGAGTGACAAACAAATGTTATAGAAAAATTCTCAAATACAATTGAGAAATCGGACTTACACAGCCTATAAGTATGGATCCTTGGCTTTAATTTCCCATTGGTCCAAATGACAAACAAATGTTATAGAAAAATTCTCAAATACAATTGAGAAATCGGACTTACATAGTCTATAAGTATGGATCCTTGGCTTTAATTTCCCATTGGTCCAAATGAGTGACAAACATAAATGTGCCCACAAATAGCCAAATTCCCGTAGAGCTCAACAAAATTTACACAATTTTAATCTTTAAAATTTTATAGAAAAATTCTCAAATACAATTGAGAAATCAGACTTACATAGTCTATAAGTATGGATCCTTGGCTTTAATTTCCCATTGGTCCAAATGAGTGACAAACAAATTTTATAGAAAAATTCTCAAATACAATAGAGAAATCGGACTTACACAGCCTATAAGTATGGATCCTTGGCTTTAATTTCCCATTGGTCCAAATGAGTGACAAACAAATGTTATAGAAAAATTCTCAAATACAATAGAGAAATCGGACTTACACAGCCTATAAGTATGGATCCTTTGCTTTAATTTCCCATTGGTCCAAATGAGTGACAAACAAATTTTATAGAAAAATTCTCAAATACAATTGAGAAATCGGACTTACATAGTCTATAAGTATGTATCCTTGGCTTTAATTTCCCATTGGTCCAAATGAGTGACAAACAAATGTTATAGAAAAATTCTCAAATACAATTGAGAAATCGGACTAACATAGTCTATAAGTATGTATCCTTGGCTTTAATTTCCCATTGGTCCAAATGAGTGACAAACAAATGTTATAGAAAAATTCTCAAATACAATTGAGAAATCGGACTTACATAGTCTATAAGTATGTATCCTTGGCTTTAATTTCCCATTGGTCCAAATGAGTGACAAACAAATGTTATAGAAAAATTCTCAAATACAATTGAGAAATCGGACTTACATAGTCTATAAGTATGGATCCTTGGCTTTAATTTTCCATTGGTCCAAATGAGTGACAAACAAATGTTATAGAAAAATTCTCAAATACAATTGAGAAATCGGACTTACACAGCCTATAAGTATGGATCCTTGGCTTTAATTTCCCATTGGTCCAAATGACAAACAAATGTTATAGAAAAATTCTCAAATACAATTGAGAAATCGGACTTACATAGTCTATAAGTATGGATCCTTGGCTTTAATTTCCCATTGGTCCAAATGAGTGACAAACATAAATGTGCCCACAAATAGCCAAATTCCCGTAGAGCTCAACAAAATTTACACAATTTTAATCTTTAAAATTTTATAGAAAAATTCTCAAATACAATTGAGAAATCAGACTTACATAGTCTATAAGTATGGATCCTTGGCTTTAATTTCCCATTGGTCCAAATGAGTGACAAACAAATTTTATAGAAAAATTCTCAAATACAATAGAGAAATCGGACTTACACAGCCTATAAGTATGGATCCTTGGCTTTAATTTCCCATTGGTCCAAATGAGTGACAAACAAATGTTATAGAAAAATTCTCAAATACAATAGAGAAATCGGACTTACACAGCCTATAAGTATGGATCCTTTGCTTTAATTTCCCATTGGTCCAAATGAGTGACAAACAAATTTTATAGAAAAATTCTCAAATACAATAGAGAAATCGGACTTACATAGTCTATAAGTATGGATCCTTGGCTTTAATTTCCCATTGGTCCAAATGAGTGACAAACAAATGTTATAGAAAAATTCTCAAATACAATTGAGAAATCGGACTTACATAGTCTATAAGTATGGATCCTTGGCTTTAATTTCCCATTGGTCCAAATGAGTGACAAACATAAATGTGCCCACAAGTAGCCAAATTCCCGTAGAGCTCAACAAAATTTACACAATTTTAATCTTTAAAATTTTATAGAAAAATTCTCAAATACAATTGAGAAATCAGACTTACATAGTCTATAAGTATGGATCCTTGGCTTTAATTTCCCATTGGTCCAAATGAGTGACAAACAAATTTTATAGAAAAATTCTCAAATACAATTGAGAAATCAGACTTACATAGTCTATAAGTATGGATCCTTGGCTTTAATTTCCCATTGGTCCAAATGAGTGACAAACAAATGTTATAGAAAAATTCTCAAATACAATTGAGAAATCGGACTTACATAGTCTATAAGTATGGATCCTTGGCTTTAATTTTCCATTGGTCCAAATGAGTGACAAACAAATGTTATAGAAAAATTCTCAAATACAATTGAGAAATCGGACTTACACAGCCTATAAGTATGGATCCTTGGCTTTAATTTCCCATTGGTCCAAATGACAAACAAATGTTATAGAAAAATTCTCAAATACAATTGAGAAATCGGACTTACATAGTCTATAAGTATGGATCCTTGGCTTTAATTTCCCATTGGTCCAAATGAGTGACAAACATAAATGTGCCCACAAATAGCCAAATTCCCGTAGAGCTCAACAAAATTTACACAATTTTAATCTTTCAAATTTTATAGAAAAATTCTCAAATACAATTGAGAAATCAGACTTACATAGTCTATAAGTATGGATCCTTGGCTTTAATTTCCCATTGGTCCAAATGAGTGACAAACAAATTTTATAGAAAAATTCTCAAATACAATAGAGAAATCGGACTTACACAGCCTATAAGTATGGATCCTTGGCTTTAATTTCCCATTGGTCCAAATGAGTGACAAACAAATGTTATAGAAAAATTCTCAAATACAATAGAGAAATCGGACTTACACAGCCTATAAGTATGGATCCTTTGCTTTAATTTCCCATTGGTCCAAATGAGTGACAAACAAATTTTATAGAAAAATTCTCAAATACAATAGAGAAATCGGACTTACATAGTCTATAAGTATGGATCCTTGGCTTTAATTTCCCATTGGTCCAAATGAGTGACAAACAAATGTTATAGAAAAATTCTCAAATACAATTGAGAAATCGGACTTACATAGTCTATAAGTATGGATCCTTGGCTTTAATTTCCCATTGGTCCAAATGAGTGACAAACATAAATGTGCCCACAAGTAGCCAAATTCCCGTAGAGCTCAACAAAATTTACACAATTTTAATCTTTAAAATTTTATAGAAAAATTCTCAAATACAATTGAGAAATCAGACTTACATAGTCTATAAGTATGGATCCTTGGCTTTAATTTCCCATTGGTCCAAATGAGTGACAAACAAATTTTATAGAAAAATTCTCAAATACAATTGAGAAATCAGACTTACATAGTCTATAAGTATGGATCCTTGGCTTTAATTTCCCATTGGTCCAAATGAGTGACAAACAAATGTTATAGAAAAATTCTCAAATACAATTGAGAAATCGGACTTACATAGTCTATAAGTATGTATCCTTGGCTTTAATTTCCCATTGATCCAAATGAGTGACAAACAAATGTTATAAAAAAATTCTCAAATACAATTGAGAAATCGGACTTACACAGCATATAAGTATGGATCCTTGGCTTTAATTTCCCATTGGTCCAAATGACTGACAAACAAATGTTATAGAAAAATTCTCACATACAATAGAGAAATCGGACTTACATAGTCTATAAGTATGGATCCTTGGCTTTAATTTTCCATTGGTCCAAATGAGTGACAAACATAAATGTGCCCACAAGTAGCCAAATTCCCGTAGAGCTCAACAAAATTTACACAATTTTAATCTTTAAAATTTTATAGAAAAATTCTCAAATACAATTGAGAAATCAGACTTACATAGTCTATAAGTATGGATCCTTGGCTTTAATTTCCCATTGGTCCAAATGAGTGACAAACAAATTTTATAGAAAAATTCTCAAATACAATTGAGAAATCGGACTTACACAGCCTATAAGTATGGATCCTTTGCTTTAATTTCCCATTGGTCCAAATGAGTGACAAACAAATTTTATAGAAAAATTCTCAAATACAATAGAGAAATCGGACTTACATAGTCTATAAGTATGGATCCTTGGCTTTAATTTCCCATTGGTCCAAATGAGTGACAAACATAAATGTGCCCACAAGTAGCCAAATTCCCGTAGAGCTCAACAAAATTTACACAATTTTAATCTTTAAAATTTTATAGAAAAATTCTCAAATACAATTGAGAAATCAGACTTACATAGTCTATAAGTATGGATCCTTGGCTTTAATTTCCCATTGGTCCAAATGAGTGACAAACAAATTTTATAGAAAAATTCTCAAATACAATTGAGAAATCGGACTTACATAGTCTATAAGTATGGATCCTTGGCTTTAATTTCCCATTGGTCCAAATGAGTGACAAACATAAATGTGCCCACAAGTAGCCAAATTCCCGTAGAGCTCAACAAAATTTACACAATTTTAATCTTTAAAATTTTATAGAAAAATTCTCAAATACAATTGAGAAATCAGACTTACATAGTCTATAAGTATGGATCCTTGGCTTTAATTTCCCATTGGTCCAAATGAGTGACAAACAAATGTTATAGAAAAATTCTCAAATACAATTGAGAAATCGGACTTACATAGTCTATAAGTATGTATCCTTGGCTTTAATTTCCCATTGGTCCAAATGAGTGACAAACAAATGTTATAGAAAAATTCTCAAATACAATAGAGAAATCTGACTTACATAGTCTATAAGTATGGATCCTTGGCTTTAATTTTCCATTGGTCCAAATGAGTGACAAACAAATGTTATAGAAAAATTCTCAAATACAATTGAGAAATCGGACTTACACAGCCTATAAGTATGGATCCTTGGCTTTAATTTCCCATTGGTCCAAATGAGTGACAAACAAATGTTATAGAAAAATTCTCAAATACAATTGAGAAATCGGACTTACATAGTCTATAAGTATGGATCCTTGGCTTTAATTTCCCATTGGTCCAAATGAGTGACAAACATAAATGTGCCCACAAGTAGCCAAATTCCCGTAGAGCTCAACAAAATTTACACAATTTTAATCTTTAAAATTTTATAGAAAAATTCTCAAATACAATTGAGAAATCAGACTTACATAGTCTATAAGTATGGATCCTTGGCTTTAATTTCCCATTGGTCCAAATGAGTGACAAACAAATTTTATAGAAAAATTCTCAAATACAATTGAGAAATCGGACTTACATAGTCTATAAGTATGGATCCTTGGCTTTAATTTCCCATTGGTCCAAATGAGTGACAAACATAAATGTGCCCACAAGTAGCCAAATTCCCGTAGAGCTCAACAAAATTTACACAATTTTAATCTTTAAAATTTTATAGAAAAATTCTCAAATACAATTGAGAAATCAGACTTACATAGTCTATAAGTATGGATCCTTGGCTTTAATTTCCCATTGGTCCAAATGAGTGACAAACAAATGTTATAGAAAAATTCTCAAATACAATTGAGAAATCGGACTTACATAGTCTATAAGTATGTATCCTTGGCTTTAATTTCCCATTGGTCCAAATGAGTGACAAACAAATGTTATAGAAAAATTCTCAAATACAATAGAGAAATCTGACTTACATAGTCTATAAGTATGGATCCTTGGCTTTAATTTTCCATTGGTCCAAATGAGTGACAAACAAATGTTATAGAAAAATTCTCAAATACAATTGAGAAATCGGACTTACACAGCCTATAAGTATGGATCCTTGGCTTTAATTTCCCATTGGTCCAAATGAGTGACAAACAAATGTTATAGAAAAATTCTCAAATACAATTGAGAAATCGGACTTACATAGTCTATAAGTATGGATCCTTGGCTTTAATTTCCCATTGGTCCAAATGAGTGACAAACATAAATGTGCCCACAAGTAGCCAAATTCCCGTAGAGCTCAACAAAATTTACACAATTTTAATCTTTAAAATTTTATAGAAAAATTCTCAAATACAATTGAGAAATCAGACTTACATAGTCTATAAGTATGGATCCTTGGCTTTAATTTCCCATTGGTCCAAATGAGTGACAAACAAATGTTATAGAAAAATTCTCAAATACAATTGAGAAATCGGACTTACATAGTCTATAAGTATGTATCCTTGGCTTTAATTTCCCATTGGTCCAAATGAGTGACAAACAAATGTTATAGAAAAATTCTCAAATACAATAGAGAAATCTGACTTACATAGTCTATAAGTATGGATCCTTGGCTTTAATTTTCCATTGGTCCAAATGAGTGACAAACAAATGTTATAGAAAAATTCTCAAATACAATTGAGAAATCGGACTTACACAGCCTATAAGTATGGATCCTTGGCTTTAATTTCCCATTGGTCCAAATGAGTGACAAACAAATGTTATAGAAAAATTCTCAAATACAATTGAGAAATCGGACTTACATAGTCTATAAGTATGGATCCTTGGCTTTAATTTCCCATTGGTCCAAATGAGTGACAAACATAAATGTGCCCACAAGTAGCCAAATTCCCGTAGAGCTCAACAAAATTTACACAATTTTAATCTTTAAAATTTTATAGAAAAATTCTCAAATACAATTGAGAAATCAGACTTACATAGTCTATAAGTATGGATCCTTGGCTTTAATTTCCCATTGGTCCAAATGAGTGACAAACAAATTTTATAGAAAAATTCTCAAATACAATAGAGAAATCGGACTTACATAGTCTATAAGTATGGATCCTTGGCTTTAATTTCCCATTGGTCCAAATGAGTGACAAGCAAATGTTATAGAAAAATTCTCAAATACAATTGAGAAATCGGACTTACATAGTCTATAAGTATGGATCCTTGGCTTTAATTTCCCATTGGTCCAAATGAGTGACAAACAAATGTTATAGAAAAATTCTCAAATACAATTGAGAAATCGGACTTACATAGTCTATAAGTATGAATCCTTGGCTTTAATTTCCCATTGGTCCAAATGAGTGACAAACATAAATGTGCCCACAAATAGCCAAATTCCCGTAGAGCTCAACAAAATTTACACAATTTTAATCTTTAAAATTTTATAGAAAAATTCTCAAATACAATTGAGAAATCAGACTTACATAGTCTATAAGTATGGATCCTTGGCTTTAATTTCCCATTGGTCCAAATGAGTGACAAACAAATTTTATAGAAAAATTCTCAAATGCAATAGAGAAATCGGACTTACACAGCCTATAAGTATGGACCCTTGGCTTTAATTTCCCATTGGTCCAAATGAGTGACAAACAAATGTTATAGAAAAATTCTCAAATACAATAGAGAAATCGGACTTACACAGCCTATAAGTATGGATCCTTTGCTTTAATTTCCCATTGGTCCAAATGAGTGACAAACAAATTTTATAGAAAAATTCTCAAATACAATAGAGAAATCGGACTTACATAGTCTATAAGTATGGATCCTTGGCTTTAATTTCCCATTGGTCCAAATGAGTGACAAACAAATGTTATAGAAAAATTCTCAAATACAATTGAGAAATCGGACTTACATAGTCTATAAGTATGGATCCTTGGCTTTAATTTCCCATTGGTCCAAATGAGTGACAAACATAAATGTGCCCACAAGTAGCCAAATTCCCGTAGAGCTCAACAAAATTTACACAATTTTAATCTTTAAAATTTTATAGAAAAATTCTCAAATACAATTGAGAAATCGGACTTACATAGTCTATAAGTATGAATCCTTGGCTTTAATTTCCCATTGGTCCAAATGAGTGACAAACATAAATGTGCCCACAAGTAGCCAAATTCCCGTAGAGCTCAACAAAATTTACACAATTTTAATCTTTAAAATTTTATAGAAAAATTCTCAAATACAATTGAGAAATCAGACTTACATAGTCTATAAGTATGGATCCTTGGCTTTAATTTCCCATTGGTCCAAATGAGTGACAAACAAATGTTATAGAAAAATTCTCAAATACAATTGAGAAATCGGACTTACATAGTCTATAAGTATGGATCCTTGGCTTTAATTTCCCATTGGTCCAAATGAGTGACAAACAAATGTTATAGAAAAATTCTCAAATACAATAGAGAAATCGGACTTACACAGCCTATAAGTATGGATCCTTGGCTTTAATTTCCCATTGGTCCAAATGAGTGACAAACAAATGTTATAGAAAAATTCTCAAATACAATTGAGAAATCGGACTTACATAGTCTATAAGTATGGATCCTTGGCTTTAATTTCCCATTGGTCCAAATGAGTGACAAACAAATGTTATAGAAAAATTCTCAAATACAATTGAGAAATCGGACTTACATAGTCTATAAGTATGGATCCTTGGCTTTAATTTCCCATTGGTCCAAATGAGTGACAAACAAATGTTATAGAAAAATTCTCAAATACAATTGAGAAATCGGACTTACATAGTCTATAAGTATGGATCCTTGGCTTTAATTTCCCATTGGTCCAAATGAGTGACAAACAAATTTTATAGAAAAATTCTCAAATACAATAGAGAAATCGGACTTACACAGCTTATAAGTATGGATCCTTGGCTTTAATTTCCCATTGGTCCAAATGAGTGACAAACATAAATGTGCCCACAAGTAGCCAAATTCCCGTAGAGCTCAACAAAATTTACACAATTTTAATCTTTAAAATTTTATAGAAAAATTCTCAAATACAATTGAGAAATCGGACTTACATAGTCTATAAGTATGAATCCTTGGCTTTAATTTCCCATTGGTCCAAATGAGTGACAAACATAAATGTGCCCACAAGTAGCCAAATTCCCGTAGAGCTCAACAAAATTTACACAATTTTAATCTTTAAAATTGTATAGAAAAATTCTCAAATACAATTGAGAAATCACACTTACATAGTCTATAAGTATGGATCCTTGGCTTTAATTTCCCATTGGTCCAAATGAGTGACAAACAAATTTTATAGAAAAATTCTCAAATACAATAGAGAAATCGGACTTACACAGCCTATAAGTATGGATCCTTGGCTTTAATTTCCCATTGGTCCAAATGAGTGACAAACAAATGTTATAGAAAAATTCTCAAATACAATAGAGAAATCGGACTTACACAGCCTATAAGTATGGATCCTTTGCTTTAATTTCCCATTGGTCCAAATGAGTGACAAACAAATGTTATAGAAAAATTCTCAAATACAATTGAGAAATCGGACTTACATAGTCTATAAGTATGGATCCTTGGCTTTAATTTCCCATTGGTCCAAATGAGTGACAAACATAAATGTGCCCACAAGTAGCCAAATTCCCGTAGAGCTCAACAAAATTTACACAATTTTAATCTTTAAAATTTTATAGAAAAATTCTCAAATACAATTGAGAAATCGGACTTACATAGTCTATAAGTATGGATCCTTGGCTTTAATTTCCCATTGGTCCAAATGAGTGACAAACAAATTTTATAGAAAAATTCTCAAATACAATAGAGAAATCGAACTTACATAGTCTATAAGTATGGATCCTTGGCTTTAATTTCCCATTGGTCCAAATGAGTGACAAACAAATGTTATAGAAAAATCCTCAAATACAATTGAGAAATCGGACTTACATAGTCTATAAGTATGGATCCTTGGCTTTAATTTCCCATTGGTCCAAATGAGTGACAAACAAATGTTATAGAAAAATCCTCAAATACAATTGAGAAATCGGACTTACATAGTCTATAAGTATGGATCCTTGGCTTTAATTTCCCATTGGTCCAAATGAGTGACAAACAAATGTTATAGAAAAACTATCAAATACAATTGAGAAATCGGACTTACATAGTCTATAAGTATGGATCCTTGGCTTTAATTTCCCATTGGTCCAAATGAGTGACAAACAAATGTTATAGAAAAATTCTCAAATACAATAGAGAAATCGGACTTACATAGTCTATAAGTTTGGATCCTTGGCTTTAATTTCCCATTGGTACAAATGAGTGACAAACAAATGTTATAGAAAAATTCTCAAATACAATTGAGAAATCGGACTTACATAGTCTATAAGTATGGATCCTTGGCTTTAATTTCCCATTGGTCCAAATGAGTGACAAACAAATGTTATAGAAAAATTCTCAAATACAATAGAGAAATCGGACTTACATAGTCTATAAGTATGGATCCTTGGCTTTAATTTCCCATTGGTCCAAATGAGTGACAAACAAATTTTATAGAAATATTCTCAAATACAATTGAGAAATCGGACTAACATAGTCTATAAGTATGGATCCTTGGCTTTAATTTCCCATTGGTCCAAATGAGTGACAAACAAATGTTATAGAAAAATCCTCAAATACAATTGAGAAATCGGACTTACATAGTCTATAAGTATGGATCCTTGGCTTTAATTTCCCATTGGTCCAAATGAGTGACAAACAAATGTTATAGAAAAATCCTCAAATACAATTGAGAAATCGGACTAACATAGTCTATAAGTATGGATCCTTGGCTTTAATTTCCCATTGGTCCAAATGAGTGACAAACAAATTTTATAGAAATATTCTCAAATACAATTGAGAAATCGGACTAACATAGTCTATAAGTATGGATCCTTGGCTTTAATTTCCCATTGGTACAAATGAGTGACAAACAAATGTTATAGAAAAATCCTCAAATACAATTGAGAAATCGGACTTACATAGTCTATAAGTATGGATCCTTGGCTTTAATTTCCCATTGGTCCAAATGAGTGACAAACAAATGTTATAGAAAAATCCTCAAATACAATTGAGAAATCGGACTTACATAGTCTATAAGTATGGATCCTTGGCTTTAATTTCCCATTGGTCCAAATGAGTGACAAACAAATGTTATAGAAAAACTATCAAATACAATTGAGAAATCGGACTTACATAGTCTATAAGTATGGATCCTTGGCTTTAATTTCCCATTGGTCCAAATGAGTGACAAACAAATGTTATAGAAAAATTCTCAAATACAATAGAGAAATCGGACTTACATAGTCTATAAGTTTGGATCCTTGGCTTTAATTTCCCATTGGTACAAATGAGTGACAAACAAATGTTATAGAAAAATTCTCAAATACAATTGAGAAATCGGACTTACATAGTCTATAAGTATGGATCCTTGGCTTTAATTTCCCATTGGTCCAAATGAGTGACAAACAAATGTTATAGAAAAATTCTCAAATACAATAGAGAAATCGGACTTACATAGTCTATAAGTATGGATCCTTGGCTTTAATTTCCCATTGGTCCAAATGAGTGACAAACAAATTTTATAGAAATATTCTCAAATACAATTGAGAAATCGGACTAACATAGTCTATAAGTATGGATCCTTGGCTTTAATTTCCCATTGGTCCAAATGAGTGACAAACAAATGTTATAGAAAAATTCTCAAATACAATTGAGAAATCGGACTTACATAGTCTATAAGTATGGATCCTTGGCTTTAATTTCCCATTGGTCCAAATGAGTGACAAACATAAATTTGCCCACAAATAGCCAAATTCCCGTAGAGCTCAACAAAATTTACACAATTTTAATCTTTAAAATTTTATAGAAAAATTCTCAAATACAATAGAGAAATCGGACTTACATAGTCTATAAGTATGGATCCTTGGCTTTAATTTCCCATTGGTCCAAATGAGTGATAAACAAATGTTATAGAAAAACTCTCAAATACAATTGAGAAATCGGACTTACATAGTCTATAAGTATGAATCCTTGGATTTAATTTCCCATTGGTCCAAATGAGTGACAAACAAATGTTATAGAAAAATTCTCAAATACAATAGAGAAATCGGACTTACATAGTCTATAAGTTTGGATCCTAGGCTTTAATTTCCCATTGGTACAAATGCGTGACAAACAAATGTTATAGAAAAATTCTCAAATACAATTGAGAAATCGGACTTACACAGCCTATAAGTATGGATCCTTGGCTTTAATTTCCCATTGGTCCAAATGAGTGACAAACAAATGTTATAGAAAAATTCTCAAATACAATTGAGAAATCGGACTTACATAGTCTATAAGTATGGATCCTTTGCTTTAATTTCCCATTGGTCCAAATGACTGACAAACAAATGTTATAGAAAAATTCTCAAATACAATTGAGAAATCGGACTTACATAGTCTATAAGTATGGATCCTTTGCTTTAATTTCCCATTGGTCCAAATGAGTGGCAAACAAACTTTATAGAAAAATTCTCAAATACAATTGAGAAATCGGACTTACATAGTCTATAAGTATGGATCCTTTGCTTTAATTTCCCATTGGTCCAAATGAGTGACAAACAAATGTTATAGAAAAATTCTCAAATACAATTGAGAAATCGGACTTACATAGTCTATAAGTATGGATCCTTTGCTTTAATTTCCCATTGGTCCAAATGACTGACAAACAAATGTTATAGAAAAATTCTCAAATACAATTGAGAAATCGGACTTACATAGTCTATAAGTATGGATCCTTTGCTTTAATTTCCCATTGGTCCAAATGAGTGGCAAACAAACTTTATAGAAAAATTCTCAAATACAATTGAGAAATCGGACTTACACAGCCTATAAGTATGGATCCTTGGCTTTAATTTCCCATTGGTCCAAATGAGTGACAAACAAATGTTATAGAAAAATTCTCAAATACAATTGAGAAATCGGACTTACATAGTCTATAAGTATGGATCCTTTGCTTTAATTTCCCATTGGTCCAAATGACTGACAAACAAATGTTATAGAAAAATTCTCAAATACAATTGAGAAATCGGACTTACATAGTCTATAAGTATGGATCCTTTGCTTTAATTTCCCATTGGTCCAAATGAGTGGCAAACAAACTTTATAGAAATATTCTCAAATACAATTGAGAAATCGGACTTACACAGCCTATAAGTATGGATCCTTGGCTTTAATTTCCCATTGGTCCAACTGAGTGACAAACAAATGTTATAGAAAAATTCTCAAATACAATTGAGAAATCGGACTAACATAGTCTATAGGTATGGATCCTTTGCTTTAATTTCCCATTGGTCCAAATGAGTGGCAAACAAACTTTATAGAAATATTCTCAAATACAATTGAGAAATCGGACTAACATAGTCTATAGGTATGGATCCTTTGCTTTAATTTCCCATTGGTCCAAATGACTGACAAACAAATGTTATAGAAAAATTCTCAAATACAATTGAGAAATCGGACTTACATAGTCTATAGGTATGGATCCTTTGCTTTAATTTCCCATTGGTCCAAATGAGTGGCAAACAAACTTTATAGAAAAATTCTCAAATACAATTGAGAAATCGGACTAACATAGTCTATAGGTATGGATCCTTTGCTTTAATTTCCCATTGGTCCAAATGACTGACAAACAAATGTTATAGAAAAATTCTCAAATACAATTGAGAAATCGGACTTACATAGTCTATAGGTATGGATCCTTTGCTTTAATTTCCCATTGGTCCAAATGAGTGGCAAACAAACTTTATAGAAAAATTCTCAAATACAATTGAGAAATCGGACTTACACAGCCTATAAGTATGGATCCTTGGCTTTAATTTCCCATTGGTCCAAATGAGTGACAAACAAATGTTATAGAAAAATTCTCAAATACAATTGAGAAATCGGACTTACATAGTCTATAAGTATGGATCCTTGGCTTTAATTTCCCATTGGTCCAAATGACTGACAAACAAATGTTATAGAAAAATTCTCAAATACAATTGAGAAATCGGACTTACATAGTCTATAAGTATGGATCCTTGGCTTTAATTTCCCATTGGTCCAAATGAGTGACAAACAAATGTTATAGAAAAATTCTCAAATACAATTGAGAAATCGGACTTACATAGTCTATAAGTATGGATCCTTTGCTTTAATTTCCCATTGGTCCAAATGATTGACAAACAAATGTTATAGAAAAATTCTCAAATACAATTGAGAAATCGGACTTACATAGTCTATAAGTATGGATCCTTTGCTTTTATTTCCCATTGGTCCAAATGAGTGACAAACAAATGTTATAGAAAAATTCTCAAATACAATTGAGAAATCGGACTTACATAGTCTATAAGTATGGATCCTTTGCTTTAATTTCCCATTGGTCCAAATGAGTGACAAACAAATGTTATAGAAAAATTCTCAAATACAATTGAGAAATCGGACTTACACAGCCTATAAGTATGGATCCTTGGCTTTAATTTCCCATTGGTCCAAATGAGTGACAAACAAATGTTATAGAAAAATTCTCAAATACAATTGAGAAATCGGACTTACATAGTCTATAAGTATGGATCCTTGGCTTTAATTTCCCATTGGTCCAAATGAGTGACAAACAAATGTTATAGAAAAATTCTCAAATACAATTGAGAAATCGGACTTACATAGCCTATAAGTATGGATCCTTGGCTTTAATTTCCTATTGGTCTAAATGTGTGACAAACATAAATGTGCCCACAAATAGCCAAATTCACGTAGAGCTGAAAAAAATTTACACAATTTTAATCTTTAGAATTTTATAGAAAAATTCTCAAATACAATTATGAAATCGGACTTACATAGTCTATAAGTATGGATCCTTGGCTTTAATTTCCCATTGGTCCAAATGAGTGACAAACAAATGTTATAGAAAAATTCTCAAATACAATTGAGAAATCGGACTTACATAGTCTATAAGTATGGATCCTTGGCTTTAATTTCCCATTGGTCCAAATGAGTGACAAACAAACTTTATAGAAAAATTCTCAAATACAATTGAGAAATCGGACTTACATAATCTATAAGTATGGATCCTTGGCTTTAATTTCCCATTGGTCCAAATGAGTGACAAACAAATGTTATAGAAAAATTCTCAAATACAACTGAGAAATCGGACTTACATAGTCTATAAGTATGGATCCTTGGCTTTAATTTCCCATTGGTCCAAATGAGTGACAAACAAATGTTATAGAAAAATTCTCAAATACAATAGAGAAATCGGACTTACACAGCCTATAAGTATGGATCCTTGGCTTTAATTTCCCATTGGTCCAAATGAGTGACAAACAAATGTAATAGAAAAATTCTCAAATACAATAGAGAAATCGGACTTACATAGTCTATAAGTATGGATCCTTGGCTTTAATTTCCCATTGGTCCAAATGAGTGACAAACAAATGTTATAGAAAAATTCTCAAATACAATTGAGAAATCAGACTTACATAGTCTATAAGTATGGATCCTTGGCTTTAATTTCCCATTGGTCCAAATGAGTGACAAAAATAAATGTGCCCACAAATTGCCAAATTCCGGTAGAGCTGAACAAAATTTACACAATTTTAATATAAATACTTTTAATTTTATTTTATAACGAGGGGGGTAGCGAAGCACACCGGGATAAGCTAGTTTGTTATAATATTAGCGGGGAATATTAGTAAATGTTCATGTTCTGTTTTACCACAATTTTAAGGTGGAGTGGCAGAGACAGCAACTATATTTTGTTAGTTGTCTCGTTTTTTCATATTGGAAAATGACATTTGATGTCTGACATCGTTGTTCTGATAATTGTTCTGATAACGATGTTATAAAAAGAGTAACAAAATAGTAATATCTGCGGTCTATACGAGCAAAATTTTTCTCCTGATAAATGTTATAACAAATAATAAGCTAATGTAGACTGTGAGTTAGCGTTAACTGGAACTATTTAATACGTACGTAGACTAAATCATAATTCTGGCATCACTAGTCGTTATTGTTACGTTTGATAGTTTTCTTTGGTTGTGCCAAAGTATTGTATTTTTAACCTTAATTTGTTGGCTGCTGGCTTGTCGGCCCGTTCATTTCTTATAACAGATATTTACTAATAATATATACTTATGCATCCACAGATATTAAATTAAGTATGTATGTATGTATGTACATATTTATGAAGATAAGTACGGACCATGTGTATGTACATATGTACATACATATATACAGTTTGTCAAACGAATGTTTGCATAATAACGATACCTAAGTAGGTACATACATACATACATGTATCTACAATTTAATTTGGGATGTTTTGTTTCCATAGATCGGAAAAAATAATAAATACATATGTACATACATATGTATGTAAATATTTAGGTACCTACAAAACTAAATATTGTATAATTTTAATTGTAATGGGAGTAGAAAAATTATTTTCGCGCACATACATACATACTTACATATGTAAGTACGTACAAAACATATGTATGTATATACATATGTACCCTGTCGGACTTTTGTTAGCTACATAGCTTCAAATATTGTTGACTCTTGGATAACTCATTTACATCTGACTTCTGAACTAACTTGTAAATGATACATACATATGTACATAAGTGAGTCAGAAGTTTTGCGTACAACTGGCTTGTTCTCGATAAGTGTTGTACTAGCTTTTACTTGACTGAAATCTGATGCAAAGATTTAAGTACATACAATTAACTTCTACTCGATGTTCATTGACTTAAACTCTATTTCGAATAAAAATTAGAACACCAAACAAACTGTTGCTTTGTTCATACCATGAGTGAGAACATTTTGTTTCACTTCGCATGTACGTATATAAGTATGTATATACTATTCATATTACGAGCACTAGTAAAAAATCAAATTCAATATGTATTTTAGTTTGATATTTGCATTTCATAACATTCGATAACATTGCAATAATTATACATATGTACATTAACTATTATAGAAACATTTCATAATATCGAGATATACTATAGAATAAATATTTTATCTAAATGAGATAGGTATTTTACCAAATGAAATAAATCATTAATGATTAAACTGTAAATTTTTTAGAGTTTTTTACCTTCTTTTTTGATTTAGTTCATTGTGTATGTTTAACGTAAATGATTTTCCTTTTTCCTACAAATGAAAACACTGATCTTTAAAAGCATATTGTTTTTGCATGAACTTTATTGATATTTATTCAAGACATGTTCGGTTTCACATTTGTAAATGTTCGTACGCTCTTGTATAAGTGAACACATAAACTTCATTACACTTGTCTCTTAACTATCGAGTGTTGATTGTTCTCTGTTCATAGTTATTCATCTGGGGTCTAATTACCGCTTTCGATATCGAATGAACTATCGAGCAAAAATAAAACTCGATCTACATATATCGAGTTTCCTCATGATGGCATTCGATCGCTATCGAATCGAGTTTTCATACTAATTGCAAAAGAATTTATTAAATTTGAAATAGAGTGGCAACACATGTTGAAATAATCAGGCTGAAATTCTTGACTGTATATTTTTTAGATTTAAACAGCGGTTCAGATTGTCGAAGGACAATTGTTTGCAACAACTCTTCCACAATTTGGCAATAGGTTCTTTGCTAAATTCGGTACTTCGGACATAAATTCGGCCAGTATTACTTTTTGTTTTAAATTTATATTTTTAACACTTGTCCTAAAATGTACACCATAATTACAATTGTTTTAACTCAAAAAATAAATAATACTTACATTTTTCACAATTTATTGTTTGCATTTAAAATTAAGAAAACCATTTGTTTTGTTTACGATTGACATTTTGGTATCGAGCAATGTTTGCAAATAAACACTCGATCGATGACTCGATATCGAAAAGCATCATCTCAAATTTAATTTATTTTTGTACGATATCGAATGCCATAATCCCAAATCAAAAATTTTCGATCTAATTAGCTCGATATCGAAAGCGGTAATAAGACCCCTGTATTGCATAGAAACGAAATGAATAAACAATAATGATGAAAGTTTCATAAACATCATTATTAAGTTTCATGCAACTCTCTAGTACTGACTCATTGTAATGACATAACGTCGAAAAAATTAATAGAGGTTAACACAGACATTGAGTTAGCTTTTCAGTCAGCTGTCACTTGTATCTGATTAACGATGAGTTACATTTTAGTTACCTAAAATTCCGACAGGGTACCTACTTACTATACCTACATACATGTGTATGTACATACATATGTACCTATTTAAAATATATTCACATATGTATGTATGCATACGAATATCTTGAAATAGGCGAATATACATATGTATACTAGGCAGTACAATCACAGGTATATTTTGTGGTACAAATATTCCTAGCAACACTACTATACATACATACATATATAGTATGTATGCATGTGTGCATTTACATGTTAATAGGAATTACATACATACTTGCATGACTGTATGAATAGACTTGTACTGCATGGCATAGCACGATACGGTGACGGCTTGATTGTTTTATTTTGTACTTATATTATAAATTTTATAACAATCATGGTGGTGGCCATGGTGGAATAATCAGGTGTGCGCAAGAAGGAATATGGTTTTTTGTAGGGTTGTGTTTTGACCGTTAAAAAATGGAAAAGTATGCTTTTTTTGTCAAAAGTTGTTTACATTTTTGGCCGCCATCATGAATATTTTTGTTTACGTTATGCTTTTTGTTTTTGCATAACCAATAAATACATACAAAACAACTTTTGTTTTGTTTTGTATACAGCTTTGTTTTGACAATTTTGAATTAATTTTACACAAACAAAATGCATGTCGTTTTTTATTGTTGTATTCTTACGCGCACCTTATTATTCCACCATGGGTGGTGGCCTCTATAATTAAATGTGATGCATACTTAGCGATTTTCAAATTTAATATATGGATTAGTGATGTTACGGATATCAATTTTTAGTATTCGCGAATACGAATATTTGAAACAGTATTCGCCGAATACGAATACTACTTTTAAGATTTAGAGCAACTTAATACCTATTTCAAATTTAATTAGAAAAAATCCCTCCATTTGCGTCAGTAACAATAAATTGGAAAAACTGTCACACTACTTTAGGTATTTATCATTATTATGACATTGAGATGCCGAATTTGAAGCCCACTACTGAACATTTTTAACATATTGCACCTACATATATACATATGTATGTACATGCATACATACTTTGAAATTTCGTTTTTCACACTCTATTTACACTTTTAATTAGTAATTCCATGCTGTTTGGGAGAACATATTTTCGCAGATGCACAGCCACCTGTGTCGGTGGAATTTCAAATAGGTAGGTACCTATTAAATTTTAGTTCTTCCATTTTTCAAGGGTAACATTCCTCTACTGAAAATTGATTACTAACTTAACATGATATGAATTTACATATACATAAGACTTTTAAATAATAGTTACGAAATATAATTTTCGTTTGTTTTTTAAGAAGATTATTATCTTGCGTAAAAGATAAACGGCTTTCTTTCTTTAAATAAAAATTATTATAAATTAATATAGTATTTTTGTACATTTTATGTGCTTTTTTAATCTTTTTGATTTTTTTTTTTTTTTTTGGAAAATGTAGGTAGGTATGTAAAAATTATTCGAGAAATATGCGCTTGAATATGGCGAATACAAATATCTTAAAACAGGCGAATAGTCGAATACGAGTATTCGTAACATCACTAATATGCATTTCAAAATTAAACATACATAGTATGTAGGTACGTACCAAAGTATATACATACATATATGTACATACATATATGTATGTATATGAGCCGTTTATTTTAAAAGTGGCATAAGTCACTTTTTTTGTTGATTGCAAATTTTTTACAAATGAAAAGATATCGTTCAATTTTATATAGTGTTGCCATTAACTCGATTTTTTGAAAAAGTTACTTATGCCACTTTCAAAATAAACGGCTCATATGTAAATATACTTTGGTACGTATATTTGTATGTATGTACATAGATACTACATTAGAGCTGCGAAACTATAGATAGTGGATCCATTCGATAGTATATTTTGATGCCACCGAGAGTTTTTGATTCTTGGAAACTTGTATTTTTCCAATAAAAATCTTAAATTCCTTAAAGTAAAACGAGAGTTGATTTTTTTAAAAACATAACATTTATTTCCAGTGTTTTTAAAATACATACATACATACATATGTATGTATGTAGGTATTAACCCTAGAATGGTAAACATATTTTTTAGCTCTTTAATGGTAAACATCGCCTGTGAGGCGGCTTTTATAAAAAACACATATTTTATTTAAAAATAATCAAAATTTTTTTAAAACAAAAACAAAAACATATTTATTCAATGTTTAGTAACAAAAATAAACAAACACCAGTTCATTTAATAAATATCTTAAACCTATGCCATACCTTTTTTGTTCACATATTTTAATCTCTAATTCCAAGAGATCGTTTTAAAAAAAATAAAAAATAAATAAAAAAAGCTCCATTCGAGATAAAAAAACCTATTGTATTTTATTGTCCTGAGATCAAATTAGCATTTAAAAAAATAATATAAAGCTTTTAAGGGGAAAAACACTGTCCACACCAAAATGAATTTTGTAGTTTTTCAAACTATTTTTTGCGACACATTGCCAACAGTTTGGCGATATAAGCTCTAAACAGAATGTTTTTTTTCATTTTGCACAGAAATATACTCTCATACGTTTTGATTTCGAAGGATAGAAATCACATTTTGATCTTCTGCCCTTTTTTATGCCTGGTTCGTCTGCATAATCGTCAGTGTTATGACCAATATTATGTCCAAAAAATTCATCTTTATTGGTAAACTTCGCCTCACAGGCGACTCACATATGTATTATTCGGCAACGGAGCGAATCAAAACAACTGAGTTGTACAACAGTGAGTGAGTACAACACTCAACTGAGTTGGCACGAGCGCATGCTTAAGTAGGTGTAAGCGATCAGAAAATATCGTTAAAAAAAATATTGCTTCGCCTCACAGGCGATGTTTACCATTCTAGGGTTAAACTTTAACGACAGTAATTTTCTTATCAACAATAGGCTAGATTTGGCATAACTGAAAGCATCGTCCACGTTCAGAAGAGCCACTAAGTACCTATAGTGAATTATTTGTATGTAGGTATGTATGTATAGCATTCATTCACACTATATTTTAGCAACCTAGAGGTAATTTAATTGCATTGTGAACGCTGAAGTTTTACTTTTCAATTTGCAGCATCGTTAGCGTTGGTTGTCACAAATTTGCTTGGAAAGCCATAATAAATTCGCAATCTTACATTGAATCCAAGGACCACCAATGAAGTGCTACTTATAGCGTTCCATTATTATTTGTTCTGCAATTTAAAAAATTTAAGACAACGTTAGTTAGCCACATTGTTTTTATTTTTCATCATATTTTGTGCAACTACTGCATTAACTTTTTACAAAAATACCTACAAAGCAAGTTTTTATAGCTTTAACTTTTTGAATTTTTTTTCTTGATTTTTTTTTAGTAGCTGCTTTGCCGACGTTTCTTTATTTATACGTGATTTTTAAGTCAAGAGTCGTGCGTTTCTAAATAATTTCCAATGAATACATCCAGTATTCAATACCAAACAACTCATAATTTGCTCATACAGTGATGTACATATGTATGTATGTGTATGTATTACACCCCTACCAACGAGAATGAGATCGACTGGCGGACATTCCGTCCTCCATTCTCTGAACTGAGGGTTATTTGGTTTTGTTTTGAAATAATGGTCTTTTAAACTGAATACTCCATAATATGTATAAAATTCTTATAAGATTTCAGTTCATGAGAGTTAAATTGCGACGTTTCCTCTTAAATTTGTTATTCATTACACATTTTTGCTTTTCATACGCTGTGAGAAAAAGGCAAGTTTTTGTTGCCATTCAACCAGAGCTATGAACCCTCTTTTACACTCCTTTATACATACATATGTACATACATAAGTGTGTATATTTATTTATGTACACACATAGATACATCTGCATGCATGTATATACATACATATGTATGTAAGTATGTAAATATGTAAGGAAGTGCTTTTGTTGTGGACGAGTCTGATTCTCGAATCTCGTTAAAATGTGGTGAGTGTACTGTGTTACTTTTTGACAGACATTTAAATTTGAATTTTTGTTCCTCACAAAAATGTTTGTTGCAAAAATATACATACATACATACATATGTACATAGTACATAAGTAAATGATGAAACAAATTTCAAACAAGAGTTTAAAATAAACTCAAAGAATCCTATGTTTTTATAAAATAGAGCGACATTATTACCTCATTCATTACAAAATTAGTTTTGCTTGTAAATATGTACATATGTATGTATGTATGTATATCGAAGAGATTGAGATGCAGTAATCACAACGAAAACACCACCTTGCTTATAATGAGATTGGAATAATAATAATAACAAAAATAAACCTCTTACCTCATGCGAGCACTAAATTCTCACACATTCAATTTAGAATTTGATGATAAAATAAACATTTATGACTTTTGGGTGAAATTGCACAACAGTTTATTTTCGGTCTTGGCTGGGTTTTCAACCAACACAATCCATCGCAATGAATTTTTTAAATGAAAAAAAAACATAATAATATACTATGTATCTACATACATAAGTATGTATGTATGTATGTATGTATTTCTAAGTTCAACGATTAAACAGATCTGTGCAAATGTACAGTAATAAATAAAGAACGTATGTATGTATGTAGGTATATATGTATGTACATAAATATTTTGGAGGGAAATATGCATATGTACATACATACATTAGGGTGGGTCAATTTGTTCGGGACCGAAAAACATGACAAAGCGTATAGCAAGGTCGTAATCTACGGAGCACCAAATTTTCTCTTAAAAAACCGGAAGCTCGATTTTGATTTTAGAACCATGGTTTCTTTGGGAAAAGTTCTTAGAATTTCCCGTAGATTACGATTTTGCTATACGCATAGTAGGCAAAAAAATTGACCCACCCTAACATACATACTTCCATACACTAGTATACACATACGTATGCATAATATAGGGCCTGTTCGAAAATGCATCACTGCACCGCATCTGATGCGTTGTACGTTCTGAAAATCAACGGCTGGTACCACTGCATATGCTGTTTTGTATCAGCTGAGCAAAAAAATCACACATCCGCATCAGATGCGGCGCAGCGATGCATTTTCGAACAGGCCCATACTTTCTAGATATGCAACTGGCAAAACATTCCATGGTGTTAATACATACATATATACATAAATAATTGCAATATAAACGAAAAAGAGAAAGATAAAACGTACACCGTTTAAAAAAACGCCCTAATGTAGGAACACAACTGGGACGAATTTCGCCGTATTATTGTTAGAGTAAATGCACCGGTAGCCGACAGTTTAACTTTTTTCCTTTTCTCCTATAACACGCGTTTTAGCGTCAACGCATTCTACGCGTTTGAAGCTTTCTATGCATTCTACGCTATTCTTAATTACAAGTTACATAGGAAGCGTTTTGTGCAGCAAAATAACGATCAAAACGGCTATCAAAAACAGCTGATCGCTTTGAGTGACGCGTAGGATGTTTACAAAAGTAGATCTACTTCAACGCGTTCTATGCGTTTAAGCTTTCTACGCTGTGTGTTGTGTAACATCTTATACACAATTACACTATATAATTCAACTTTTTTGACAGCCGCGTAAAAAAAATTTTTGGAACATGTTCTAAGGGGCATGTAAAAGTTGCAGAGGTAGCAAAAATTTCCAATTCTCAAGATATGTATGTAGATGTAAGTATGTATGTATGTAGACTAGTGATGTTACGAATATCAAATTTAAATATTCGCGAACACAAACATACTTTTACATAGGTACTAAACTTTAGTTCTTCCATTTTTGAAGTCCAACATTCCTCTACTGAGAATTGATTACTAACTTAACATGATATGAATAAAAATACATATGTACCTACTTACATATGTATGTACATATGTACATACTAAGTACCTATAAGACTTTAACTTTTAAATGATAGTTACGAAATATAATTTTCGTTTGTTTTTTAAGAATATTATTATCTTTCGTCAAAGATAAAGGGCTTTCTTTATACCTATGTATGTATAAAAATTTTTATAAATTAATATATTTTTGTACATTTTATGAACTTTTTTTAAAATTATTCGAGAAACATTCGCTTGAATTTGGCGAACACGAATAATTAAAAATAGGCGAATACCTACGAATATTCGTAACATCAATAGTGTACATTGACCGCATGTTACTTTCGAGACGTACATACATACATACATATGTATGTAAGTATGTACTTAAGTATAAAGACCGACTCATACTACTTATGTATGTATGCAGGCAGTCTGACCGGATTGGGGAAAGAAAATTCGATAGGTAGACATTCATACATACATACATATATACATATGTATGTATGTACATTTACTTCAACATGTTAAAAATTTTCTAGATCCATTTGTATGTATGTAAGTATGTATGTAAGTATACATACTTACATATATGTACATACATATGTACATACATATATACAATGTACAAAATATTTGCTCAAAAAACGCACACGGAAATTGTAAACAGAGATTTTTTAAGAATTGAGATAAACTTATCAAATACACCGGCTTATGAAAAACTATTAAAAATTTCTCCAATTACAATTGGAATTTCCCTCCCGATTTTTATTTAAACAAACTTAACCGAATAACAGAAAATCATGCATGAACTCTACTCTCTACGGAAAAGAAAACAAGAAGAGATACACAGATTCATACATACATACATACATATCTAATTTAATGGCTCTGTATAATATCAAAAAGATACTTAAGCAGATTTCTAAAAAGAACGTAGAGCCAGAGCTAGTGAGTCAGTAACATTTAACCTAATAAAACTATTTTCACTCTTCTCAATTCAATAATAAATTTTCAACGTGTTTTAAGGCTACAAAAACAAGAAGCTACAATCTGTTTAGAGTTGACATCAGACATTAAATTTCTCTTGTAAAGTCCACACTGGCAATACTGTATTTCATTATTAAAAACAACAGCAACAACAATGTTTTAGGAAAAAAACACGAGTACAATATGAATGACTGTACCTCTTATTTAACATACAGTGAATTTGTATAAATTTAGCTGTTTATGTCGTTGTTATTGCTAGTGAAGAGCGTCAGCCATCTTGCTCCCATTAAAAAAACAATAGTAAGAACAACAACAATAGTACGGTTAGTATGTACATATCATGAAACGAAACACATACATACAATAGAGTGACGACTGTGAGACGATGAACGAGCACAAAATCGTATGACTTTTCAGGGAATTTATTTAAAACTCAATTTTTAGTAGAAAATTTTCAACGTTGGCGAGTAGTTGCGAGCGGATTATAGTAAAATCTCAGATGAGATTAATATTTTAGCAGAAGGTACAAAAAATAAAAGAAGAAAGGTTATTCAAGATACATATTTTAGTGAAGTGATTTCTGAGTACATACTCGTGAGAATATACAGGAATAGACAATTTACTATAAATACATACATACATAAGTATGTATATTAATAAAAAGTAAACATGATTTAAAAAAGCGCGAAATTGTTTTAAATTTATTAAAATAAGAGTTAAATTTTATAAAAATTGTTAATAATATTTACATATGCATATGTAAAAGCCTTATTTTCTGCAGTCTGTGAACAAAGTGTTACGTATAATGCTAAAAATAGGAGTAAAAAATCTTAAATGCCAAAATTCGTTTCATAATGTTTTTAAATTCAATAAAATTTTAGTCTTTCAGTTCCATACTGTTGAAAATTTATTTTTAATATTAATGATTTTTATTGTGGCTACAACACTGCGCAATGCTTCTAGAAAGAAAAACTTGTTAAAACATTTAAAGAAAAAAAATTCCCCCAACTCCCCCCAAAAGTACTAACCATAATTTTAGCACTACTTTCTCTTTCTCTCATATACTCCTCTTTGCTGTATTTTAATGCCGAAAACTTTAATAACGATATGCTCATATGATAACGGTCGGGGCTTATATAGATTCTCCTTGCTCAAATGAGAGAGAGAGAGAAAGCAAGCTTTTATTAAATATCTTTACCCCTCCTAATTGAAGTTTATTTGTATTTTCTTATTTACAGTCGTTATCAATGTGTAAGTGTATGAAATAAAAAAAACTTCCCATTGCTTATGCATGCAAGTACATATTTCTTGCAAGAGTACAATTAAAAATTTTACCAAAAAGTGACTGAAAATATAACTTCCAACTAGACACGAACGTTGGCTTAAATTAAAAAAAATTCTAATTGTTAACAAATTGCTGTGAATTCAAGGAAATCAAATAATTGTTAAAAAAAATTACCAAGATCTGCCAGCGGCAAGAAAAACATATAAACAAAAAGTGAAAAACAATAGAAGTGCAATTTATATCCGCGGTGTTAATTAAATTTCGCCACCATTACCCACTATTACCACCCAATTCAACAACAGCAACAGCCCATTGAGGACGTTTGTGCTGTTGGTGAATCGGTGGACTCAATGATGGCATTGCCAATGAATTCTTTATATTCCCTCACATGGGGAGACTATGGCACTTCATTGGTATCGGCCATACAACTGCTGCGATGTCATGGCGATTTAGTGGATTGTACTTTAGCAGCTGGTGGTCGTAGTTTTCCCGCACATAAAATTGTGTTGTGTGCGGCTTCACCATTCCTACTGGATTTGCTAAAGGTAAGTGAAAGATAATGGAAATCAAGTTTTAATTTGAAAGTTTATTTTTGCTTGTGCTACATACATACTTACATACATATGTATATAATAACTTATCCATTATAATAAAAATTAATAATGTACATACATATGTATGTAAATAAATGGAACTCTATCACTTGTCTATTTAGTGACATGTATTTAGTTAGGCACTGATACTTATGTATCTACTTCTTTATATACATACATATGTACGTAATTCTTTATATACTTACATATAGTTAATTCTGTGCAAAGCCGAGAATTACATTAGTTTTTACCTATTTCAGTAGAAGTATCTATTAGGTGAATAAGTATGTATGTACTTAAGATACCTAATTAAGAAGCACCGTTCGCTCCTTACTAATACCAACCCCATTTTTTATATATGTACATACATATGTATGTAGGTATTACTTGCTTTTAGGACTACCATTTAAAATAGCTTTGACAGCATCAAATAAGTCTTTAGATATATAATAGAAATCCACTTTTTACAAGACCTAAGCATGATTTTTCGAGCAATTAAAACTGATTGTAGAACTATGTTTATCATTAGTACGATCAGCAAACCGCACTGGATTTATTTATTTATTTATCCATTCATGGAATAGTCCAGAGATAGAAGTTGTGGCGTTGATTTTCTCATTGACCCCTTGGAATTTATTCCATATTTGAAGGTGATGTCTTTCACCACCACTTGTACTATTCAAAATCCCCCCTTTGTGTCACCTAAAGTTTACTTTATTTCGTGAACAATTTTGTCCCTTAAGTGGGTACACATATAAAACTATTGGTCTTAAGTAGAAAGGCCCTAACTTGTATTTTTTACGTAATTGAGTTTTTCAGTGAATCGAATACATTTCACTCAAATACACCTCGACACAAAAATTTATTGCAATAGTGTAAAAAATAACGATAGTACAAGCAATTGTAGAATCAATCATAGTTGTGTTGAGATCGTTACAGATTCTATTGTTTTTCCCTTCTCCTGTTAAGGGCTTCAGACATCATCAAAATGCTTGCTGTCAAGTTCGTGTACGTGTGGTTGACATCAAGCATACCCAATCTAAATTTTTTTAATTTTTCACTAATACTGTAACCATTAGCAAGCATTTTGTTCCTGTCTGAGAAGCTATAGGTTAAAATTATTCGAGTTAGGGCCTTTCTACTTGAGACCAACGATATGTAGGAATGGTAGCTATATGTATAGTATTACTACTTCTTACGGATATCATACCTATAAGTGTTCACATGTCAGAGTCAGCTACTTAATATACATACATATAAGTACATATATGGACGTTTTTATATGTATGTTTTTATGCCGATATGAAGGTATTTGCTTACCGGTATCAGTCGACACGTTTTTTATGACAACTAATGATTGTTTGTAAACAGAGATAAATACATATCTGTACATACATATGTAAATATATATATATTTGTTTTTATTCAAAAATAGGTCTACCTAACTGTAACTGGCTGCTGAGACCATAATGAAACCGAGTGGTTGTCAAATTCTCAATAAAAAATAAACTCTCACTTTTTAGTAAAACAGTAAACAGTAAACAAAGTAATACGAATATTTTAAATGCAAGTAGATACAATTATCTGCAGTTGTTGTTATTAAGAGCTCCAAAAAACAACGCACTTATGAGACCTACTACTCTCACACAGAAAATGCTGTTATTGAGAAATTTTCTTTTATGAACGCAAACAACATCTTTGCACTAAATAAGTGTTATTAATAATAATAAAAATCTTTAATTTCTTGATACTAAACTGCCATGTGAGTTCTTGTTATTAATGTGTAGTTGGTTGTTGTTAAAATATTTTCAAAGGGGCATCCACTCTTCCAATATAGAAGTTTAGAGATTTCTTTTAAAGATTTCAATTGACAATTGAGGCAAATGAGGAAATGTCTCCCTAGTAGAGCACTTTGTTGAAACCAAACTCATCTAAATAGCACTCTTGTTTTGAATAGAGCGTTGAAAAGGAAAGAAGGGAGGAAGTTTATACGCAAAACTGTTGTTAATTTTTAGATTTTATGCTTAACTGACCTGTAGTAATTCAAAAGAAAAATGCAGAGTAATTCCACTAGGCACTGCAAATAAAAATAATTTTGTATACCTACATACATATCTACTTTATATTGTGGTTATTATTATTCACAAAAACTGTTAAAATTATGCACCAATTTTTGTTTTCTGTATAAGTAGGTACCTACTATAAAATAAATTTTATAAGATTTTTTCACTGTTCAAGGATGTATGCATAAGTAAATGCCTATGTAGATACATATGCATTCATACATACATATGTATATGCATAAATACATTCATATGAGGAATCTCCGCATACTTATTTTTATGCATGCATGCATGTATGCATATATGTATATGCATACATAGTGTATATCATGAATGTGTATGTGTGTATTTTTTTATTTTTGCTTGCAGTATTTGGTTATGAGTGCAACAAAGAAGAGCTTATTTATTTGCCTTGTGTTGTTATTTTAGTATATTCGTTTTTATGTGTATATTATCCCCAAAAGGAGAATAAAATCGTGGCAAACATTTGAAAGAGTGAGAGAAAAATAAACTTGATTTTCTTCAATGATATATATATATATATATATATATATATATAAATGTATATGTGTATATTTGCCCAGATTAAATGATACGCAATGCAAAGTTTCCCCTTGCCCCTCCCTACATTATGGGTAAATATTGCTCATGCTCTGTTGGTTTTTTCTTGACGCGCACCCACACATTCGTAGATAATTGGTACACTAAAGAGCTGTATATATATATATATATATATATTGCAGCTCTTTAATTGTTGCCAACTCAGCTTTTCTAAAGAATTAGATTTCACTACTCATCTCACTCTATTAATAAGAGCCATTTGTGTGAGAGAGTGAGAGATAAATAATTACATATTTTGTTCTTTCATTAAATTTTTTGATGACGTTGTCTCGCCAGTTTTTTTTTTCATAAGTATTTTATTCTCTCTATCTCTTTCTATTTGAACTTTTGTGTTAAGGGGAATTGCTCTTTGTTTTTTATTTAATACTCCCACTCAGGGCTGCCAGAATTTGGTATATAAATGGCTTTTTGAAAACAACTACTTTCTTGGGATTGTTTATGGCCAGTTTTTGTATAAGATTAATGAAGAATTGCTGTAACGTTTTTAAAGAATAAAAGCAACTTTCAAAATGATTAAAAGGTTAATAGCGACAAAACAAGACAAAATTTTATGCAATTTTCCAGCAGCCACAAATAATTTATTGGCTATATTTTATATATGCACTCAAAAAACAATTTTATATACCTATAGGTAATTAGAACTTAAAAATAATTATAACTTAAATATCAAGTCAAAAAGTGGCATTTAGTTTTTGCCTAATTTCATAATAAAAGTGGTTCAACCAATAATATGTACCTACATACATACATATCTACTTATACCTACCTACTGTGTTCACACAACAAGATGAAACACTTGCTTCGCCTTCTAAAGCATTTTTATGAATCTAGCTGTTTACACAACTCTTGTACTTCCTTCCATTTGACTGTTCTCCTTTTAAATATTTACAAATAATTTTTTAATTGCAAAATTACGTGAAGAAGATCTAAAATAGCCAAAAACGCAAGTTAAAAAAATAATTATGCTTTTATAAAAATTCCATAGGTATTTTAATACTTAAGTTTGACAGCTAGTTCAGATTAACTTAAGATAAAAACTAGAGAAGACAGCAATTTTTCATGCTTCGCGAGAAGATTCAATTATTGTATGTAGTACATAGCATGAACTATTAAGTGTGATTAAGGTACAACTAACGAAAACATATCGTCCACATTAAAAAAAAAATTTTGATAGGTAGGTATGATGAGTTATTATTGGTTTTTGAAAAGAAAAATCGATAAAAATTTTTTCATAGATATGTATGTAGGTACAAATAATAAATAAATGCATATTTTTGATTTACATATATAGATACTATGTACATGTGCATGCCTTTATATGCATGAACTAACATCCGTAAATAATTACATATGTATGTATGTACATGCATACATACATAGCCGTATGTGTACTGCATTGAAATAATCAAAATAGATACTTACCTAATTATTGAAAGTTAAAATAACTAGTGAAGAAAAAATCAAAAATATACTTACATACCTATCGTCACGTATCCCCCCCGGGTCTCAACCATCTATTTTGGTTTTTGAGATATAGAAGCGTTTTATTGATTGCTATTTGAATGTAATGTTGAAACTCACTTTCCCAAAAAAAAAAAAAAAAAAACATTTTTTGGAGCTACTTGAAGATAACTTTGGCACGACGATATGTACATACATATATGTATGCCCAAGGCAAATTCATAACAGGTAGTCTCACTAGCCCATGTGATTATTCTCGCCTTGATGCGCCAGTTATTTTGTCAAATGCTTTGTTGACACATTTTTCGTTACATATTTTGACAAAGTAACTGGAGGTTTTTCAAAGAGAATTGAGCCGAGTCTGTCTACCTGTTATGAATTTGACTTGAAGTATTTTACCTACATATGTATGTATGTACTTACGAGCATACCTATAAGAAAAAAAAATAATTACTAAAAGTGAAAAATACCTACCCAACCAAGGCGAATTAAACCATGTGGTAGCGTTACGACAGCTGACTTTTTTTCCTACTTATATTTTTTAGTTGAAAATATCAAAGAGCTGTTTCCTGGTTATATTTTTGACAACTTCAATGTGTCATCAAATTAAACGATGCTAAAGCAGCCACCTCATATACAATAACAGCATGCACGCGTAATTAGATAATTGAGCTATTAGCTCACGCTGCATATGCCATGTCACAGAGATCTATTCTATTCAAAAAGCTAATAACGAAAATAGCTCACTTTTCTGTTTGTAAATTTAAAAATGCGTGTAAAGATAAATATGCAGAGTTAAATATATTTTACGTAAGAGCTTACGTCAATGCATAATTACTCAAAAGTTAAATATGTTTAGTCGGGACATTGCAAAAAAAAAAAAAAAATCGATGGAAATTTTTGGTTTACATCTTTGCTAGTTGATATAAATATATCTTAACTAGATAATTTTTGATGATCTCTTCGGGAATTTGGCTATCTGTGGGTACATTTTTGTTTGTCACTCATTTAGAACAATTGGAAATTAAAGCCATATTTATTGACTATATAGGTATGTTTATGCCCAATTCTCCGATTTCTCAATTGTATTTGAGAAGTTTTCTATAAAATCTTGAAAATTAAAATTTATGTAAATTTTTGCTGATCTCTGAGAGAACTTGGCCATTTTTGGGCACATTTTGTTTGTCACTTATTTGAAACAATTGGAAAATAAAGCCAAGGATCCATACTTATTGACCATGTAAGTCCGATTTCTCAATTGTATTTGAGAATTTTTCTATAAAATGTTGAAAATAGAACTTACATATGTACATAGGTATGTAAATTTTTGATGATCTCTACGGGAATTTGGCTATTTGTGGAATTTGGAACAATTGGAGATTAAAGCTAAGGATCCATACTTATTGACTATGTTAGTGCGATTTCTCAATTGTATTTGAGAATAATTTAATTTTTGTTTTTTTTTATGAAATGTTCAAGCACATGCGTGTTTTTAACAATTTTAAATAAAAAACTACATAGGGGCTGTGCACATATTACGTAACGCTCCAGAGGGAAGTGGGGTGTTAAAGATTTGTTACGGATTGGAAATTTCGTACTGAAAAATTAGTAAAAAGCGTTAGGAAGGGGGGTTTAAAATCTCTGAAAACACCGTTACGTAATATGTGCACAGCCCCTGAGCATTAATTTATTTATGTAAATACATGTACATATGTATATACATAATTATGCATCTATGCCTGTACATACTTTATATCACAAATCCTTGCATACATACATATGTACATACGTATATATTTACATTGCACATAAGTCTCTTTTTTTTTGTTCCCAATTTCCTTTTACAAATGTAAACAGAGAAAAAAGTATGTCAAAAAATAAAAGAACCATAATGCTCTAAAATTTTGTCTAAATTTTACTACATGTAAACAGAGAATAAACTAATTTACAGTAAATTATAAACTATCCGATTATGATTATATCTGCTATCTTTGTTGTGTTGTTAACAGAAAATCTTCAAAAATTTCTTAAATTTATGAAATTCCTCTGTGCACTGCTCACTTAACTAACTTCCTCTCCTGCCCATAATGAACGTATGTATATATAAACTCTCTCTGTCGTCTCTTCCTGATTTAATTGGGAAAAAAAGTATCTATAAAAACATTTTCAATATTCAGAGTATCTGAACAAGCACGAAATTTATTAAACCCTACTTCTCTTCTCCGCTCTTTGAAATAATGCGAGTGTAAATCTGTTAGATACATACATATGTATGTATGTATGTATGTACATATGAAAAAATAAAATTTTCATCATAAACAAATGTTGTTGTTTGAAGGTTTCATAAGATAATTGCAATGAAACCATGGAGATTTATTTTTTGTAAACATAGTTACCATATCTGCCGTCCTTTAATATGTACATATGTACATATTTATGTATGTATTGTATTGTTGGGTGCCGCCGTGGCTGATAGGTAGCACTGCTAGCCTAGTAGTACGGAGGTTGTCAGTTCGATTCCGGCCATAGATCCTGGGTGTTTTCTGCAGACAAGCTAATCGCTTTGCGGGTTGTGTTTGTTTAAAAAAAATATATACTTACTGCAGAAGAAAGTTTGAATCTTCCTTAAATGTGCAAATTCCTTTACTGGGGGTCTCCACTTGGAAATAATTATGTTCTCAACTGTCAAATTCTATTTCCAGCTCCATATGTCCACGTGTGGAGCGCAAAAACATTTATTTAAACATTTATTGAGAAGTAGTTGTTCGTTCGCACTTATTTCCAAGAAATTATGTTGAACATAAACTGTCAAATTTGGATGTTAGTTTTCTGAAATATGCATTTCATGCGAAGTACATAAAAATAAAAAAAAGACTTTTTTACTAATAATACTGACATCCGCAAATATGTAGATTCCTATTTTTCAAACAAAAAGTAAGTAATTAATTAAATTTTCATACAACCATTCACAGCAAATTTGTTTAATTTATGTTCATCACTCAATACGTGTTCTATAGCTCTCAACATAAGCTTATACATGAACATAATTATGTAGTTAATCTGCCGACGTTATTGCTTATATTCGGAAATAATTATTGAACGTGGAGACGTAAAGTTATGACATATAATTTAGATATTGGGTATGCTTGATGTCAAACACATGTTCACACGCTAGATGTTAAGCATTTTGACAGTGCATAGTGGCCTTAAGACAGTTTATTTAAAATAAAAATATGTACATATGTATACTAATAAAACATAAGGATAAGCATAAAGGATAATGAACTATATAGGCAAAGATAATATGAAACATATGCAGAGTTGTAACTTGCATTTTGAATTTTTCATTCGTTTTCTAAAAACTTAACTTTTGGAATTGAAAAGACTTCCGATCGGAATTGAGTTTTGTGACATGGCTGTAAAGGCTTTTATGAGGATTATACCTACTTGTTTCATAAACAAGTTTAATTTTCTTTTTATTCTGTATCTGATTTACTTAAAGTTCTCTTTCTTAAATATTTTGGCAACGAAATGCATACTTTTCGTTTGTTTGTGTGGTTATCTTTTGAATCATATGTAGGTATGTATGTTATTTTTTGTTTGTTTTACTGCAGTAGAAATTTTTAAATATCCAGCTGATATTGTCATTTACTGTATTTTGTGTAAACGAACGCAATTTAGTAAAGTTTGGGTACTCGAACGCACTAAATACGTAGTATACCTTGACTATGCTGTTGAGAACTTATTGTACCAACGAAAAGTCGGTTTCTTATAATCACTAATTCCTTTAACAAAAAAAGATTCAAAGAATGCAAATTTTTTGACAGTCTATATACATACATATATACATAAGTGCATATGTACATATACATAAACAAAATAGTGCATAATTTGGAATTCGCAGACTTTATAGTTTTTGAATTGTCCGTATGTTTTTGTTTATTTGCTTGTTTCCCAAGTTCATTCAACTCTCTGATTCTGTGGTCATATTTCTTTACGGTGTTTTACTCTTCCTACATTACCTCTTTATTTTGTACTACCATTTTTCGCTTGTAAATCTCTAAACTCACTGTTTCATGTCTGGAACTGAGTTTCACTAATGAGTGCGGGAGTAACAACAGTTTTATGACCCCTCTTTTTTCTTATTGGGAGTACAATAACAACTACAATCATGTCTAAATCTCTTCATAAGTAAATGAAAAAAAAAAAGAAAAGAAAATTAAATAAATAATTGGAAAAGAGCATCTCTATACACATTCAAACATTTATTATCATCTGGTTCTGTCGCGATGTTTGTAAATGTGGTCATACATACATGCATACATACTTATGTACATACATCAATACATACATACATATGAGTAGGTATGTATGTATATTTATTCATTGATTTTATTTCACACTAAAATGAGACTCTTTAATATTAGTACCTATAATAATGTTTTATTACTTTGAATTCAATTAAGTAGGTAGTACCTACTAGGTACATAGTTTACAACATATTTTCCGTTGTAATTTGCATATTTGTTTGTATGTATAATTTTTTAATTATAATTCTATAACATTTTGTGAGTTTTTGTTATGGCTTTTATAGAGTAAATCTCATTTTGGATTTGAAATGCTCTTGATTGCTTTAAGAGGGAAATATTGGGGGTTCTTTTAGGTTGTATTTAACTGAAATAAAATTTGCGTTTTGCAGAGACAAACGAAGAGTATAAGCTATGAGCCTTTTTGTGAGCTTTAAAACCCCTGCGGTATTTTTGCTTAATTTTTTGGCTCTGATGCAGATGAATGACAGTCTGATTACACGTGCGAAAGTGTTTTATTTACAATATTTTCACTACGCGGTTGTGTTCATGAAAATAGGAGTGACAGTATTTATTTATTTACAAACAAAAACAACTCATTTTTTACGACCTTTAAGGGGCCATTCACTTATTACATAACGCTGTTTCGAAGTTTTACACATTTTTCAGTGCAAAATTTCCAATTCGTAATAAATCTGTAACCCCCTCCCACCTTTGGAGCGTTACGTAATATGTGTACAGACCCTTAACCATAAATTTTATTTATTTGTTTAGCTTTCATGGCAATAAACAAATAAAAATAAGGCTGCTTTAACCGACCGTAAATGTAGAAATGTAAATGTTGATGTATCAGGTACCTATGGCTATTTTATTTTGTCCCCCGATTTTGAAAAAAATTACATTGCACCAAGCAGTAAGAAAATCTGTTTTATAAAACAAGAATGAGAGAAATCATTAAAAAAACTGAGGTGTTATTCGATAATCAATATTTTATAGGGACTACTTGTCCACGATTTTTTCATTTTTTTTATTCTATAGGTATAACGCCGCAATGCCCTTGTTCTTGAAAGAGGATTAGTTTGATAAAAAATTAAATTTGTTATTACAAAGTAGGAAGTAAAAAAAAATGTTTTTAAAAATGCATTTTAATAAACTTTTTTCTTTGTTTTCAGAATACTCCCTGCAAACATCCAGTAGTTATGTTGGCCGGTGTCAATGCTAACGATTTGGAAGCTCTGCTTGAGTTTGTCTATCGTGGTGAGGTGAGCGTCGATCACGCTCAATTGCCCTCACTATTGCAGGCGGCTCAATGCTTAAATATACAAGGATTGGCGCCCCAAACAGTTACAAAAGATGATTACACCACGCACTCGATACAATTGCAACATATGATACCGCAACACCACCATGTAAGTTCACTAATTGATGAAAAAAAAAATGTTTTTAAAAATTTTATTTATTTGTTGCGTGTTAGCAATATATAAATACATTTCGTTGGTTGCTATACCAACTCATCAGTAGATGTTTACCATTTATGTTTAAAAAAAAACACGAAATGCATTTAGATATCGCTAACCAGCAACAAATATGTAAATAAAATTTTTAAAAACATAAATTCTTGAATATTTGATCGAATAAATGTCAAATTTTAATAAAAAATGTTTAGAAAAAAAAAGAAAAAATTAACTTTTTTCTTTTTAGGAACAAGATCAACTCATTGCTACAATTGCCACTGCACCCCAACAAACCGTACACGCTCAAGTTGTCGATGATATACACCAGGCTGGACAAATTTTAACGACCACTACGCAAACAAACCCTGCTACCGGACAACAACAAACCATTTTGACCACAGATGCTACCAAGGATGTTATACAACAATATTTACCGGCACGTAAACGTAAACCCAGAGTAAAAAAAATGTCACGTAAGTTTATTTTTTTCGATTAAATGGACATAATTTTGTATTGTTTAATTCAATTGTTTTAGTTAAGTTAGTGTGCAATGCCTAGAATGAATCCTAAATACTTTTTATTAAGTTCAGAATTTTGACAGTGGAACTTAAGAAACTGATTTCGTTGCTATTTACAGCAAAGTCATCAAAGTTAAATATGATTATTTCTATAGCAGTTGGTATATTTCAATTGTTATTAAAAATTCGCGTTTTTTACTCAGCTGAATCAATGGTACTGCAAAGTAGATAAAGCTCCAAGCCCAATTGCGGTTATACATACAGACCTATGTACATATTTGTCCATTGATTGAATGAGCTAATAGATTGTGTATCACAGAACTCAATTCCGAAAGCTGAGTCTTTAGAAAACGAAAAAAAAAACGAAAATTTTGTTTGTAATCAATCCACTTTTTAAAATTCAAAATTAAATTTTCTATCAATTTTTCTACAAATTTAATTTGTAATGGAAAATTTATAGTAAACAATAAAAAATCTGGGGGGTTACTCTGTATTACGATGCGATAAGAAAACTGTTCGCATTTGTATCTTATTTACATTATTTTCGCATCGCATTTGCTTTCGCATCGTAATAGAGAGTAACCCCCCTGCATGCTCTTACCCTACGTCTTCACGAGCCATCTACTTGAACATGACATGAACATAACGTCGGCAGAGCAACGCTAACAATATTTTCCTCTTCTAGTGTGGGTGTGGTGAATACTTGCAGATGTTCATTACTGTTGTCCAAAAAAAAAAAAAAAAATTTTGATTTTTATACGTACCCACCTTTTTTTAATGCTTATAGTACATATAAAGTATTTTTGTGATTTTTTTTCAGATTTTTCGGAATTTTTTAAAGGAAAAGTTATGCTAAATTTACAAAAAAATGTCATAAAGTGTACCCAAATGAGCAAAATTATTTCCGCAACTTATAATATCTTGCCAGAGAAGTAAAGTTTGAAAAGTTTTTTTTTTAAAAATTGACTTAGTAACAAAGAAAATCGTGCCGAGTAATGAGCAAAATTTGAAAAAAGTCGAGAAAACCTGATTTTTGGGTTAAATTCGATTTTAGCGACTTCCAAACCTCTTCCGAAAAATCTGAAAAAAAATCACAAAAGTAATTTATTCTATAAGCATTAAAAAAAGGTGGGGTGGTACCCACTAATGTTCATGTGCGGACTAACCATAATTTATAGTTTGATGTTTTGTTTTGTGTATTTTTCAAGTGATAATTGTATTTAAAAGGTTTTTTCTATGGTTTTCGCTGTCCAGTATTTATTGCAAAACAATATTTAATTGAAAAATAAGCTGCCATAACCTGAAAGCAGAAACTGTCAAGATGAAAATTACATTGATGGCTAAATTCATGGCGAACATTGTTGCTCAGCCATATGGTCGGGCATTGATGTCAGAGCATGGACGAAACATGATAACGGGAGCGCCTAAGTCAACCCCAACGAAAGCATTGTTCGCTATGCTGATCTGGCATCCGGTGTACGCTCTGGCCAAACAACTAGCTTTGCTCGCGGCGACCAGACTGAAGCGTACATGTTCATGGAGGCAGCATCAAGCGCTCCATGACTTTACCGACTACTGCGCACCTGAACCTTATTTTGGCGGGCTATTTCAATCTATTGTTCACAACAGGGAATATCGCGCCTTACCCCCTGCCACCGAACGAGAAACCAGAGTGTTCACTGATGGCTCCAAAAGAGGCGTAAACATTGGGGGAAGTTTCTATGTGGAAAACTTTGATGTAAAGGTTCCATTTAGGCTTCGGGATGGTTGTAGCGTCCCGCAAGCTGAAGTCTCTGCCATCACAAGGGCGGCAAGATGGCTTAGAAGAGATCCTTATTTTTAACGAGAGCAAAGCTGCTATCAATGGTGTATACACTACATCGACAGTGGTAAACGAATGCCGGAAATCTTTAAACAAGACAGCGAGATATTCAAGAGTAACACTAGTCTAGATTCCAGGGCACTCAGAGTGCACTGGTAACGATATTGCGGACGAAATTACCAACATGGGCGCATCATTGAGCAACTCGATGATATGTCACTTCGTTGGCATTCCTCTATCTTACGGCAAGCGATTGATCCAACAGGAATCATATAACCTTGCTCAAAAAAGGTGGGAACAAGAGTATATCTGTCAAGTTGCCAGGTCCACTTGGCAACGCTGCAGCCTGCACAAAACTCGCGATCTGCTTAGGCTTGGTAAATATCGTATAAGACAGTTGGTAACAGTGCTAACGGGGCACTAGTACTTGTTCAAGGCTAATTGAGACGCCTAGTTCAATAAAATAAGCTTTGCTTGTCAATAAAAAAGCTTTAATGTGAGCTTTGCTAGTAAAAACAATTCAAACAAAACCCACATCGTATAAAATCGAAACCCCAAAAAACCTAATCTGAATACTGTAAATCAAGAACGGTTGAAATACTAGATTTTACGGCATTGAAACCATTCCGATCGAAATGTGTGATAAATTAAAAAATATTAAATATGGAAAAGTTTTAAATAACGTGAAATTCTATATTTTTCGGACAGAGCTCAGGTGACTTTTTATTCGCCGCTTGTATTTCTAGTCTCCTTGATATGTCAAAATACATGTTACAGTACAAAGTATGCAAAGTTTCATAAGAAGATGTAGGAAAAGCTGTAACCACAAGATTTCTTTGCTAATCCACAGATAGACAAAAGTGTAATTTATTTATAATCGGTTTTTTTTAGCATTTGAAAAGTACTTTAACTGTTTCGATTATTTTACTTGCAGCCTCGGCTCCTAAAATAGCCAAAGTTGAAGGCATGGAAACCATAATAAGCACACCGACTTCTTCGCATACGGCTACTGTACAAACCACACAACACCAGCAACATCAACAGGTACAACAACACCAACAGGTACAACAACACCAACAGGTGCAACAACAACAGCAACAGGTACAACAGCAGCAACAGCAACAAATTGAAAATGGCAATGAAACTCAAATCATTACCTCAACACCGATTATCAAGAGCGAAGTAACAAAAGTGGAAAATATTGTCACTATGGATCCAAATTCTAGCGCCGAGGTAACCGTGGTAATGCCCGTTAAATCTGGCAAACGTGCTAAAAATACCAGTGGTGAGAGTAAGTAAAAATAGTGCATAAAAATTTTATTTATTATATTGCAACTGACAAAATGATATATTATTTTTTTGCTTTTAGAACCCCGCTCTCGTTCACAGTCCGAACAACCTGCTACGTGTCCTATTTGCTATGCTGTCATACGTCAATCCCGTAATTTGCGTCGTCACTTGGAACTTAGACATTTTGCCAAACCTGGCGTTAAAAAGGAAAAGAAAAGTAAGTCTGCCGCGAATATATCCAATTCAAGTGCTAACAATTCCGATATTGGTTCATCAATATTGGCCTCGTCAACAATAAACAGTAACACAAGTTCAATTTTGGACACTACCCAACAGGGTGGTGTTGCAGGCGCACCATCAGCGTCACCGTTAACAACCAACAACACGGTAGCTACTCCAATAATTGTAAGTGGAGCCGCTCTAAATGTTGGTGGTACCATAACGCAAATACCTTTGAAACAGGAACCAGGTACTGGTTGTATAGTGAATGGGCAACAAGTGACAGTCACACAAAATCAAATGCCAAATGTTATACATATAGTTAGTGAGGAAGTTTATCAACAACAACAGCAACAGCTGCAACAACAACATTAGCAACAGTAACAGCAATAATCTTAAAGAATCCGTTTTCCTATTTTTCCCTGTCCTCCTTTTTCATGTTTTCTTAAAGCCTTCCTTTACAAATTATTTTTTAAGCCCAAAAAGCTCTTAACGTTGTTTTAAAAGCATTCCTTAGAAATTTTTATTATTTCTTTACATATTTATCTAATTTTACTTGAAAAATGTATTAACACATCTTAAGAAAAGGTAAACTTAATTTTGTACATACATATAACATACACATACATAATTACAAACACATAGAAATTAAATTGCTTATTTTTAAATATAATTATAATCTATTCCTTTAAATCGGTGTAATTTAATGGGGTTTATTACGGATCTCGATTCGACTTCGGCTGCTGTAATAGATCAAAGAAAAATGTTGTGTGTTTCTTTAATCTAGTACAACAGTCGAAGACGAATCGAGAACCGTAGTAAGGCCCAATATAATTTTGTAAAATATAGTTTTTTTTTTATTTTTGTTAAATAATTGAAACTAAAAAATCATAAAAAAACACAAACAACATTCACGTTAGCTATTAAAGAACATTAGTAGGTGTGCGTTAAAGTGATAATTTCATCATTTACTTTAAAGTTCTCAGATTTGGTATTATTATTTAATCGAAGGTAGAAAAAAAATAAAATAATTCTATTTTGTTATCATCTTTCCTGAAACTACTTCATATAAAAATTTTACAAAAGAAATGCACCAAAATATTTCACAGGGTCATGTGTATTTTTTGTGGCTGGAAATTTCTTTTTTCTTTTTATTCTGCAATTATTCAACCTTATCATGAATAACTAGTGGAATTTTTGTTCCCGTGAAATTTTGTATTCTCCTCGAAGTGAAAAACGCTATCAGGAATCTCACTCGTAAAAAATTATGCCCGATATCAGTTTTCAGTGAATGTAAAAGAGAAAGAAGATTAAATAAAAACAAAAATTCATGATTGCAAATATGTGAAAAATGAAAAAATTACGAGGAAAAAAATTATTCACGATGGGTGTGATTTATTTAAGTTTTGCAATATTTACATTAATAATTTAAATACATACACAAATAGCTAGATAATTATCTATAGTGATCATAGAAAAGGTTCAATATTAGTGGTTGGCGTTTTTCGACTTAACGAGATTTTGTACTACCAAAAAAGAAAAAAAAAATATTGTGCTCAAAGAGTTTGTTATTTTCTTAATCATTACAAGAAGTAAATTCATCTTCAACGCTTTCATAAATTCGGTTAAATTCGTCGTTATTGAAGTGATCAGAGATCTTGTTTAATTAAAACTATTTTTAATCCATGAAAAAGTGTTTTTAATTAAACTTCAAATCATTTTAATTAAAATTTAAATTATCGCACAAAAACATGTTCTCCATGTTAATGTAGAAATCATGCATGTTTGGAAACCATGAATCAACTTTATTTTTGTCATAATATATTTTGCTGGGATACTAAAGAAAACAATTTATGGCTGTTTTCTTTAATCTAGTACAAAATATCGAATTTAAATTCCTAAAACGCCGACGAAACAATTTGCAGAGTAAATTACAAAAAAAAACATGTTCGAAATTTCGAACATGCAAAATAATTTAATATTTCGATATTTTGCATTTGTGCTCCTCACATATCATGTAGATTGTATTTTAAAAAATTTGAAACAAGATCAATTTCTAATTAATAAAACTATTTTGAATAATAAAAGTTTCAAGTTTCGGGCTCAAACAAACGAACGGCTATGAAATTTTATTGGGATTTTCTGCTTTCGCAGAAAGATGTGATTTTTCATAAAATTAGTCCTGATCTAAATCTATTGCTTTCAAGTAAAAAAAGAACAAATATTTAACCAAATCATGAGCCAATTTGTTGCTATGATCTTATCATTTTGCTGCGCACTTTAACACAAAATTCAACCAGGTGTTGCTTTCTTCTTAAACTTAAAATCTCATCAAAATCTTAAAATTATGTTTTTTTTATATATTTGAAAATAAATTATGTTTTTGCGTATACATATATTTTGTTTATTAGATATCACGTTCTTCGTAGAATTTTCTATATTATGTTTTTCTAATTTACTTAAATTTATTATTACATATTTTTTTTTACAATAAAGTGGACATATTGAAAAAGCCAAACTTTTGTTGTTATGAGTTTATTATTATATTCTTTTTATGAGTTTTTAATGAAAATTTTTTTTTTTTGTATTGTTTTAACAAAATTATTACTAATTTTATAACTAATTTTTATCATCTGTAATTAAATATTTCATTTATTTAATTACCAAATTTGAAATGAATTTAAACTACAAATTCATCGGCAATTGTTTGGTTTTTTTTTGTAAAAATATTCCCTTTATTTTTGTAGAATTTTTTTTTGTATTTAAGAAAATGTTTTTTGTGTTTGTTAGTTTTATATAATATTTTGTAAACATTAAATATTAATACACATTACACACTTTCTTTCCTTCTTTTTCCAATTGCATTCCAACCACACTTAATTCTTTCTACATTCTTACTCAATTGCTAAAGTTGCTGTTGTTTGAAACTTCAATGAATTTGTAGTTTTAAATCATTTTATATATAAGTTGGGCTGATTGAATACCTGCATAATTAATGGAAAATGTGAACAATAATGTATGCAGGTGGCTCAAGACAAATTCATATCAAGAGAAGTCGCTTGCGTAAAGTGGTTTATATATGATTAGGCAAATTGTGCTTTCCATTAGTCCACATACAGCCCCATACATACAATGACAGTGCTAAATCTGTGCTTCGCAGTAGGAATGTGACTTTTCAAATTAAATTTCTCATGTTGCTTGCGCGAAAATTTTTTCTTGCTATTAATTTCGAATAGATTGAACTTCCATCGCTAAAAATTACATTTTACCACAAATTCGATTTGATTTGTTCACTACGTCAGTTGATTTTTTTTTTCTCTCTTTTTTTTCTCTTGGCACTTGGCTGTGGAATGTGCTCTTTTATCTTTCGAATTTCTACGTCTGTAGCTCTAGAATTTTCATCAACGATGTATTGCGCAACCCTTATAGAATATTTGGGTGGACAATTTCGTATCATAATTCTTTTTTACTATTAGCTTTGTCTTTCGTTTTTCGGCTCAATTTCCAAATTTCAGCAGATGTTACTTTCTACTTCGAATCGACAGCAAATGCATTCGAATTTCAATATATTGTAAGATACAATTCGAAATAGAGAGTAACGCGTTGGATATTTTATTTTTTAGATCTACGAATATTTCCAAATTAAGGTGCCTAAAGACACGTGTGATATCTGCGCATGATTTGGTCGTGTTCGACGTCTTCTATATAAAAAAAGGAAACGAAGAGCAAAAAAATTGTATCGAAATATTTTTTATACCATTTAGTTTTTAGTAATATTGCATGTGCACGAACGTCTATTACTTCTTAAAATTCAACCATTCGTCCATCTAGATTAAATTTTCTTTTTCAGCGTACGCAAATAAATTATTACAAGAGAAATTGCATTAGTGTGCATCTATTGTTTATCGTGTGTGGAACAATTGAAAGTGATTTTCACAATTTGTATTATACAGCGTGCTTGTCAAATTTCCCACTGTAAAATGCCAACATGTTTAAAAGTAAAAAGAATTTGCTTCTGTAAATGTCAGCCTGAATTTTGAACTGACAAAGCACCTGACATCCATCAACTATTTTGTAACTCAATTGTTTGTATCGCCAAGCACAAGTGTTTGTGAATCGGCAAATTTATAATAAATTCCATGTACATATTAATACATACATACATATGTATATATTATTTTACTTTAAAAACATTGCAGCGAAGCCAAGTCTAGTATCACTTCTCAGTAACCATCATTTCCGACTCCATATAGCACGTTTTATCTTTACCTTCTCTTGCTTAATTCTTTTATTTTGCAATTTTATGGCAGATATTATGGAAATAATGCTACAAGACGCAATCATTTTATTTTTTAATTCAATTTTGGAAACTTTATTTGGATGAATATAAAACACCCGCGAAAAATTATAAAAAAATCTTGCTTTTTAATTATTTCTAACTTAATGCATATTAGTAATTTTAATATTTTGTATGGTACCCATTATTACCAATAACTGCTGCCAAACGTCTAGGCATTGAATCCACTAAACTTCGACATTTTTCAACAGATATTTTATACCATTCTTCTTCTAATACACGTTTTAATGTTGCATTGGATGTAATATTCTGTTACCGAACTTCTTCATCCAAATAAGCCCAAACATTTTTAATGGGATTTAAGTCGGGACTTTCAGGGTATGTCTGGAGATATTTGGTGTTGTACAAAAGCCATAGTTTGACATCGTGGGCTATATGTTTTGGGTCATTATCATGTTGAAAATAATACCTATTTTTAGAAAGACCCATCTTTTCAACACTTGCACTTAGATTTTCTTTCATACATGGCTGTCCATTATCTCGTCAACAAATACTAGCTTTCCAACTCCTAATGCTGACATACCGCCCCACATCATTATGTATCCACCACCATATTTTACAGTTGGTTTTATATATTTTAAATTTAGGGATTCGTTTGGCTTGCGCCAATCCATCCGACGTCCATCGACCCAAAAAGGTTAAATTTGTTTTCATCGCTAAACACCAGAGTTTCCCAAAAGCTAAAAGATTTATTTTTATGCATTTCAGCAAATGAAAGCCGCTTTTGTCTGTTGACATCAGATATGAAATGGTTTTTCCTTTCCACACGACCATGAATATTATTGGCTCTCAAGACCCTTCGTCACTCACAATTGTTCTTTGGGTCGCCTTTAGTTTTTCATTTATTTTTGGTGCAGATAAATGAGGGTTTTCTCGATTTTCTTTAACAATTTGTCTCTCATTTCTAGACATCAACAATACTACTAAACAACTACAACATTACAACAACATTTGACATATCGACCACTATGCTTGCATGTATGTACGAATTTTGACATATCGGCCTCCATTATGCAAGAAAAAAGTAGCTCGGCTTCGAAAGGAAAAAAAATAAATACTAACAAATAAAAAATGATGGTGATCGTTAAGAAGCAAAATACTTTTGTGAGCTTAAAATTACTTACTTATTACAAAACTAACGATATTTGTAGTCAAAAGTTGTTATTGTTTTTACTTTTGAATTTGTCGTCCGAGAGATTATATTATCATGATTAGAAGACAAATGTTTATATGTCACATGTGTTATTATTGAATAAAAAATTAATTTACGTTTAAAGAATGTAACTCTGCAGTTACACGTTGAAGAAGTTGCTTTCAAGTTGAACACATTTACTGTTTGTCAAAATTAATGTGAATTGATGTTGTGACGTAGGCTGTAAGCAACTTGATATTCAATTTTATTTTCAAGATGAAAAAAAAAACAAAAAATCGCAACACATCACAAATTCTGGTTAATTTTATTCTTTTTTTTATTTCAAATAATATATTTTCTTAGAAATAAATACAAAAATTATTTACAACTTACAAAAGTGTAAGTGTATTGAATTTTGAAACAAAAATTGAAAGAAAACTTGAACATGTAATTCCCAAGTAAGCAAAATATTTATGTGAGCTACTGCATATTCCGTAGCTTTTTTCCGCCGCCTTAGGATGCTAAAATATCGTGATTTTAAACCGGCATAATAGACATTTTAATAATACGACTTAGCAAGTAAACAAAATAACAGCAGTTAACGGCAACGATGTGTATGTGTGTGTATAAGTATACATATGTGTATGTATGACCAGAATTGATGGAATGAAATTATGACTTGTAAACCACTTTTTAATTGTACATACATACATATACATATCGCACTCGTTCAACAATACTGTATTAACTCAAAATTTTTAAAGTTTCGTTTTTTGCAAGAAATCGATGAACAGTGGTCATATCTATCCACTGTAAAAATTTTACACCATTTTCTCCACTCTTTCACCCAAAAAAATACAGTTGTATCTCTCTTTGTGATAGAAGAATAGTATAAAAAAAACAGTTTTTTGTCTCTCCTGAACATTTTGAAGTTTTTGAGTTAATACAGTATTGTTGAACGGGTGCGATATGTATAATTTTAAGAAATATGGGACTGTTCGGAAATGCATCAATGCGCCGCATCATGGGAGAACAGACAGGCTGCCAATTTTACCGCAAATAGTTTCTGGTGTTGCAAATCGGGTAAATTCAATGCTCATGAGAGAGTAATTTGTGTTCCTCTTGTTAATAGACTTCACCCGTAAATATTTTCCGTGCAAAATAGCAAAACTGTGAAAACACTAAAACAGCTGTTAGACATTTTTGAAAATAAAATAAAAAAAGTGCAAAAATTTTTTTTTTGTAACGATTATTTTTTTTTTGCTCATAAAAAAATTAAAAAATAATTTGGGAAAAGAAAACGTTTGACTTTCAATGTTTAATTTCAAATAGTACCAGTTTTTTGTATTTAACTTTTTTGTAACGTTTATTTTCTGACATGAAATATGGTTTTTTGTAGTAGTTTTTGCTAAATTTATCGTTTCAAAGCAAATTCATAAAGCCACGTATCAAATTGGCTTGACAAACCAAGGTTTTTTTGATTGTGTTAGTGAAAAAAAAAAACTCTCATGTATATGTCCATGTGAGTTTGACGAAAATCAAAATTTAGATATTTACTGCCGTCTATACATTAATTTGAAGCAAATTTGATGTGTTGCTGCGTAATTACATCAAATTTTATTTTTATTTAGTTTGCGCAGCGCCAATATCGTACGCGGAAAATTTAATAACGCAATAAAAAATGGATAAACAAATTTCATACTGGAATTAATAAAATTTTATCGCTGTTTGCCAGCTTTAAAAATTAAATTAATTAAAAATAAACCAAATGTTGAAAAAAATGTAAATGTTATGAAAATTTTTATATTTATTGAAATAAAATTAACAAAATATATTTAATTAGTTTCATAATAATTTAATATAAAGGCCCTGTAAGTCAATCGCATATAAAAATGTAAGATAATTAATATTTTAAATGTTAATAAATAAAATTAAGAAAATTTTGTAAGCAAAAAATATTTTGCGACCAAAAACGTAACACGTTCTTATCATTCAAAAATAACTTTCAAATGAAATTTGACGGAATGAATTTGACACGTTGCTGTGTTAAGCAAAATAATATTTACCAACACATACATGTTATTTGTCAAGCCAATTTGATACGTGGCCATGGTGCTTAACAGGTAAAGTTGAAAACACAGCTGATCTACTTTCTTCTTGCATAATGCAGGCCGACATGTCAAAATTTGTACATGCAAGCATAGGGGTTGATATGTCAAATGTTGTACTTGTTGTAGTATTAACTTTACCTGTTATGAATTTGCCTTGTATCGTTTTATGAGGAGAGTTTTTTGCTAACTCTCAGCTTCACCGGATTTTAGCCACCAGATTTACCTTGAACAGAGCTATTATTGTGATTGATTTCTAAATCAGTTTTAATCACAACAAACCTGTAATTATAAAAAACACATTTTCTTAACTATAATTGACATGCACAAAATCTATTACTCTATCTTTCAGCTCCAGGCAAGAAAACCGCAATGGCTGTACCGCCTGGTGCAACGAACGCTGCTGGATCATCGACCGTGACTACTTCAACTGTAAGTACTGTGCCGCAAGTACAGTCCGTACAATCACTGCATACATTACAGACGGTACAAGTCAAAAAGGATCCCGATGCACAAAATCAAACGCAAACAATGACAGTAACAACGAGTAATAATGCACAACAGCAGCAACACCAACAACAACAGCAGCAGCAGCACCAACAACAACAACAGCAGCAGCAACAAGTACAACAAGTGCAAGTGCAACAGACGCAACAAATACAACAACATCATATAATAGATCAATCGGGCAATATATCGACAGCAACCACAACAGGCAATACGCAACAACAACAGCAGCAACAAAATCAACAGCCACAGCAAATTGTAACGCAAACTGAAAATACAGATGGCACCACTTCCCTGTCAATTGCTCAAGTCCAAACATTGCAAGGTCATCAAATTTTGGGCAATATCAATCAGGTGAATATGACTGATTATCAAACAAATTCAGCATTGTGATGATTAAAATGATTATAACAAATGCATACATACATACATACATACATACATATATGCATACATATACATACATACATAAATATTTTAATACAATTGGAAATAAGAAAAAAAGACACACCTGCCCTCCTTTATCCTTAACATTTTAATATAGAAATCTTTTTTAAGGAAATCTATACAATTTAAGTACTTTTTTTCACCGATGGTTTTCTATTAAACCAAAAAAAAATATTTGTTGTTTTATTTAATTTTTTAATATATTTTTGTGCATTTACACCCTCTATTAACCATTAATATATTATTCTTTTTTTTTTTTTTTTTTTGCAAATACATAAATTTATACATACGTACCTCCTACATACATACAATATATTAAAAGAAATTGTTTATACTAACCTTATTTAGCAAAATTATTGTAAATTTTAATTTTAAAATCATAATAGAATTTAGAAACAGTTGCTTAGGTATATAACTAACTTTGTTATGTGTGTGTGTTGGTTATACGTGGGTTGTTCCACAACTAAGTGTTCTTTTAAAGCATTCTGATAAAGATATTTTATCAAGCCTGTTCTTATACATATTCCAAGCAGAATGAAAATATTCGGAAAATGGAAACACATACTGGCATGTTCTGAAAACACGGTGATACGATTATTAAATCACGATTTTAAAATCACGGCAGGTGCTCTGAAATGCACGAGATTTTTTATTTTTAGTGGTGATTTTTTTCTTCTAAATCACGAGCAAACAGCTGATTTTTTCTCTTTACAAACATTTTTTTTATCTTTAAGAAATTTAACGCAAAAATATAATAAATCTACGAATTGAAGTTAAAGTTTTTGTAAATATGTATATCGTAAAAATGCTTGGAGCAAGTTCGTTAGCAATAATTGATCTAAAAGCACAATTTAAAAATAATCCTTAAAAAATACTGCCTCCACAAATTTGTAAATTTTGTAGGTTCTTCTTAGTAAAATAATTAATTTTATTGCAAAACAAATGAAGAAAAAATAATTTTAAGTATGCGTGATAATTTTATTGCAGAGTTTTAAAGAAAAATTATTAAAAAACTTAAAGTGATTTGAAATCGTCATGCTGTTAGCTGACCGGGTTTAAATCACGAAATTTCAAACATTTGTGCGCCCAGAACACCTTTTCAGTGATTCGAAATCACTTTAGGAAAACGTGATTTTCAGAACATACCTGATACATACAACTTAATATTTATAAGAATTCCCAAGGCAAAATCCATAACAGGTAGTATACACAGACCAGGTGATTATTTTCGCATTGTTTCACCTCTTGTATATGTGCGCCAGTTACTTTGTTAAATGATTTGTTCATGATATATAAGCATGGTACATGCACCACAGGCATTTTGTTTGTGTAAAAAGCGAATTCATCACCTAAAAATTGCGCAGGAATATTTATACCAAATTTCACAGGTTTGATGAATAATCACATCTACCTGATAATTAATTCGCCCTGGTTTTGTTGGCACATTGTTCCGTACATTTTTTGACAAAATAAGTGGAGGTTTTTCAAAGCGAATTGAACCGAGTCTACCTGTTATGAATTTGCCTTGAAGAATTTCGAACATTTTCATTTCGCCTGGAATATAAAACAGCCGAAGGGTGCTTGTTTTATAAGTAAAATAATTACATATCGAACAATTCCCGTATAGACACATATGTAAATACAAACAAAAATTTGTACATATATTTAGTTCATACCTCTTAGTTGCTTCAAAGGTTTGCTTTAAAACTTTAGTTATTAGAATATAAATTCCTTATAAATTTTCAATTAAATGCAATAACCGCTTTTCTCATTCATACATAATATTTAAAGAACAATTGTGGAGATAAATAAATGTTAAGTAACCACAATACATATTTAAAAAACATAAAAACTTAAAGATAATAAAATTTTTCATATACTGATTCAATATTTTACAGACATCCTGTATAAACATAATGCATTTACAAATGTATCCATAGTTTTCTAATAATTATTTCTAATAGATATACCTTTTATTGGCTTAAATGCCATATTCGAAAACTGAATAACTAATTGGCCATTCTGCATCTGATTTTAATAACTGCCTAGCCCACGATGTCGAACGAATTTTTCTTTCGTACAAATTTTTAAAATTGTTTTTGTTTTAAATGTAATTGGTACGAAAGAAAAATTCGTTCGACATCGTGGGCCAGGCGGTAAATCTTTTTACAGTCGACGCTGTTTTTTAAGATTAGATTTTGGATTTTATCGATCCAAAGGTTTAAAATTTATTTCAAAAGTAATTTTTTTTGGAACAAAATTTTTGAATTGCTGAGCTCAGTTCTTTTTGAATATGGAGAATTTAGTTCGGATTGGTTCAGACATTCTTAAGTAATGAAGAGTTACATACTTACACACGGAAATCATCGTGAAAATAGTCAGAGTAGATTCTATTGGTCTCAAAACATCGAGATTTGATGAAAATTTGATACTAAAAAATTGGGATAAAATCCTTAACTTACAATTTTTAATAGCGGGAAGTTAAAAATAAATTTGAAAAGAGGCAAACCCGATTTTCCAAAGAAAGCAAACCTACTAACAAAAAAAAAAAAATCGATTCATAGATCGATTTAGGAGAGCAACTTTCTCCCCATTATACTAACTTTATAGTATTAAACTGCAGGCAAAAGCTTTCAAACAAGAACAATTTTTAAAAATTTATAAATTAAAAAAATTAAGTGCTTACAAATCTCCTGTTTTATACAAGATGACGCAGATAGATGGCAGTTATATTCTCCGCTTAGTAGTCAAAATACATTTCTCAGAACATTTTTGACATCCCAGGTAGTTATTTTTTAAGGCGAATCGGGGCGGGCCCAACCCGTACGAATTCGCCTTGATTAAAATCTCCCTCAGATATTAACACATCATCCCACCTGCAAAATAAATTAGGACTTTTAAACATTTTTGTCTCTTAACAATTATTCTTTAAATATTAGTCTTTTCAAATTTATAATTTTTTTATTTATTTTTTTTATGAATACATACATACATACATATATTTTTAAAACTTCTTTAAATTTATTTTGTCAATGGTATACCTGGTTCACACACGTCAAGTTTCCCTGATCAAGTTTGAATTCAGCTGAGAAAGAAAAAAAGAGAAATTTATATTGCTTTCTTTTTTTTACTCCCAGCTGAATTAAAACTTGATCAGGGAAACTTGACGTGTGTAAAACCGCACTAACTTTCTTGGTTGTACTCATGGTATAATAAATAGGGTAGTCTAGTCTTGTCCTTAAAACAAATACAATGTCATAAAAACAACAGGCATTTTGTTAGTGTAAAATGTTTTCTGTGTGTCAAAAATAGAGAAACAAGAAAATAAAAAATAGAAAATTTAATTTTTGTAAAATAAATTAAAAAAAAAAAATAACAAACTGACATACAGAAAACAGAAATACACGTCTACAGCTGCCGGGACAACTTTACCTTATTTATTATACCATGGTCGTACTCAAAGCAAATTTGTAGCAGGTATTCTCGACAGCTCAGGTGATTATTTTTGACACATTCGCCCTTATGAAGATTATCGTTGTCTTCACAGAATCTGTAAAATGTGGTAACGTTCGCTATATGTTTGAAATTTTTACATTGGTGTCGTTAAAATTCAACTATGGCAACGACATTCTTAATAATAAAACCGATTATTCGGTCCATTATTTTGACATTGAAAGTAGATATTTTTTAAATGCGAATTGAGGCGAACGAACCTGTTATGAAATTACCTTGGCTGTACTATAGCTTTAGGGCGGTTATTTGTACTTCTTATTTTTTAGTTTTATTGTATTCTTACGACATTAAACAATGAATTTGAATTTAAACAAAATATAATAACACATTTTCAAAATAAATATTGAAGCATTTTCATAATATTACTTTAGAAATGAAAAATTTAACACACTAAACAATTTACTAAAGAATTTTCTTTGGAAAACTATTATTGAAAGCATTAATAAAATATAGAAATTTAGTTATTGCTGGACTCAATATAAATTTTCTAAAAAGCAATGAGTTAACTAAGAGTGAGGTTTTTAGTGGCTGATCAGAGATGTATTCATCTGTTTTTAAGATGATGACTAACAAAATTTGACATTTATTTGAACATATACTCAAGAATTTATGTATTTTAAAAAATTTGAATATATATTTATTTAGATATTGCTAACCCGCAACAAATAAATAAAAAGTTTTTAAAAAACATAAATTCTGGAGTATATGCTCAAATAAATGTCAAATTTTGTAAAGGGGAGATTTGCTTTTCATTTTGCCTTATAAATATTTTTAATGGCAACCAACATTGTCTAATTGTATACATAGGTGTAGAAAAGTAAACACATTCATAATGAAAAATTATTTGTTGTGTATGTTTGTAAAGTTTTTTGAAAGGCTATTTTTATGCTTTGTAATTCGCAAATCCTTTTGTGAGTTTATGTATAAATAGATGAGCTTTGAAACATTTTAAACATAAAGGGTAAATATCTACTCATGAGTTGGTATGGTAACCAACGAAATACATATATATATATATAGATAATGCTAACCCGCAACAAATTTTTAAAAATTTAAAAAAAAGATGATAATTAACTACAATATATACTTTTAATTTAAAACTTTAAGCGGCCAACGATGGTGGGTTCAACTTACTGAAGCTTTATAAGCAGATACATATCCTAATCAATTAAATTTATATATAGATTAACTGATTGTAGTTTGCCACTAAGTTTAAGCTGTTACTTAAAAACTCACTCCTAAGTGCCTTTTAACCTAAAACAATCATAACATAAAATTTCATATAAATTTTAACTTGCAACTGAACATTTTACAAAAATTATTATTAAAATTTTAAGTTTCTTTATTCGACCTTTTTATTCAAATTTATGAGATAATTGAGCAAGCTCGAGGTCGAGGTTTTTTTTTTGTAAAAAAAACGTTATTTTTATTATTTTCCAAAAAAACGTTATTTTTATTATTTTCCAATATTTCGATATTCTTCGAATATCATCATTAGGGAAATTTATTTAAAGTTTACAAAAACAATGGACTTATTTTTCTTTTACGACCCTGTAATACGTCATTAAAATTATAACTCATTATACATACATATATAAAATTATTATAACTCGTTGTAATCACAAAGGGACCGAATTAACGGACCCAAGTGGGTCACGTCTCAGATGTGACGGCCCTCCTAACCACCTAACACTTGTATGTATGTGTGTAGTATGTCGTAAATATTTCTTATAAGGTGCGTGCCAAAATAATAAAAGTCGCTAGACGTGATTTGCGTAAAATTATTGAAATTGATTTTTCTAGAGTTTTATGAATTAAAAACGCTAACCAAACCTTATCGGGAATATAATATGTTCCTTTCGTTGTAAAATTAAATTTTTCTGCAACTATAGTAAATTTGGGTGTTTAGTATAAAAGTAATTAACATTTAATATATTAGTTAGTTTTTATAATTATGTAATTTTAATTTGTATCTTTAATTTTTAAATATAATATAATTACAAAATACATACATATATGTACAATATGTTGAGGCTTAATAATATTTTTGGCAAACTTTAATTTTAGTTTATAATTTATATTAACTTTTAATTTAATCTTTAAAAATTAGTAGTTAATAATTTCTATTTAAATTTTGAAAAAAAAATCTGAACAACCACTTAAATAAAATACAAAATTTATTTAATAAATGAAAACAAAAATTTATACTAACTAACCTCTTTCTCTTTTACTTTTTAAATTTCTCAGTTTTTGGTAATTTTATGTTATAAAAAAGAGCTTTGTATTTCACTTTTAAATGCTTTAATATGTATTTTGGATTTTGGTTATCATATTTTTGTATTTGTATTGCTCCTATTTTTGTAGGTTGGCATGTTGTTGGATTTCGCCTTTTTAATTGTTTTGTGTAAACCTTCCTTATTCCTGCTTTATTGTCCTCTTCAAGTAAAGAAATATACATACATAAGTACATACATATGTACATTTATACAATCATGTGTATGTTTATGTGTATATACATACATATGTATGTACATAGCTTTTTTATTAGTACATAAAACATACATACATATGTACATATGTACATACATAAACTTCGCCTTCGCAAATATCGAAGATCTTTTTTTTTTCGATCAATTACATTGAAAATCAAAATAGAATTTTAGATTTTGTGTTTGTTTTACACGTAACTATAAGAATGAAAGAACTCCTTCAATATCGGCGAACAGGTAGTAAAATTAAAAAGAGATCGATCAATTCTTTATTCAACTTTAAAACTATCAGCCATGTCAGAAAATTAATTACGAAAAAAAATTCGGAACAAAACCACTTTTGTTTTCTGAACGGCATGGGAGTTTTCTGTATTTCGAAGGGCAAATAACTATGAAAATATACCTTATTTCAATAAAGCAATATGTTTTTATTAGTGTTTTTTTGTTTTAAAGTATATTTTAAATATCTCTAACCCTTTATTTTACAAATATTTAAAACTCAAAAATACAAAATTATCGTAATTGATTTGTGGAGCATTGCCATATCTAAGCGATTTTTGTTGCCATATTATACAGTAAAAATCCTGATGTTGCCAATTTGGTTACATACAAATCGCTTAAGCAAAATTTTTCAGATTCTAAAGCACCAAAAATGATTTCAAACGGAATCTGTGTAAAATTTTACACCAATTGTAGATAACATTAGCCGTATTCACAATCTTCTGCATTTGATATTGCAAATTTATACAATTGCACATTTATTCTATCGATTGTGAATGATATCTTTGAGTTAGGTTGCAATGCTTGATGCAAAACATAAAATTCACAGCTGATTGATAAATAAAAAAATTTTTTTCCACTGAAGTTTTGGCCTAAAAATACATATCAGAAATTACTCAAGTATCAAAACATTCAAATAATTTTAATTTTTATTATAAAAATAAGGATTAATTTGTTAGTTATTTAGGATTTTAAATAATATGTAAATTTAAATAATTGAATAATTTGATTTGAGATGTTTTGCGTTTTGCTAATTTTTGCTTTTTGTTATTAAAATTTTTTATTTTAATAATTAAGTTATGCATTTTTTTTTATTTCATTAATTATTGTTTGTCTGGTTAATTTCCTTATGCTTGAAATATTTTTGTTTTATAATTTTGAATAAAATTATTAATATTTGAATAAGCAAAATCGGCTTAGCTCACTGCGTATCAGCTGTCGTTTTGCAATTAAGTGTTGCATAAGTAGAGTAAATATATATTCTATTGGTTTTTAGTGTTGCTTATTTGCAAAGATATAGCGTGTGCATTTCTCTGTATTTTGTTAGTGTAGAGTAAAAATATCCTACACCATTTTGCAAATGCAATGATGCAAGACCATTTGCACAAGATTGTGAAAAGGGCTACTCAGTGTTTTGTCCAAATGGTTTTGTGTTAGATTTAGTAAAAAAGCTACAATATTTTGCATTCAGACTTCCGCAGGACCATTTGCACCACACACTGAATTCCGCTACACAATCCAGGAAATATTAGTTAACTTCAAAGAATATGTAAGTGCCCGAAAAATTACCCTGTAGAAAACTCGACTAATGCAAGGGCGTGTATAAAAGGTACTCAATAAGGAAAGAGGTCCCAAACCAAATATATGAAGTAACCGTAGTCCAGCTCTGGATTCACTTAACAGGAGGGATTTTTAACACAGCTGAGCTACTTGTGTTTCGCATAATGGAGGTCGAAATGTCATAATTTGTACATGCAAGCATAGGGGCGGATATGTATTTTTTTTTTTTGAGTTGATGATTTTTACTTATGGAATGCATTGTGGCAGAACTTAGGGAAAAGAAGGGATAGCGTAAAGAAAATATATGCTAAAAAAGACATATGGCACTCGGGGACTGCCGCGGTAAAGCTATTGCATAGCATTTTTTTATCAACTTATGCAATTATACGTTTTGTTTAATAACTCGGTTGTTATTCTGGCAATACTGTATGTTAATAAAATCAAAATCAGTAGCATACTTTATGGGTTAACATACATTGGCGGCTGTGCACATATTATGTAACGTTCCAGGGGTGGGTGGGGGGGGGGGGGGGGGTTAAAGATTTGTTACGGATAAAGATTTGTTACGTAAAAAGCGATACGAGGGGGGTGGGGGGTATAAAATCTCTGAAAACAGCGTTACGTAATATGTGCACAGCCCCTTGGGCGATTTAAATACTTAAAAAACAAAAGACTTAAGAAACAAACTTAGTGTTAGGTTTCTCCAGGGTTTAAAAAAACTAATATATTTAGTAAAAATTCCCCTCATATTCCATCATTTTATGTGACAACTAGAAAAATATTTACCTGGTGTTGGCTGAAGTGGTTACCGCCTTGACTACTAAGCAAACAATGACGTGGGGCCTGGGTTCACACCCTGGCCAGAGCAAGTCAATCAACATCATTAATTTCTGTAATGTACATTAGTGAGACATTGTATTAATTGTTGTCGGACTATTTAAGTGATGAAGGCATAGCACTGGTCACTAAAAAACTGTTCTGACAGCGATTGATGATGTTCCAAGCTAATGAACACAACATCGCCCTCCTTCGTCGGTTAGCAGAAACATCGGCGAAGTAAAACATTTATAAAAATGCCTGCCAATACAGCTTAACAAAGTTAATGCGTCTCCCTAACACCGGAGGCGCCTCAACCCTGCTATAAAAATTAACATAACGCGCAAAGCAGAGTTGTAAATGAGTTAAGCCTTCTACATTTTCAACATCTATCATCTCTACTCTATCCCTCTCTCTGAGTTCCGGCACAATGCACTGCATACGTAGGGGTCATCCCCTGAATGCTGGTCCTAATTAAAAAAAAAATAAATAAATTTCCAGTTTTCTAAAAAAAATTTTGTACTTGACAACTAGCAAAATTTTTTACTAGTACACAAAATGAAAATAAATTCTCTGTAATATATTGTTCAGCAACAATTTCATGTCAATGAAAACTAGCCATCCACACAAAAATGCAAAAACACACATATACAAAATATTCTTTTCATACAATATGGCGCTATCAAAAATACCAAACAATAAGATATATGCCAATCCAACCAAACACAACTTCGACTAGTTGACAAACATGCCGATCTTACAATGACTAGTATTTAAAAATTTGTCTCCTTGAATCAACAACCAGCAACCCAAAAAATTTTTCAAAATATGACTTCAGATCGATTACTCCACCATTAACAGAAGTTTGAAGATAGGCATTTTTCTGTGACGTCATTCTGGTGACCTTTTTATTACCCCCCGACCAGACCAGCAATTTCATGTGTCTTAATACAAGCAATAACGTCGGCAGAATTAAGACGTCGAATTGCCAGTGTTCAAATATGTATTTGTGGTAGGGAAATCGTAGATATCTTAGAACACAAATATGAAAATTTTACTGAAGAAGGTTGTATATTATTTGTATTGTAAATTTTAATTACGGGCTTAATTGTAAAAAAAAAAAATCAGCATTATCAATAGTATGAACGTTTATATTAAAAATGTTGTGTTTTAATTTTTTTATTCTATTTGCCAAAAAAAAAACAATTTTCATAGAAATCACAATTGAATTTGACAGCATGTGTCAAAACATTATTGCTCAGCAATGTGTTTTATATACTATATATACATATATTTACATTTGTAATAGTTAAGAACTAAAGAACTGCTGATTAAAACAATTTTAGAAAAATTCCAAAAAGTATATTTTTAATTAAGGTAGAAATAAGAACAATGAAGATTTGGTGAAATGTTTTAAAATAATGAAAGCAACCGTCAAATTATTAAAAGGATAATATCAACAAAACAAGCCAAAATTTTATGAAATTTGCCAGCAGCCACACATTTATATTGGCTTCGATTTAAACAAGAAGCACAAGCAGTCAAAAACATTGGAAATTCATAAAACTTAAATATAATTTAAATGCCCAAATTACGTTATTTAAAATCTTTTTCATTGCGTTTGTTGAAGATGATTAAACGCGATTAAAATCATTCTTCGTCCATTTATGTTGAAAATAAAAACGAATTTTTATTTTTCCAAGAGAAAATTGTCATCATTGCCATTTAATAACAAAATATGGCAGCACCATATTTCAATTCTCAAATGATTTGTTAAGCAGCTCTGTATTTTACACACCGCAAGATTTTCAGCCATTTTAATTCTATTTATCGCACAATGTGCAGTTTTTCTGGATATGCACCGGAAAGTGCAAGTGTGTATGCATTGCATATCTAGAAAGAAGATTGATCGTAAAGATGTGTTGTAAAGTTTTGATTTCTCGTGTAAGATTAAAATAAGTACATACATACATATGTACATAAATATTAATTATGTTACTTTGTGAAAATTTATTACGTGGATAGTTTGTCTTAACAGCATGTAAGTTGATATTGTGCTAATGCTTTTTATACCTAAATATGTATATACATATGTACATACATACGTACTAACATATGTGTGTATGTACATACATAAGTATAAGTATGTATGCAGATTAAATGACTAGTATATGGTTTGAAACGCTAGTTGTTTTGGGAACAAATCTAGTTTAGTGACGCAGCTCCAAATGAAAAAAAAATTTACATAGGGCGATAGAAAATCGAAAAATAAGACGAAAATTTAATGTGGTAACTTTCTCGGAAACACATACTAGTTTTCGAGTTATTGGCCTCTGAAGTTTTTATATACATATGTATGTACATACGTACTTATGTACATATGTATACATATGTATGTACATAGCATGTGCGATTTCCCTTTGCATTTCTCAACGTACATAGAAGGACAATTTTGTATCATTTGAAAGCTTTTGACTAGATCTATGTACATACATACATATGTATGTATGTATGTATATAAGGGTGGGTCAATTTGTTCGGGCCCGAAAAACGACAAAGCGTATAGCAAGGTCGTAATCTACGGAAAAGTCTAAGAACTTTTCCCAAAGAAACCATGGTTCTAAAATCAAAATCGAGCTTCCGGTTTTTAAGAGAAAATTTGGTGCTTAGGACATCAGTTTGACTATTGTTATTTTAACATAAACCTCCAAAACCATTATTTGGGTAAATAATTTTCTATAAATGAGGACAGATATAGAAAGCTGAGAAAATTTCCTTAAAAATAAGCCCTCTTCCAGCGTTACGGGTAAACTATTCACCAATTGCAATTGAATTGCAATGAATATTTCCAAAAAAATAGCATTAGTTTCGGATTTTTGACAATTTGTTATCAAAATTAGAGATGATAGAGATGATGATACGGGTTCTTCGCAGCAAGGTTCATAATGAACCACGATGGTTCGCCCTAAAAATTTAGTATGGCGAAACTTGTAGGTTCAATCAAGATTGGCCCGCGAAGCATGAATAAGAGCGCGAACGGCGATAATTGCTGTCCGTGTAAACATACTCTAAACTAATTCATACATACATACATACATACATATGTACATAGAAAAACTACAAATCAAAAAATAAATTATCGGTTCCGTTTTGCCTTCATTATTTTTATTAACGGGTTGCTGCCTGTTTCTGGTCCTTTTTGTAATTTTATAGACAACAATAAAAGTAATCGCAAGAGCAAGGGCGTTGGCTTTTTTGACATTGAAAAAGCCTTTGATGCCATTTGGTATGACGGTTTGTTGTTCAAACTTAATACATTTGAGTTTCCAAAGTATTGGATAAAAATTATTATTTTATTTTTCATTCCCACACTTAAAAACCAGCAACGTAAGCACAAAACAAACATACAATCTTTTAATATCGCGTATTTGTAATATTTCGATAGATAAACCGCTAAGTTATCGATATAAGAAAAAAACTAGTGGGGATTTTCTCTATCAAGTTAACGATATACTCGTATATGTAAAGATTATTGTCGAATTCTTGTACTTGTACATACATACTTACATATGTATGTACATTCTTACACACTTATATTTTATATCTATTTGTTTTGTTTTGAAATACTAAATCATTAAACACTTATCAATAAATGTTATTCTTTTTATCTTCTCTCTCTTTCTATATAATAAATGAATGTTATATGAAATTAACCGAAAATGTTTTAAAATAAAAAAAATCGCTGGACAAATGACTAACCTCAAATCACAAAATAAAAACATCAAAATAACCCCACCAATCATGTCATTGCTTAAAAACATAATCATCCAAATAGGGCAACAATAAGAACATTTTGGTAAAGAAGGTTTTCATTTTAAAAGGCAGTAATAATACGTAATGATGATCCAACGATATGATCTGCGGCTCCGAAGGTAGTACGGTGGATAACGGAGTCGAGGTCGTAGCTGCAACAACTGCAGGATCAATGACAACAGCCAATGAAACTCGTAGCAACAACAATAAAAACAACACCTCCCACCACCACAACACTAGTAGTAGTGTAAGCAGCAACACAAACAACAGCAATCAAAATGCGACCACAGTGATCAGTGGAAATGAGGTATTGAGTGTGAGTACAGCCGATTTAGCACAAATGGTTAGTGGTACTCATAGTGGAAATGTACAAATAAGATCAGCACAGCCCTTAAGTCGTGCCACAAGGCGTATGATAAGAGGCCACACAACGCAAAATGCGGCTGGAGAAAGAGTGCTACTGATTAATTACATTTCACCCAATTCAACGAGCAATAATACACATGTAAATACCACCAATGCCACGATAATACATCCCTCAACATCAGCTAACACTACTACACGCCGAGTTATACAGGCCAGAGGAGCTCTACATCAAAGTAGTGGTGGCAATAATAGTGGCAATAGCTCTAATACCACTACCACAACTGCTACCCCGGTTTCGTTGGCTGGACTCGGCTCAGAAGTTACAGTCACTTTGAAACGTTCAAGTAAATCATCCCACAACGCAGGTCATATTATAAGGCAACAACAACAAAATCAACATCATCATCAAACAACTACCCCATCTAATACCATACAGGCAACAAGTATCAGCTCCAGAACACACATACAGTCGCCACCGCCTTTGGTGTTTACCACACACTCAGCATCCGAAATGGAACATCATGAGTTACACGAAGTGGAGCAAATAGAAGATCATACGGAACAGCAACGCCATCACCAGCAGCAACATCATCAACAACAACAGCAACAACAACAACAACAACAGCAGCAGCATCAAGTTATAATTCATCATCATGGCAATCAAGGCGAACACCAACAAGAAATTCAATATCATCATCAACCGCAACAACATCATCATACTACCGTACCGCATCTCATGTCCATACAAACCCAAACGCAAGCCACCTCCGCTGATATGGACGACGACGAGCTATTAGAATATAGTACTAGCAATGTTGATCAGGTGGTGGAGGCTGCCATGGCTGTCGAAGATGCTGAAGATGTTGAAGAGGTGGTGGAAACTCATCATATACAACAGTTGCATACGGTGCAATTACAAGCTCATCAACAGACCGAATGTCTGGAAGACGATGAGGGCGAGGTCGAAGAAGTTTATTTGCAATAAAGCTAAAAATTAGCTCACTAAAGGTGACTAAGAAAGGTATTTATAAGTTTTTTTTTTATTGTAATATTTTTAAAATTATTTTGTTGATTTTTTATTAAAGCTTTTTCACACTTCTTACATACATACATACACTTCTTAAGATCAAGACGAGTTAAATACTACCAATAAATTACAAAAAATGCATCATTATTTGTATGAAAATATATCTTATTGTTTACCATTTTTGACAGTCCAGGTCGAAATAGCCATTTTTGATGATGCCGTAGGCTAATAAAGCCATCTGGCATTAAATTAAGTTTGGTTTGTAATAATTGTTAACAACAACGGGTCTTTTCATATTTCAGATACAGAAAGACAGTTGAAATATTGTGTGCAGGTGATCCTGCAAAATATGTATATGAAAGTGTGAAAAAGCTATAAACTATTTCCTTAAAGCTACTTTTTTTATTGTACCTCCTCTTAAGTTGATCGAAAGAAATTATTTTCATTTTTTGAAAAACAAGCTCAACTTTTTTATGTACTTTACTACACTTGTGGGGCGATTCATATCGCAATCAACATATTATTCTATAGGTCGCCCTACAAAAAAAAAAAAAAAAAACAGATTGAAAAGTACAATGTATGTACATACATATATACAAAGATGGCTATATATACAAAATGCGTAAATCGATTTTATGATTATTCTATTAGACAAATGTCAAATGCATTAAAAATTTAAATCAATTCAAGAATAAGATATGTTGCCTCTTTTTAGTAAAAATTGCATTAAAACTTTTTATACCTAAAATTTGACGGATTCCTTCTCTTGGAAAGTAGCAAAAATCGAGTCAAGCCTCTTTTTTATATTAAGCCATCGTTATGTAAACGCGTACATATATGTACATATACCAGGCTAGTTTTGAAAACATCTTTCTTTAAAGGTACATGTAAAAAAATACTTTTTGAGAAGACAAATTTTCTAGATAAAAAATAATGTACATATACATACCTATATACTATATTTTAAATTGTAAAAAAGTTTTTTTTTAAATAAGTAAATAAGTCGGAGCCAGATCTATATTTTTGATACTGGTAACCTGTACAACATAACATAACTAACAAATAAGTCAAAACAAGGTAATATATTTTCTATACCATAAATTATGATTTCATAAATTTAAAATTTAGACCATTTATGTTTTACCTATTCCCAGTTATTTTAATCAAGATTTTTTTACGTTCGTAGAATCTTAAATTTTTTCATCCCACATTGAAAATGTTGATAAAAAATGTAGGGCTTCAATTTATTTAATTTTTTTAACATTTGATAGTTTCAATGGAATTTAAATAAATTTTATTAAAAAATTAAAAATATCTAAAGAAGTTGGAAAATACTAAAGGAACGTATGATTACACTACATATGTTCAGACATACAAAATTTTATTGAGTCAATATATGGTTTATTGACAAAATTAATTTAGTGTTCACATATACAGAATTAACCGAACTCAACAAGCTTTGACAGCTGGAAAATAACTTTGCTTTTATTTTAAACTGGCCTCATTACAGCCATTCTCTTTTTCTGTATTTTTAAACCTACATATTTATTAAAAAAATGGTTATTTTTGTTTCTTTTTTGTTATAAATTATAAATTTTATTTAAAATTTTTTTTTAATAAATTCAATTTATTTTGTTGACATACATATGTTATTTTTTTTTATTTATTTATTATTCAGAAAAAAAAATTACATTCTTCGTTTTAGGCCTTAGCGTCTCTAGGACATTATTGGGGCGAGTTGGCAATGTAGTGTTATATAATAAGATGTTATATAAGAAGCATATGTATTTCTTGAATTCAAAAATTTTTTAAGTATGGCTTAAAAGTTGAGATTCTTGCAATGGCTTTTATTTCATTTGGAAGCTGATTGAATTCGCGGCAGTTGGCATATTCTAAACGTTGTTTTGTAGTTTCTAATCGACACCTCTTTACCGCTAGATTTGTATTGTTTCGAGTACTGTAATACCTCTGGTTGATAGTAAATTATACGCAATGAAACCCAATATTTCTTACAGCTTTATACATGTATGTTAATAGTTGCATTTTGTATAATCCAAAAACGGGCAATATTGTTTTCGATATATCTCTGTATAAGGATACTGTTGAGTACATTATTGGAAGATTGTAAACAAGTTTCAACGCTTTATTTTGTAATCTTTGAAGGGATTTGAGGTTTGTTGTTTTCTTGTAGGCATATATCATTGGTAAGTAACTCAAATGACTTTGTATTAGAGCTTTGTATAATAGAAGTAGAAATTTTTAAACTTGTAAAGTATACCCATGGCTGGAGCTATTTTATTCTTTAAATATTGGATATGATTACTTTGAATTTGCATTCCCAAGTATGTTACAGTGTTACTTTCATTAACTTCCGCTTCTCCAATATTATCTTTAAAAAGTGTAGAGTCAGGACTAGAGAAATATGGTCGAAATCTTATTATTTTTGTTTTGTCTTTATTCAAAGATAATTTATTGATTCTGACGTTTTCCAGCAAAACAGTGGCATCATGTTGCTTTTGATATTTCAGTATTACCTCATGGTTGTACGGATAAAAAAGGCTTACTTATATCATCAGCATACATCATGATTTTACCATACAGTTTAAGATTCGATATATTATTTAAGGCCGTGCCGCACTATCCTACACAATCGTACGACTCATTGACAGGAAAATCTTGCAAAAATCTAACCGACTTTAAAAAATCGTTTCAAAATGGTGTTGTAGGTGCCACACTATCATACAAATCTTATGCCAAAACATCTGGTTGTCAATAAATACTCCTCTGATCGCATGAAAAATATCATATTATGAAAATTTTCATAAAATTTTACAAATCGCACGACTTGCCAAAAAAATCTGTCACACAGTTGCATTTTTAGTCCACACTACCATACACACCTGAAGCACACCTTATTTTTCTAGTAAAGCTTACAAAAGGTATTACGTTATATATTCTAACATGTTTAAGGTCACAAAGCCATAAAAAAAAATTAATACCAGTTAACAATATTTTTGAAACAAATCAAACACAAACCCTTAAATATCTCAATATAAGAAATAATGGACTTAAACCACTTTCAAAATAAACGACTCATATATTGGACAACAAGGTCAAACGCTTTTGAGAAGTCATAAAAAGCTGCACCAACACCACCATAACCATTGTCCGGACTATCACATATATAGTTTACAACATTTACAACAGCCTCCTGTGTACCACTCACTCCCTTTTTTGAAGCCAAATTGAAACTTGTATAAGAGATTATTTTGCTCTAGAAATTGTGAGAGTTGCTTATGAAGTATTTTTTCGAAAATCTTGTCAAAGATCGGTAACAAAGCTATGGGTCTAAACTTATCAACTGTGATTGCCCTCATGTCCTTCGGTATTTATTATTTTGTTAAAGATGTCTACCAGTTTTGGAGCTACTAAATCCTTAAGTTGTATAACCACTTTACTTGATATGCCATCATGACCTGGACTTTTCTTAGCATTAAGATTTGAAATGATTTCCATAATCTCTGTTTCATTTGTGCCTATAAAACTAAACTGGTAGCTGGATTGACTAAGTGTATTCAGACTATTGCAGTTGTCATAACTGAATTTAGTTATCTTGTAGTGCCACTACTGGCATTTCCATCCCTGCATATGCATATCTGATGCAAAAAGTGGAAATATAAAAAAAAAAATATGAGGACTGTAATAGAAGACGAATTTGAATTTATTTCTAAACCTTTTAAAAAAATGAAAAAATAAAGTTTTATAATTTTATTGTAATGTTTTATTATTTAAAATATAATGATTATATAAATGATATATTGCAATAGGATTAGGTTTTAGTTTATATTGTTGCAAAAAATTAGCAGGTCTCCAATTAAATTGAAATATTCTACTTCAAAAAGCTTCATCTTTTGGAAAGATGTCATTATTTGACAAGATGACAACTGGTGTTCTACTTATTATAGCGTCGCCTTGGTACTTCACTTTAGCATTACAAGTGTCACCACCCAAAATGCATTTTAAAGTTTCTGTTGCCGCTGGTTCCATCATTGGCTCATTCCATAATATAATACGTCTATCCACACATTCTTGCAATGGGAAAGTACAATATCGGTTGAAATTGCCCATTTGTCCAAAATTCACACAATAATGGACAACAGCGTCAAAGAAGAAATTTTTTCCTGCATTGGGTGCTGAAAGTATAAAGATAGAATTTTTTTAGGCACTTTTTTGTCAAGAATATTAAAAAGACATGTATAAAAATAATTTATTTGATTAATGTTATTATAAAATTGATAATTAATAAGACTTTCTAAAGCCTCAATAGATTCTTCTATATTCATATAATACAGGCATGTTCTGAAATCACGGTGATATCAAATCACGACCGTTTTTAAAATCACGGAAGTGATATTTAGGTGTTCTGAAAAGCACGAGATTTTTCATTTTTAGCGGTGATTTCATTGTTCTAAATCACAAACAAACAGCTGATTTTTTCTGTTTACAAACATTTTTTTTTGTATCTTTAAGAAATTTATCACAAAAATATAATAAATTTACGAATTAAAGTTAAAGTTTTTGTAAATATATTGTAAAAATGCCTGAAGAAAGTTCGTTAGCAATAATTGATCTAAAAGCAAAATTTAAAAAGAAACTGCAAAAAATACATCGTCCCTAAATTTGTAAATTTTTTAGGTTCTTCTAAGTAAAATAATTAACTTTATTGCAAAAACAGATAAAGAACAAATCACTTTAAGTGTGCGTGATAATTTTTTGCAGATTTTAAAGAAAAATTATTAAAAAAAACTTAAAGTGATTTGAAATAGTCATGCTGTTAGCTGACCGGTTTTAAATCACGAAATTTCCAACATTTGTGCGTCCAGAACACCTTTTCAGTGATTTGAAATCACTTTACGAAAAAGTGATTTTCAGAACATGCCTGATAGTTATTATAATTAGTAGTGGGAGAATTAAAAATTAAATTTTGTGGGTCCACTGATGAAAAATGTGTATATAGTTCTTCTACACTTAATTCATTATAAAAAGAACCATGTATTTTCATAACATTTATCATTAGAGGACTTATTTTATTAAAAAATTTATACTTAGACTGCATGTAGATATTAAGAGAAAATATATGATTTATTGGCGAAACTGGGTACCGCCGTAAAAAGAGGATGAGTTCATCACCCTTTCCTCTCTTTTTATGTTCGGGATTTGAGTGACATCCTTTGCTACTACTGCCATCAGTTTTTGAATCAAAATGTTCTTCGGGTCGACAGGACTTGAAGTCATAAAAGTTGACCGCATCTCGGCTTCCTTCCACCAATTTTTCTTTGCCTCATTTGAGATCTTGCTGAAATTTTAGATGTCGAGCTTCACTACCTGGAACCCAGTTTCGCCGGGCGATGTCCATGTACAGACATTGTCGCCCTTCCTTCTCGAAATAGACTGAGATATTACACCAGTGCTCAATGGTGCACTCGTAATTGGCAATAACTCGTCTAGAATATCTACGGCCGACTTCTGGATAGGATTTGATAATATCGATGATGGCACGTCTGCAGTTATAATTGGAGTAGGTACAATCGTGGATAATATGGAAGTGGTCCCCATGTCTGCACACGATAAAGATGGCCCCGCGATGTTGGCCGAGTAATTTTCGATGATTAAATCGATGAGTTCCTGTTCCATAGGTGTTTTCGTAAACATCGTGCAAAATTCGCCTTCTTGGGCATACTTCATGAAATCCTCCAGAGATAATTTGCTTAATTCGATCTTGCGGAGTTTTAGGCTTTTTAGTAAGGTTAACATCCCGTGAGAAATCGTAATAATTGTTCTCTTCCATGATAGATTGCGTTTTTTTATACATTGACGTTCTACATTCTTCAGCACGACTAGAATTAATTGAAGGAACGCTCTTTCCCACAGGAGTTCGACTACTTCTAGGAAATTCATCTCTGTAGATGCTGGTTGATGACACGGAATTTCGGCTTGAGTTAACCCAAACTCGAGTAGCGGTAGCTCTTGTATTTTCTTCGAAGTTTCCTCGTTGAAACCTAGCTCGTTTAAGATGTCTTGCGTCTCCGGAATTTGAATCGCTTCCTGCTGAATTGGTTGACTCACTTCTTCCACGCTTGATTCGGAGTCGCTGCTGTCGTCTATAATTGAGTTGATTGCCTTGCTCAAATTTGATGGTGTTGGTGCTGGGATGACTGTGTGGTTGGTAATATTCACTTTCTTTTTCATTCGTACCATTATATATACTCTTTGATAACACAACTGAATTAACTTGTAAAAACTCGTTTTCACTTTGTTCACACTCAGTATTTGAATTTAACTCGCTGTATGTACTATAATTATAGCTACAACTTGATGAATGGCTGCTGACACTTGACATTGATTAATGAGTTGTAACTAATTAATTCCGCCTTTTATATAATTATATTGTTATTATCAACATTTGCAATCTAACTTACACATGTGTAAAATGGCAACTGTAAACACATCGGTAAATATCTATAACACACCACACCTACTACCCCACCCAGTGGGGTATGTGTGTGTGAAAGATCAAATTCCAAACGCTATGGCATAACCATGGGCTTCGCCCGCTGCCAGCGATACATTTCTGTATGTACATAGCTTAAGAATAAATAAAGAAGATGTTAAAAGAACAGTCTAGACTGAATCATCAAATGGATAACATATTTTTCATTATAAAAAGGGTGAAGTACGACATGGCGATAAGTGTAAGTCTACACACCCCCATTCTCACTAGATCAGTACTATTATTTTTCCCTCTAGTTATTGAATAATTAACCTAATTTATTTCTACTAGCATCCACCACTCTTTCCTCTTTTAACCCTAACACTGACACTATTTACATATGTAAATATTTCAATTTTTAAATGGCTAGAAATTTGATGTTTTTGGCACGATTTGAATAAAATTTTTACTCAGTGGCTAATTTTTTATGCTCTTTCTAAAACAAAAAAAAATTTAAAAAATTTTATAGTATACCGTTATTTTTTTTAAATTTTTGACTTTTTCTTCATAATCTGACCCTATTTACATTTGTAAATAAATTTAATTGGTGGGTTTATTTGGGGATAATTCATGTTTTTATTATAGATTTTCTTTGAAAATATTAATTATTGTATAAAATTATATAATCAGTCTGTACAACAAACATTACATTTCGTTTGAGTTTTGCTATGCTCGACACAAATTGGCTTCTTACACTGAACACATATTTTCCGTGTTGAGCGTTTTCTCTTACTTTCTTCGTGATAGCACATATAGCAAGCACCTTTTATTGTTGAATGTCCGCGATCGTCTTCATCTGGAATAAAATCCACAGATGTGGAGCTATTCAAGGAATGAATCGGCTTACCAATTATGCATTCAATTGCATTTTTTGTTGGAAAATATGAGACAACCCTTGGAATGCTTGACCTCTTCAATATCGTTGGCATACACAATTGTTCCGCCAATTCTTCTAGAAACAATCGGCGTCCACCTATTATAAAAAAAATAAATAAAATTAATACATAATCCAACTTAGCTCTCAGCAAATATGTAAATATAATTACCTTTTCTACATGTAAAACGTGACGGATTATTTTCCGAATATATTATATACGCAGCAAGAGCAGATATGTCGATCATATTATAAAAAATAGCAAGAGGCCAACGATTTGTTTTGCGTTTCGTGGTATATTGCCCCAACATATGATCCATTACATCTACTCCACCTTTTGTATTATTGTAAAATAATATTATATTCGGTTTTTGTTTTACGTCGGAAGTTGTGTTGTCACATGGCATTGTTGAAAGTAAAACGACTGCCTTGTTTTTTTTTTGGTACATAAGAACAAATTGTTCTGTTTTCTCCATAGCCGAATATTGTTGAATGTTCTGCTCGTTGCGGCGAGGATTTGAACTCTGAGGGCAAACATGCTTTATTCTTTTTCATTGTTCCAACCATAGATAGTCGCCATTTTGTGAGTGCATCTGCCAATGAAAGACTTGTGAAGAAATTATCGCATGTCACATTTCGTCCGGTGTTTTTATACTGTTTAACTAGGTCTTTCACGACTCGCTCTCCTTGATTCTTCTCTCTTTCGCTGTCTGATTTGCCTGTATATATTTGCCCAGTTAGGGGATAGTAGGATTTTGCATCGCATACCCACCACAGCTTTATTTTTTTTTTTTTTTTTTTTTTTTTTAATTAGGACCAGCACTCAGGGGATGACCCCTACGTAAGCAGTGCATTGTGCCGGAACTCAAAGAGAGGGATAGAGTAGAGAAGATAGATGTTGAAAATGTAGAAGGCTTAACTCTTTTACAACTCTGCTTTGCGCGTTATGTTATTTTTTATAGCAGTGTTGAGGCGTCTCCGGTGTTAGGTAGACGCATTAACTTTGTTAAGCTGTATTGGCAGGCATTTTATTAATTGTTTTACTTCGCCGATGTTTCTGCTAACCGACGAAGGAGGGCGATGTTGTGTATATTAGCTTAGAACATCATCAATCGCTGTCGGAACAGTTTTTAGTGACCAGTGCTATGCCTTCATCACTTAAATAGTCCGACAACAATTAATACAACGTCTCACTAATGTACATTACATAAATTAATGATGTTGATTGACTTGCTCTGGCCTGGGTTTGAACCCAGGCCCCATACGTCATTGTTTGCTTAGTAGTCAACGCGCTAACCACTTCAGCCAACACCACCCTCTTTTTAGGGAAGGGATGGGTCTCGGTGGCAGCGTGGGGATGTCCCGGATAGTACGCTCCGCTGAGTATTCCACTTGGGTTTGAGGTGTTGTAGCAATACCCAGGCCGCCACCCACAGTACAGACTAGCAGCGATTGACCTCGCTATGGATGCCGACCCGTACACGGAAGTGACACACGCCAGCTCCTTTTCCGCCCAGACTATGCTCTCAAAAAAATCTGGTTGGGCCATTCGGGCAATTGCGGGGGGGAAGATGTCACCTGGGATCGGGAGTTGGGGTCCGGGCTCCATTGAAGGCTGAGGCGGTGAAAAGACCGGAATGTCAAGGCCGAATAGTTGGAACGAGTTTCGGGAAGTTGAGTTGTCGTCAATCAAGATCAGGATGGCATTACGACAGCCCTTGATTCGCACGGAATTAGCACATGGCATTGTAGTTGTTAATTCTTTATGATTTTTTTTTGTTTGTTAACAAATTAAAAAAAGAATCGTCATTCGAATTAATCCTCAAATATTTATATTTCTTATTTTACTTAACACGCGCGAACTTATTGTCTACGTTTTATTCAAAGCGTGAGATTCAATAAGTCAGCAGAATTTTTTGATTTTAAATTTAGTTTCTTTTACATTTTTTTGTTTGTTACCGTTTAGTTCCAGACAGAATGAAATTGGATATTTGTCTTTTATTCTGCTAGAGCTGAACGTGTGAGAAAAATTTATTACAACGGCAGCATATGAATGAACGATTTCCGGCTACCAGCAAATATTTCTTTCTTTTATTTTTTTTTGATTAGGATAAAGTATGTTCGAATAGATTACATGATAATAGACTATAATACACAAAATTAAAATAAATGCATGATTCGTTGGATCTCTGTGGTGTTGCCGGTCTGTTGTTTGGATGAGATCATAGTGGAATGGTGGTCATCATTCATGATAAAATAATGATGTTTGGGCCATAGCGGCAATTGTTCCAGGTCGAGGATTGACGATTTCAGCTTGTACTGATCTTATTTTTCTTTGCATTGGTTGGGTCAGTCTATAGTCTCGTCCAGACATGTAAGTAAACCATTCTGCAGGATTATTAGACAAAGGCTCTCTAGTCAAATCAGTTTCAGAGAGTGATTCCAGAGCTAATTCTTCTACTTCATCATCGGCTCCACTGGCCTCCTCTTGATTAGCTCTCCAATCGTTTACCATGACCTCATCCGGCTGAGTAGGAGCCATGAAAATTCTTCCAGAGTGCTGTCCTCTCGGTAAAACATAACCAACCCATTGAGCACTTCGTATAACACCGGCGACATCTTTCTCTAGAAAGAATTTGGCATTAAGAGATCGAGAATTACAAAAAAAGAGACCAATGATATGTAACCATGTATGCAAAGCAGGATTTATCCTGGCTGAAAAGGCACTTCTGGTAACTAGACCAAAATCTACTTGGTAGGGAAAGTAAGAATACATCATTCCGGCTTCTTCCACTGATGATGACATTTTCCGAAATTCTGTTCCGACAGCAACGTTACCAATCCAATATACTATTTCATGTGTTGCGGATAAACCTGCAATGGAGGCCGTTTGGGTTAAACTTTGAATGGCAGAACAGTCTTTCAGTCGGGATCCTATTGTGGCAATTCGAATATCTGCCCACTCGTCTGATTCAAATCGATAATAAAACATATCGATAGCTGCTACAGCTGTTTTAAATCCAGGATCATTAGCCCACTTTAAATGGAGTCTTAAAAGAGCAGTTAAATTAGGTGGTTCAGCACATCCACATGCTTTAATCAAATTGGTAATGTTTCTGATCAATGCAGCTTCATAAGCAGGTTCTCTGGCCCTCTCAAAAAAAGAATCATCATTCGAATTAATCCTCAAATATTTATATTTCTTATTTTACTTAACACGCGCGAACTTATTGTCTACGTTTTATTCAAAGCGTGAGATTCAATAAGTCAGCAGAATTTTTTGATTTTAAATTTAGTTTGTTTTACATTTTTTTGTTTGTTACCGTTTAGTTCCAGACAGAATGAAATTGGATATTTGTCTTTTATTCTGCTAGAGCTGAACGTGTGAGAAAAATTTATTACAACGGCAGCATATGAATGAACGATTTCCGGCTACCAGCAAATATTTCTTTCTTTTATTTTTTTTGTTTTATTTTGTCTACATTGCACTTTATTTATTTATTTGATAATTTGCAATTTAATTTTTTTATGATATTTTTTGTTTATGTTTTTTCTTTAGTTTTAGTATAAATAATTTTGAATTTTAATAAAAATCATCATAACTGATCAATCAATCAACCTGCGTTTTTCATTAATTCACTACAAGTTATTCTGGTGTACCACTCGGATAACTTTCATTTCTACAAAGTTACTATATAATAGTTTGGTGAACTACCAACCTATTAGTCCTTTTTTTGTTATTCACTTATTTATTCCGTTAAGCAAGGCAAACGAGCCTAAGCATTAACAGTAGTTACCGAGGGGTTGAAATCCCGGTCCCCGTTTGCGTGACCGGTGTACATTACATTTACACGTCCCGAGAATATGTATGAGTCCATGTGTGCGAGGATATAAGGCAACAAGCCACGGTTTCCCAAGTACGCGGAACGGACAGGAATGGCCACCCAGTTTATGTCTATCCCATCGGGGGAGTAGTATGTACGACGGCCCGAGATGTAGTTGGACCCGGGCAATACGCCAGACATCCATGTAGAGAAAGATGGCAGCGACATAGCTATTAGGTTGTACTGCACGGGTGGGGGACTCAGGTACCTCGTCTCCGTGTAGGCAAGGGTACAATTCGCCACAAATTTGTGTGGCGTTGGGTCTAGACGGTAGACCTCCGGGTCGAAAGACAGAGCCATACACAGCAACCTAACCAACGGGGCAACGTCCATGACAGTGCCAGCGTCATCGCCGGCGACACGCGCAAGCCCCATGACCGATGTTCCGTCACGGATGAGAGGGCCACGTATTATATTGCCCAGTGGGGCACTGGCCGACTGGTCCTGCAGGCGAGCCTTCAGGGCAGACAGTAGCATAGAGTCGGGCCGGTGGTTTTCGCGCTCGAATTTCGTCTCGTAGGTGTTAACCGAGAGGTCGTGGATCGGTATGTGACTGGCTCTCCACGTTAGGATAGGATCGTCATCCTGTTCTTCGTCCGCGGGGGGGACCTCACGCTCCGCGTTTTGGGAGTGGAAATAGAACTGCACGTCACGGCCCACCACATCCAGTGCACTCAGGTACGTGACGATACGCGCGGCTACCGCCTCAGGTGTTGTAGGGGCGGAGTCCTGTATGATGGCACGCCCAAGCGCCAAGCCGAACGCGGAGGCATTTAGCCCTGTTGCAGCGCACAAAGAAGCGTACCCTTGGGCATTTGCACTCCAAGACGAACGTATTAAAGTGCCCCAGTTGATGGATATTACTGCCTGGTTCTGCGGGTCCCGAAAGTCCAACAGCATGGCAGCGAGTGAATGTGCAAGGAAAGAGATGTAGGTGGCTGTGTATCTAAAGTCGTCGTCAAGGTGACGCAGCTGTACTTCATATGACGTAAGTGCGATCGAGTTCGCTCCAAGTAGGAGGCTCGACCGCCGCCTCGTCAGTGAACGGACTTGCGCCTCGCTCAGCTGCGCCCAAATTGTATGAAGGATGCCTCTTGGACGGGGTACGTCGTGTACCGCGTCCTCTCCTTCTGGAATCGGTTCCTCTGGCCATTCGCGGTCCTGAGGAGGTAAAGGACGGGCGCCCCCAGCGCATCGCGGCGCATACCCATCCCGCAATTGGGAGTAACACACAACAAACCCACGCGACTGGGTGTTGTGCGAGCTGATCGTGTACTTTTTCGATCCACACTGTGAGACTTGATCTAAGGGGGCTGTTAAGGTGGTGAGTGGTGCCGTGCGGTCGCCCACCCCTGGCAGAGGGTTGGAGAACCACCGGGAAAGGAGTTCTTGTTGTTCCAGTTGGCTCATGATGGTAGATTTCTTCCTCTGTGTCAGATGTGAGGCTGTAGCTACTTAGCATCGTTTGTTAAAGCACGGTAGAGGTTGGGTTTCGCATAAACTAGCCACGCCAACTCGTGGTTAGGTCCCAGTATTTACTGTCAACTACGCACTGGGAGTACGCAGAGGGTCAACGTGGGTAGAGCGTACCTCGTCCATATTTTGCAGGTTTCGACGGAATGTACTGCGTAAACTTGGTACGTCCTCTAAAAGGAAAAAGCTGTTCATCGACAGTGATGTTTTCCCGAGGTCTGTAGTTTTGACGCAAATTTGCATTTAGCATTTCAAAAATTTCCGATATTGGAGCTGCTTTGTCAGTTGCGCATCTTTTTTCTCTTGAAGCTTGCTGATCAAAGCGAATATACCTTGAAATATCTGAGAAGCGTTTTAGGGACATAGCTGCTCGGTACAAAGGAAATGAATTTTTTTGCCAAAGCGACGCAAGTATCTCAGAGTTGGAGTTATGACTACCCATTGCTATAAGTATGCCAAAGTATGCACAGAGCTCTTCCTCAGTTATATCCACCCAATCATATTTTCTGAAGAATTTTGGAAAGGTTATATTAGAAGCAAGATCACAGGAAATATCACTTTTACTTACTTTGTGTTTTTTTCCACAATTCGACCACTTTCCAGCTTTTGGTACTCAGCTTTGCCTTTTCTATTAGTATTTCTGCAAATAATGGATTGAATTGTTGGATGCATGATATTCAAAAAAGTATCAATAATATTCAAGTGCTTTGTATTCGGATTGGGGCCAATAAAACGAATTTCACGAAATATGTTTTGCTGTCGCATGCGTTGCAAACCGGGTGGTGTTTTGCTCCATTTTGTTCCGTCTTTCGCAAGGAAAAAGTCCTGGTCTTGGTTCTCTGGAATATCAGCTTCTTCTTCGATCTCATCCTCAATGTCTGAGTCACCTCCGTGTCCCATTTCTACGGGACATTCCTCGGTTTCAATATCAGAGGCATTACCATCACCAGCATCGTTTACACAGCTCGAAGTAGCTTCTGCTGTTAGTTCTTCATCATCTGACTCAATGCCCTCAATAAGGTTTTCAAAATACTTCATTTGCATATCATACGGAAGCCTATAAAAAAACATAAAACTATATACATACATATGTATGTATTTCATATTTTTCTTACCGGGCCACCGATGAAACACTCAAAACTTTAAATTTGTTATTTCTATTTTCCATTTTGATTATTCAATTGTTCACAATTCACAGTTTACACCACGAGAGACTACAAAGAACCGAAGAAGAAAGATCAGCATACAACAAGTAAAAGCAAATATAACGGTACTCTCAAATGCAAAGAACAAACGCAACAACAACAATTAAAACATATGTAGATAACGCACAAAAAATATTTCCATGCAAAAAACGCAACAACAACAATTAAAACATATCGCACAAAAAATATTTCCATGCAAAATGTATGAAAATAAATATATTTACAAATGTAAATAGGGTCAGTATTCGAAGAAAAAAATTGGTGTCGGTGTTAGGGTTAAAATTACTTATTGCCTAATATATCCCATCTTCACTTCACTTGTTCTTTAGCAATTTTGTTGATTTGCCACACTTTGAATAATCTAGATAAAAATCCTAGGGCAACTGACAATAGTGTCATAGTGCTGAATGTACTAATTAGTCCTGATATGAATCCAGGATTAAGAACAGCCTGTTTAACTGTTTCTATGTCAACACTGTAGCCATACTTCATGACAGTTCCCTTCAATTCACCCTTAAATGTATATTTAAAGTTGATGTGTATGGTCTTATTGAACACTGGTATATCTATCATGCATATCTTGCTATTGTTAACAACTTCTAATTTGTACAAGTCATAAGAACAGCTAAGGTATTCCATATTGAGACTGCAATTTGATATTATTAGTACTATGCCCTCTGTCTTAATGTTGTACGCTTGTATTATAGCATATGGTGTTGTTGTACATCCTGTGCATGCATAAGTATCAATGACAGATATTTCACATTGAGGTTGTTCAACGTGTAATTTGTTTATATTGATATTCCCTATTAACATGTTAATTACTGCTATCACCTCACGTCTGGATTCTATCCTGTACTCTCCACCTATATAGCTGACATCAACCTGTTCTAATGTGTTAATATTGTTCTTCAACCTATCAAATTTAGATTCAGGATAATCACACACAACTTGACATGAAGATGTATGACACTGTATTAAATGGTTGTTGTAAGTCATACTATTTTGGTCAAGGCTAATCTGTAAATCTCCAACTATATCTGATTGAGGCATGTTCTGATTAGAAATTTGTGACCTATAGGCTTTACTGTTAACAACAATTAGCCCATTATCAGTAAATACTTGTTCAGAGCTGAAGCTGGTCACGTAAAGTGGCAAAGAGCTGCTTAGCTCATTTAGATTTGTTTTCGGGTTATTAACATTCATCACATAATTCATATGTACTTCTTTATATTGCACACTTATTTCAAGCTCCCAAATCTCAGAGCTTTTCACATATACTGGTGCCAACTGGCCCTTGATTTTCAATGCCCATTTATACCATGTACATGTTACGTGGTGAAAGCAGTAGGAATCACAGCCTAAGCTATCTGTTGCACACCCATAACGCTCTATCAGTGACTTTGACGCATTAACTAAGATAGGATTTTTGTTGTTTATTTTACACCCACCATTCCAGCAACTACCAGTTCTTTTGCATTCCCAATAACTCTTAATATCTAGGTCAAATGACGAAGTGTAGTACACTAAGTTGTACCTTTCCCGGTAATATGCCTTGTTTATTTTTATTTTCATAATGTTTCCGTCCATATCCTTGAAGCATAAGACCGACAATGTGAGTAGTGGTACTTCATACATGTTAGAGTCTTGACACCTTATATTATCACATATTTTACCAGTAGACGATATGTAAAGTGTGTTGTCACAACAATCTGACACAGGTAACACACTCGATGACAAGACTGCAGCCCCTATTAGGATACTGCTTAATGGTACCTTACTTTCAGTTCGGGCCAGGACCTTAGGGTATATCCTATTTCCCTTTGGGGGCTCATGTATGTCAATATATACACCTTCTGGTGCACTAGCATCTTTATGCAGGTTGTTGATACTATTGTTTAAGATTCTCTTAGTAGTTATCTTATCTCTAAACCTATAATTCTGACTAATTGGGCCTTTGTAATTTGGCATAGCATTATGTATGTTACGCTTTATAAGCCTATTAGTCCTTACAATTTCCTTGTGGTAGTTCCTCGAGTCATATTTGTAAACTATCCAATCCACCAATCTGGCTACGGTTGATTTAAATTTCTTGTTTGTACAAGCATAGAATAAACCCATAATCACCAATGATATTAAAAAACCAAAGCTGAAAGGCCACCAGAAATCTTCACACCTGTTACCGTGAGCTATAATGGTGGATTCCTGTTGCCGGGAATGACTGGTCGCACCTTGTTCGTTTGGCCGCGCTTTATTCTTTCTGGCTGGTTAAGATAAAACAAACTTCGATTTCCTTGGTTTAATTAAAAGTTTATTTTATTAAAGAACTTTAGTGAGTTTATTAAATAAAGAACTTTAATAAGTTTATTGAATAAAGAACCTTTTATCTTTTCTTAATTTAATTGAGTATCACTGTTTGGTCTCGTGCTTGTTGAATGTGAGAGTCTCACGTTGAAAAAAGTCAATAGCCGGCTAAAATTGTCCAGAGCCACTTAAATTGACGGCGGCAAGTGTGCTAAGTGCGTTAAGTTCACAAACCTATTTATATCGGTGTGCCTACACGAGGTTGCGTGTCATGGCATGAACATACCGCCCACCTTGAGCTATAGGCACAACAAAGAGCTACAAACGGACAAACATCAGTTGAATTCATATCTTTTATTACTTAAATATAGAGAAAAAGGAATATAGAAAATAAAAATGACAATTGTAAATAAATGATGTTTTGTAAGATGGATGCTCGCTTGTTCAAGCGATCCTTTGGGCTACGGGAATCATTATTGAGTACTCAGTGAGTTCGTGCTCCATCACCGTTCTCCGCTTAAATTCTGGCCGCATCGTCAAGAATCGGGTGCACTGTCTGATGGCATGTAGGCGTTGGCACAGTGGGCAGCCATAATTGGTGTCGAACCAAGCTCCTTCGGCCATAGTGCTCTGAAAATAAATGAGTAAATTTAATAGAGAAAGTGCAACGTGTATCAATGAAGTAAGTTAGGGATCGCATTGGTTCGGTAAACGAACCAATTTATGTATTGGCCTCGTGATCGTGCCATTTTGAGTTTTAATGTCTACTACTCGAACTCGTGAATCTTTGCCGGGGTACAATTTGACTACTCGGCCTAAGCGCCACTCTGTGGGGCAAAGGGGTTCATTTCGTAGAACCACAAGGTCATTTTCCTTAAGTTGCAGTGCGGAGATTTCCATTTCGTACGCTTATGGAGCTCCTTCAAATACTCGTCTTTCCATCGGCGGCAAATATCTTGTTGCATGGCTTTAACTTTACGCCATCGATGGATAATGCTTGTCGCTGAATTGAGCTCTTCGGGTTCAGCGGGCGTGAGCAGCGCAGAACCAATTAGAAAATGACCAGGGGCGAGGGCAGACAAATCTTCGGCGTCTTCTGACAAGGGGCCTAATGGACGTGAATTGAGACATGCTTCGATGGTAGCCAGTAGAGTTGAAAATTCCTCAAAGGTATATTTCAACTGGCCAGCCATTTTTTTAGATACATTTTGAACTTTTTACTCCGGCCTCCCAGAGTCCACCCATATTTGGAGCCGCAGCGGGAATAAAGTGCCATTTCAGGCTTTGGTGTCCGTATTTTTCGACGGCATTGTCACGAAGCTCCTTAACATGTTTTTCCAGATTGGAATCGAGGTCCCTCGCCGCACCAACGAAGTTCCTGCCATTGTCAGAATAGATGCTTTTCGGGCAGCCTCGTCGAGCAATAAAACGGGCCAGGGCAGCTAGAAAGGCAGGGTACGACAAATCACTAACCCCTTCAAGATGGATCGCCTTAGTTGCAAAGCAGACAAAGAGACACACATAACCCTTTGTAATTCGACAGTAGCGACCAGTGAAACTTTTAATTTCAAAGGGGCCAGCAAAATCGACGCCAGTGTTTGCAAAGGGGCGACTCAAGGTAGTTCTCTCTTTAGGCAACGCAGCCATTATCTGACCCTGTCTCATTTTGCGATGTAGGATGCATTCCTTGCAATTATTTATGCAGAACTTTATTAACTTTTTTGCCTTGAGTATCCAGCATTCATGTCGAATAACGCTGTGGACTAATCTGAGGCCGCCATGGTGAACCAATTTATGAATAAATCGCACATACAGTCGTGACAACGTACTATCATAGGCTAAGATTATTGGATGGCGTTCATTGTATGGCAAGTTTGACAAGGCGAGGCGGCCATTAGCTCGTATAATTTCATGATCATCAAGAAAGGGCGTGAGGGACGACAGAGGGCTACTTTTCTCGACATAATTTTTCTTGCGTAGACACTTGAACTCGTTTGCAAGGTATATTCGTTGAGGTAGTTGAAAGAGACGGTTTCTCACAAAGAGCAACTCTTCTGCCGAAATCTTTAGGGTCAAAAATTGAGCCGTAGTCCCTGAACTCTTGCGCGTAGCATTATAAAAGCGGAACATGTATGCGATTACGTGAGTGGCCCTTGATAAATCAGAAAACCTGTCTAAAATATCGTCGTTTTCCACAGATCTAGTTACAAGAGCCTGAATATTTTTTCTTTCCTCAGCATTTTCGAATTCTGAGGTCGAGTATGGCCAGGACGATTTTTCTAGCTGTAGCCACTTTGGGCCATGCCACCAAAGTTGCCAGTCTTTTAACTCCGCAGGGGTCAGCCCCCGGGTTGCTAGATCTGCAGGGTTGTCTTGTGACACTACGTGGTGCCAATTCCTATTTCCGACTTTTTGTAGTATTAACGCAACCCTGTTGGCTACGAAAGTTTTCCAGCTGCATGGGGGTTTTTTGAGCCATGCAAGCACTATAGTTGAATCGGACCACAGATGCAACGAGTAGGTTTTAAAAGAAAATTGAGGCATAATACTGTCGACTAATCTAGATAGCAACACTGCGCCACACAACTCTAAACGTGGAATAGAGGGTTTCTTAATTGGGGCTACCTTCGTTTTTGAGACTAGCAAATGTGAAGTCACTGTCTTATCTATTTTAACTCTTATGTATAGGGTTGCCGCATATGCCCATTCTGACGACTCACAGAAGCCATGAAGTTCTATGGACGCATTCGTTGCATACTGTATCCACCTCGGCACCCTAATTTCTGTGATGTCATTGTACCGATTGACAAATGCTTGCCAACTGCGCAATGAAACTTCGCTAATATTTTCGTCCCAGCCAATTTTCTGGAGCCACATTTGCTGCATTAAAATTTTTGCCGTTATAATAACAGGCGCCAGTCATCCAGATGGATCAAAGAGTCTAGCGATCACCGACAAAACTTCCCTTTTGCTGTACGTATATTTAAGTGGAATTTTCTATTCCGTAAAATAGAAGTAATCAGCTGAAGCATTCCATCGAATACCCAGAGTCTTCGCATTACTTTTATCATCGAACCTTAAAAAATTATAAAAAATTATAACAAAGGAGCTCGTTTGGATGGAAATACCTACGGAGGTTAAACAACCTGATTGTTTTAAATTATTCTTCTTTGTGTGTAGCTAGTGTTATGTTTAAATTAAAAGATTTATTTTTATTATTTATTTTTATTAACCACATGTTATGTTTAAAGTGTTACTTAGCCTTCACAGGGACCCGCTTTTTAAGGCTGGTGTTTGATCAGGTTTTTGTTATGTGTGTTATGTGTTAAGAACTGACTCGACTTCACTAGACTAGAGCTGACTCCACTGACTACGGGTCCATACCAAATCACCCTCCGCTTTTATACCCAATTTCGCTGTCTGATTGGACGATGCTGCTGACGTTCGCTGCCGCCGGCGTGGTCATTGTTAAGTGTGCTAGTATGCAAATTCAGCATATTCTGTAGGAAAGTTACTGGCATATACATGTATGCAGCGGTATTGCATCGTCAGCATATATCTGTGTATGTATGCAGCGTATGTTTTGCTGCTGTAGGTATTTTTTGTTGGTTGAGGGAAAATAACTCAACGTCAGTATGTGTGTGCAGCGTATGTTCTGCTGTCGCTGATACTTCTGTTGGTTAGGGGAAAATGACTCATAACATCCCTCCCCCCTTACGGACAAGAAACATCCTGTCTTAGGATGTTTCGTAGCCATCCTGCTGGAATCAAGTCAAAATAGATGTGTGTATGCATCCGACTACCTTGGCGATACAGCTTTGGCAGCTCTCGGAGTAATATGTAATTATCTCCCGAGCCTCGATTGCCTGAAGGTTCGCAGTTTACCATTAGTTGGTGACTGCTAAGTGTCTGTCGACTTGGTACGTTTGCTGCGTCACCAAGGAAAAAATGATGAAAAATATGATGTTGTTTCCAATAAGAAAACGCAGTAATACAGGTAATTTGAATGTCTGCATTAACTCGTTCCTCATAATTATATCGGTCTTTTCTTTCTTTTTTTTTTTAATTTGTTATTAAATTAATCTTTCCGATATGTTTCATTAAATTGGTGTAGAATCTGTTGATCTTCGTGCTAAAAACTAGTGTGTGTTTGACTATAGGTTCTGCTACTAAATTTTTGCTTTAATTATGCTGTTTATGTGGTTGCTGTTTTTAATTTTTTTGGTTTCTCTCGGTTTCCTTTAAATTTGGTGTTTCGTTTTGATTTATACTTTTAATTTATTTGTGGAGAAGAAAACAAAAACAAAATATAATTAAGTGATCGGACGTGTTTTTCAAAAATTAAATAAGTAATCGGACGTGATTTCGAATTATACCGAATTATACAATTTCTCCCTTTATAAAACCATACATTTATTAAAATTATGTGCAAATTAAAAATAAAAGTAAAAAAAAACAAATGTCTCAACAACACTCCGTTTCCTTGTTTGTTTGAAAAACATTTTTCCAAATTGTATATAAAAGGAATATCACTTGTAATTTCACTGACCCTTTAAGTTAACTAATCACAACAACTCAAGCAATGACAATTTATAAAAAAAACGTGATTTCATACAAATGTCGCCTGACAAACAAACCTCCTTCTTCCATTAATCAAAAACATCTTCTATGGATAAACACCTTTTAAAAAAAAAATCTTTAAAAGTATTGGAGACTGAAATTGAGCTTTCCTTTTTTCTTTTTCTAAAACTAGTCAAGTTTTGAGGGACTACAACTCTCTGTTTTCCACATACTAAAAATCACTTGCATAATTTGTATAATCAATGAAAATGCCAAAGAAATAGTAAAAAGTTTGATCTTTTAAAATGGCATTGACTGTTTGTTGTTCGAAATCTATATTTTAAGAAGCAAGTCTTTTTAGGTATACACAAAGGTTAGACATACATACATACTAATCATTTTACCATAATACATGCATACATTTTTTAATAACTTTAATTCCTGTTTTTAATGACAAGAACTTGCAGCAGCAATCACTGTCTTTAAGTAAATTAACTGTGATTGTAATTGTAACCTGTACGGGAGGTTAAACCACCAATTCGATGCAACAAAAGACAGACCTTAGAAGAAGTTTATAATGTTCAATCTGAAACCATTCCACTTCAAAAACACGACTGTATGACAGCTTAATAAATATCTAGACTACAGCGTAGTTAATGTTTACATGTTCATATGTATGTATGTGTACTTCACCCCCAATTCATTAATGATTTGTTTGCAAAAACAAACAAGTTTGAAAAAGTAAAATTTAAAATTTACTCTTTAGTTTCGCTGCCTGTCTCTACACAAAAAAAAGAAGAAAAAACAATTATCTCGAATTTACTTACTATACACATATTACTTTGACTGAAAATCAAATTACCAAAATATCGTTTTTCCTTTTTCCTGTTTAAAATCAAACCAAATCAAATAAGAATAAGAGAAATCCTTTTATATGTGTGTTGTGTTTTTAAACAAAATTGAAAAAAAAAAAAAAAAATACATAGGCAATTAGTCATGATCCCGAATCATGTCATCCTCAAGACTTCCTCTCCCCTCTTGCTTATCACGATTCTGTAAGCCCTTCCTTGCACCACTATGTCCTTTCTCATATGCCTATTCGGTCTCCAATTCTGTTTCATGTCCCGCAAGACAGTCGTGAGTGCAGTTCGTACTTCCGTGCTTGTCTGCGAGTCAAACTTGAGTTTAGCTTGTGCCGTTCTCATCTCTTCTCCATTGGTAACTCTCATTCTCCATCTACTCATCACTGACGCTAATAATCCTCTCGTAATTGGTTGTTGGTATTGGGTGTGCTTACCGCAAAATCTTCGTAGGCACTGGTCCGCATTACAAATCACGTGTAGGCCGCAATCCACCAAATTGGACTGCTGAATGCAGTCAGCGTACTTGATTGGAAGTAGATTCGTACAGTTGGTACCTTCTCTCTGGAACTGCCAGTGGTAGAGCAACCTGATGTAGTTTGCCGGCGTGTTCATATCGTGTGGTCTGAGTGAGTCGTATATTACTATACCGTCCTTTGTCACTGACGCCAATGTCCAGTGGTTCTGCTCCATGACAGGTATAATCACCAGTTGTTTGTTTGACAACACTATCCCCTTCAACCCGCGAGAAATTCTCTCTTGGCAGACAATTGAATCAGGTGCCTCGCCGAATCTCTTCAGTGCCTCATAAAACATTGCACTGAAGATTTGCACCTTACCCGCTTCCTTCGTGGTGAGTGCTGTCTTCGCCACCCAATGCAGGAATACATCTATATGGTTGTCGTTCAGCCAACCATTCCCCTTCAGTACATGGAAATCTTCCTCCGTCATCATCCTGACCCTCTTGCCGATTCTGTATTCGCAATACTTATTTGTCATAATTTTCTTTCTTTTTTTTTTTTTCTTTTATTTAAATTTATTTTGTTCACTGAGAAAAAAAAACAAACACTGTGCTTACTACTGATATCGTTAGCAGACTGTCGGCTTAACCACACGCTGATTTGTAAGTTGTATGCTCAAAAATAATTCTCTCATCCTTCGCTTCTTCCCCTTCTCTTTGTCTGTAACTTCGTCACTGAATTCTGTCAACTTTCATGTTCAGATAACTCACTGAGAATTTACTGAACTATTCTTATCTACATATGCATGTCGACGACTGACGTTATATATAAAAATCTTTTATATATAAAAATTTCTTAAATTTATTTTTATTATTATTATATACCCCCTTTTTTTTTTTTATTATTATTTTTTATAATTTTTTTTTGTCATTAACCTAAACTGCGCTGTCCTCCTCTGTCAGCGCGCCCCTAATTTGGGACCTTCTCAGTCCCCTCCTGGTTATTATGTTTTCCTGTATCTTAATCTTAACGTTGTTTTGTTTTCTGAACAATATCAATACCACTATTATTGATGCCAATATGGCAAGCAACGCGACGCCCCCTATTGTGGTATTTACCTGATCATGGAATTTCAGTTCCTAAATTGTTTCTAGGTTGTCTTCATGTTGTAGGGTGATATCCTGAAAAGTGAGGGATCGTTCCGTGGAGAACTTCCTCTGATACGATGGGAGGGCAAATGTTTGTGTGCTCTTATATATCTTGTTGCTGAAGCGTCTGCTGCCTATGTTGGTTCGCAGAAAGGGGTTTCCTTGTGACCGTTTATCCTACACAATCGGCAGTATAAGGAGCCTAATCTCTTTCTGCAGTTTTCCACATCGTGCCCGCTGTTTCCACAGAACGTACAGCTCACGATATTCCTGCACAGTGGCCCCATTTCATGGCCGTATTTTCCACAGCTCATACAGTATGGTGTGTTTAGCCGCTTCTTGCAGCTATTCCATTCATGTCCCATCTTGTTACAAAAACTACAGGGGACTTCTGAATCAATTACGTTGATGCTGTGCGTTGGTTCGCCAAACAATTCGTTGTGTCTCTCTTATTAGTGACATGCCGTTCCACTCCATTAAGATATTATACAAGTATGACTTCCATGGATTCTCAGAGATATTGCTGTCTCGGACAGCTAGTAACAGTTCCTTTCGGAGAGGGCGTGGAACAAAATCATGGTAGGACGAAACATTAGAGGAAGCGAATATTTTATCAATATAGATTTGAGGGGCATTATCAACATAGACATAGCCTTGCTGATTGAAAAAACCTTTTTTACGTTTGGTGATCGCCGGGCTGTGATTCTCCAGGGTAAACTCCTTAGCATTCGCGTGAACTGATAAAATGACTGAAAATTCAGCGTCTTCGCGCGTCCTGTACAAAGGGGCACCTTGTCCTGGCTCAGATTTGAGAAGGGTTAACAAGGGAACCCAGTTCCGATTCGGAGGAACGTAGGGTTCATTCCCCTCGATACTCTGGTACGCTAAAAGACGATTATAGAAGTCCCCAATCTGTGTAGTAAGGGAGAATCGAATTAGATTTTTGGCGACTGCGTTATCATACCCGCATCGCTCTAGTTCTATTACTAATTTATCATAGAAGCCAGCGGTCTGGCGAAAGAGGGCTCCACTTATAAACTTAAGGATGCCTGCAGGAGGCAATTGACGTTTCACTATGTGTAAGTGGTCCATATCATTGTCGAATTCTACCTCACCGAAGCAAACAGTCACTCCGGCTTGAGCCTCTTCACGGTTAATGTCATATCCTTTCTCACACATTTTTCGGTACGTCTGTTGAGTAATTATAGAAGCGTTTCTTCCCATCACCTGGCCCACTCCTCTGTACACCAATCCAACTTCGTGCTCACCCCAGAGGGCGATATCAGTTCGTCTCGTAAGTACATCTTCATTACTATAACCTACCACAAAACACGCTCCAGTTAGAGTAACACGGATTGATGGTCCTGCTCGCTCAGGAGTGGCAAAAGTGATTCTGATTTCTTCATCGTTGCCAGCCTCTTGGATATTTTCAGCCTGATTGTTGTTTTGTCCTTCAGCCATTTTATCTGCTTCTTTATTTATTTATTTGTTGTTTAAATAAATATTTATCAATCAAGTCAATTTAAAGATATAATACAAGTGATTTCAAAGATCAGAGATTAGATTTTAATAATCGAAAACTTTGTAGCTTGTATTATTAGAGATTAATTTAGACTTAACTCCTTTAATTTCCTGGCTTTTGTTTCCGCGGAGTATCCCCTGCTACCCGCTTTCCTTGCGTTGTTTATTAGGGTTTTTACTTTTTCCAACAGCGTCAAGGCAGGTGTTTCTTTCTCGTGTGATATGACTATTGTTGGTAGTCCTACTTCGTTTAGTTCTTCGTGCAGTGAAGGATTTGGTGAACTAGCTCTGTGAATTGTATCCAACTCTCTTCTTGCGTTTTCCAATGCTGTTTGTAGCCTTTGGATAGTGTCGTCTTGTGTCTCTATCAACTGCTGTTGTTTCAATTGTTTTTTAAAGTTTTCCTCACCAAGTCCTTTCCCTTGCAATTGTTTCTCTAATTCCGTATTTTCCTTTACTACGTCCTCTAATAAATTGTCTGTATATTCTATTTGTCCTCTTAGCTTCTCGCAATGGCCCTTTAGAAATGTTTTTGTTTCTTCTAGTTCTTCGATCTTCTTTATAAACTCTTGTGATCTATCTTTACTTAGCTCACTTATTAATTGTAGGACATAGCTTACTTCTTCTAATTTTGTCAGTCTTTGGTATCTTATTGTTTCCCTATGGTTGTCCAGGAATGTTTTGTCTGCTTCTAAACCCCTAAGTTCTGTCCACGCAAGAACTTGTAGACTGTCCACTGAATAATTGTACTTATCTATCCGTTTTATTAAGTCGTCTGTCTGTGTCTGTGGATTGGCCATTAAAGCTGTCTTCTACTTACCCATATTCCGCTGTTTGTCATCTTCATAGTAGTTTGTGGTTTTTGTGTTTATATTCACTTTATATTATTATTATTATTTTATATTATGTGTTGTTCGCAACCGCGCAGAATTTTTACAATCAAGGTAATTCTCCTTTTTTCTGATCTCCTTTAGCTCTTAGTCCTACACTAAGCCATGACAAAATGACGGTTGCTAGAATTTAGACGTTAACCAATTTGTCGGCTCTTGTACAGTTCTACACTGTCTAATGTAGGATGCAACAATACAAGGTTGCTAGAATTTAGACGTTATGGTATTGTTGGTTTTGCTACACCGGACAGTTTTTTCTGTTGCAAGATCAATTAAAAGGATTATTTTATTTGATGCAATTATTAACGCGGCTACCGGCTGCGCCAAAATGTTATGTTTTAATTCATGAACTTTTTTACTAAGGTCGAACTCATTCCCTGTCAAGAACCTTTGAATTACTCGAGTTGGCTTTCTTTCTAATCTGACTGGGGGTTTTGGTTTATTGTGTAATATCTTGAATGCACAAGCATCATAATCAGCATACCAATCCGAGAACTCATCTGCAGCAGATGAATCCTTGATTAGCTCTGAAGTGTCCGGGCTCAACTAATATAATCTTTTTCTGGACCTGTTGGGTAGTAGTTCTTCTTATATGCTGATAATAAACTTGTTGGAACTGATTTACAGGGTGGCCACTTCCGTTTTTTCATTATGTAATTTTTGACAAAGTCTCTTCTCATTATTGACACTCCAATTCTCGCAGTATCCATATCTATGTCTACTATTTCTGTCCCGTACTTTCTTACATTGTCAAAACCACTTTGGATCTCTAGGCAAGGATGGCCAAAATGCTTAGTATTTCCTAGGAGCTCAATATAGATTTTAACTGTATCAATTTCTCTGTTCGGTGGTAATAGTCTAGTTAAATCATAAGAAAAACCCGCTTGTTTGAGGATGTCAGTCATGGCTTGGAAGCTGGAGTCGTAAAGCTCAGAGAATCCCAGGTCATTAACGTCATCGTTTATAACATAACCAAGTACTAAAGATTCCCAAGTTGCAATAAAGTTGAAAAATTCATTTCTAAGTAATTTTCTTAATTTTTCAAATTCCCCTATCAAGAAACTACCTATTTCAAACATACTCATTGGATATTTTTTATTGATGTCTGAGAGAATCCAATACAATTGTTTTGGATATCTAGATTGATAAATGACCATTACACACAACAACAAAATTGTAGGGCTATCGTCCATGATTCATTTTTATATTTTATTAAAAATATATCTTTCAATAAATAGACTATCTCCATAACAGATAAATTTTCCAAAATCTATTCTCTTTGAGCAGATAGCATCTTTTAGGATTTCTACTTTTTTCATCATTAGGAAAGAGTCCTTTATATCCCCAGTTTTTCTCAAACATTCTTCTTGAACCTGGTTTAACCTACCAATTATTTTTTGTTCTATATCCTTTGTTGAGCTTCTTCCAATAAAATTAATTTTATGGATTTCAAGTGATCTTATAGCTGTTTCTATGTTTGTTATCATCTCTTTATATAGTAAATCACTTTCTAAAGGGACATTTTTTTAGAATAAAATTATGAATGAATTCATATGGATCAATATCAGGAATATTGTATATATCTTGTTCAATTTTAAGTTCAATTAACTTCTTTTTAATTATCTTGTGTCGAGGACAATAAAATTGCTCATTATTTAGTAGAAAATTACAGTCATCGTTAACTATAGGCATAGCTAAGTGAGAAGGTATAAAAGATCCAACATTATGCCTCTTTTTCAAATCCTTAGTATTAGAATAGTCATTCATATCATCATTGTATTCGAAGTCATCTCCTTGTTCATCTTTTGAGTCCGAATCTAAATACTGGTCCATCAATATATCATCAGATTGTTCCTCACTTAAATAGTCAAAAGAAAACATGTTTTTAGGTTATTTAAAAAAGGTTGTTTTGGAAAGGAATAATTTATATATGTATCTATATGATTTTTCCTTTCCAAAACAACCTTTTTTAAATAACCTAAAAACATGTTAAGCCTTCACAGGGACCCGCTTTTTAAGGCTGGTGTTTGATCAGGTTTTTGTTATGTGTGTTATGTGTTAAGAACTGACTCGACTTCACTAGACTAGAGCTGACTCCACTGACTACGGGTCCATACCAAATCACCCTCCGCTTTTATACCCAATTTCGCTGTCTGATTGGACGATGCTGCTGACGTTCGCTGCCGCCGGCGTGGTCATTGTTAAGTGTGCTAGTATGCAAATTCAGTTACTGACATATACATGTATGCAGCGGTATTGCATCGTCAGCATATATCTGTGTATGTATGCAGCGTATGTTTTGCTGCTGTAGGTATTTTTTGTTGGTTGAGGGAAAATAACTCAACGTCAGTATGTGTGTGCAGCGTATGTTCTGCTGTCGCTGATACTTCTGTTGGTTAGGGGAAAATGACTCATAACACTAGGCTGACTCGTAAAAATTCTTTTTTTTTTTATTTATACCTCACAAATTTAGGCTCAGTTTTACACACCACAGAATCCTTTTTACATACATTTACTCTTTTCAGTATTTTAATTAAAAATAAAAATAACTAACGTTTTGTATTTACTTGTGTATAATAAATCGGTATTAATTACACTTATGTATGTATCTGGGTAGGTAATGGTGAATTATGTATAACGGTATGTAACGGCGATTATTATGTATACCGTAATATTTGTATTTGTGTATGCCGGATTGTAATCGGCTTGATTCTTTGTGTCTACCAGACTTGAGCGCAGCAAAAAATGTGAGGTTAGAAATGGCAACGCATAAAGCAGAAAAAGCAAATGGCGGAAATCTGGACTCTTTTGAAATAATCAAAAAAAAAAAAAGATACCTATAATTAACTCCATCAAATCCGCCCTTTATTTTTTTCAATAATTTACCTGGACTATGTTCTTTCTTCAAACCTCTTTTTTTTCCCCTTCTGGTTTTTTTTTTCTTCTGATGCTTATTGCTCGCTCTATGTCTGGTTTTTATAGGTGCCGCACGGCTTATAGCCACCAATAGTTCTATCAATCATTTAAAAATATTAATTTTTTTATATTAATGCCAAAGCATCACCACATACTTTTGTTACTTACTATTGTCGTCTCCTGTAGTAATTTCTTCTCTTTTAATTGTTTTTAAGAATTTCTCCTTTTCCTGATTTGAAATTTTTTCTCAGTTTAATTTCCTGTCTTATTAATGTTTTCTTCTTTTTATTTAATTTAATTTTCCAATATAATTAACCTCTTTGACTTGTGGCCGTGTCGGCTTTTTCCACTAGTAAGAACAAATATGGCGCTTGCCAAACTTTCCATCGCTATTTATCTACGCAGAAACTCTACACCATTTCTCCGTTTATAAGCAACCGTTCCTGCAATCTGACATGCTTTTAATAGCAACCCTTTTTCTTTAAACTATTTGGCAATGCCCTCTTTGATTCCTTTATTCTATTACATCTAGTACTACATTTGACAGCTGTGCATTTAATATATCTAATTTTTTTTATTTTTGACTGCTGCACAACTACCGCTCAGAAAATAAAACTAAACAAATCAGAAAGAAAATTGCATAAAAAACCAATAAGAAACGTTGAAAAGTTCCAAGTACGCCTGAGGTTTGTACCAAAGACGCCTGAACACTTCCAGCACTTTGCTTGCCCTTTTGCTTGGGCCGCCGCAACAATAGACTTCTTTGACAGCTTAGCTTCTTTGGTCAAGACTGTAGCAAGTGCACTAAATGCACGTTCTGAAGAAACTTGTGTTGCAGGTACATCAAGTACCACTTCGGCAAGCCTACTTAATTTTAAGTTATGTTGTGAAATTTTTTCCCAGTACTCCAATACGTTAATTTCTAACGGATCCATTTGTTTTTCACATATACTCGTATGTAGCTAGAAGTTCTGTTTTTATATGATGATTATGATTTGTTGCTGTTAAATGTGCTGTATTTACAAGTAGGTTGATATGTTGTGCTAGTTTGGAGTGTGCGGCGTTTGATGTACTTGAAGTAATATCTAATTGATATTCGGAACTTGAAATATTGCCATTATCGTCTTGCGAAGATGACAAATACGATATGTGATTGATAATTTCGTATGTCTTTATTAAGTGATCATGAAAAAAAAAAAATATATATAAAATTTTGTTATAATTGTTAGAGAGTTTTTAATGTTTTATATTTTATGTTTATTTTATTTAACGAACCGCCGCTTGTGCGACTGTTCTCTTTATATTACATTATTGAACTGTACATTAGTTTTTACAGCAATTCTTAATCTAGCTTAAATATACAATTACTTACACTAACACATACACAAAGTATGTATGGGAATATGCATGATCAGCATACTGCATTCTGATCATGCGGTCATAGCGTGGACAAATATTTCAACAATAACAAAATTGTTTTGTTTCACTTGCTACATGCAGACGGCATGCAGTAGTGGTTAGTCAAAAACAGTACAATTTGTTTAGAAATTTAAATTAAAACCTACCATTGCAGTTTGTTTTTGATCGTTGGTTAGTAGTGGAGTTCCTTGAAAATTAAAGCGAGGATCTAAATACAAAGCTGCGACGAAGGTATCGTGTTCAAGAAGGTTATGTTTTCTTTTTGCCATTGCTTTATGTAAAGACTCCACGTACGAGTTTGTGCGGATCATGTCTTGTAAATCTAACTCACATTCCAACCAGTCGCGAAAAAAATTTCCAATAATATATTGCTCTTTTTGCATATGTATTGTGCATTCAGCCAATGGTTTAAATGCTGTAGCAAAACTTTCCACAAATATCCACTTGACGGATATATGTATATGTAGAGTCATCGAGTTCATTAATATACTCTTTGAGATCTAACATGGAAATAATCATGTCGTATGTAGAATTCCATCTAGTCGTATTATCTAAACATGGTAGGCTTCCCTGATAGAACAGTACGGGTTAAATAACGCGTTATATAAAAAGTACTCATAACCAAAGTATAAGTTAGAAATTCTAAAACTTTCAGTTATTTTGCACAGGCCCTTGGGAAAAAACTAACCTATTCTCTTCTGTACGTGTGAGCTGATATGTCTTTCTTTCACATTATAACTTAGAACAGAAAACACTATAGTGCTCTCGCTCGCACACATCAGTGCTAACGTGTATATAACTACCTAGCTAACGGTAGCGATACTGGTAGTATAATGTTATAAATAAGTTTTTAGTTAACCGATACAAATTCCGTTATTCTACTTAAGAAGTAACTTGTTAGTTAACCGCTTTATATATCGATTAGTTAACCGTTATTAATATAGGTTAGTGCTACTAGTTATTGTATTCCTAAAAATTGGTTATTGCTACTGTATTAATAAAAGCCCTTTTTAATGTTTTCAATTTATTTTATTTTAAGAAAAAAGTACATAAAATAAAATTAAAAAAGAAATATAATAAAAACAATTAATTCTGTCGCAGTATTTTAAAACACATTATTACGAATAGCCCACGATTTGAGCTGGTTTATATCAGTATTTCGGAAAACATTCCCCATTTCTTCAATATTTTCCGACATCTCCAGTTCATGTTCCAAAATATCCACATTATCACTAGCGGCCGGACAACTTTCAACACTTCCTGCTCTATCAACCATTGCAAATTTATTTATATTTCTGTATATTTCCACTCTTCTTTTAAATTTCTTATTTTCAATGCTTAGCGCATTTTGTTTAGTTTTTTTTAATAATTTTATTTGGGTTTTTAATTTAATTACTTTAATTTTTTCACTTTTATCACACTTTTTTAACTTTCTTTTCACGCGCGTCTTGGTTTATTTTTTTATGAAAGTTCTTTAGTGTTCATATTAGTGTAGAAAGAGTAAGGTATAACACGCTTCTTTAATCGAAAAGGCTATTTATTTCTGACTTAAGGTGCTTATGGAATACAAGTGTGCGTCCGTATATGTTGAAATTTAAAAATCTGTAAATGTATTGGTGTATCGGTTAGGCAGATTTTGCAGGGTAAATATACAATTACTTGCACTAACACATACATAAAGTATGTGTAGGAATATGCATGATCAGCATAATGCATTCTGATCATGCGGTCAAAGCGTGGACAAATATTTCAACAATAACAAAAGTGTTATGTTTCACTTGCTACATGCAGACGACATGCAGTAGTGGTTAGTCAAAAACATTACACCTAGGGATGCAACATCGCTCTTAAAAACATCGATGTTTTAAAATTTCGATGTTTCCATCAAAAACATCGATGTTTCCATCAAAAACATCGATGTTTAAAAACATCGATAATAGAAGTGATACATCGATGTTTTCCCGATGTTTTAGTTGTTTTATTATTTAATGTTAAAATATGAAGTAAGAAACATTTTAGAACTCAAATTTGTAATACATACATACATACATATGTATATAAAATAAAATAGAACATTTATTTTTAATAATTTAGATATGGAATTAAGAAAAAGCAGTTTTGACAATCTGGTACCCGGAAGCCTATTTCTGTCCTGAGTTATTCATTATTTAAAATGTTGTGTAACTTAGATGTAAATGTATACATACGGGCAGTAACTAATATTTTTTGGAAAATAATACATGTTTATACGTATCTATTGTATAATTATTCATTAATTTCACACATTTCTTAACTCCTTTAGCCTTATTTACATCTACTTCCCCCTCGATATTGTATGAATAAACTTTCGGTGCTAATCCCATAAATTCAGTAATAAATTTCCCCTCTGTTTCATCCTTCATCATACCCAATACTTTATTTAAAAGAGAAAAACTAAAAGGGTTATTATCTGCATATGATAACGTGTCAAACCGATCTTTCAAATTATCTTTGATATGATTATAAAAATTATCGGTTTGAACCGAAAATATGAATGAATCTGTATCGATATAATTTAGTTTAATTTTCATATTTGGGTATCATGTATCTATAATTAAATTTTGATAATTCCAACACACAAAAACCGAAATACATAGGCTTACTATAATATTTTTTTAATTGTATCTGTTTGAGGGATTTTCTCCTTCTCATTACTAAAAATACATTTAAGAATTCAGAGTATCTCTGTTCTTTGACTTTCATTGTTTTCATTGAATGCGTAAAATTGAGCTCTTGTGCTTCTAATTTAATTATTATGGGTTCCTCAGTATCACATGTTTTGATGCAGGAACAAAATGGAAATATTATCAAGATGATATAACTGTATTTTAGTGGGATGCTTGTTGTTACTGGCTTACTATAATATGTTAACATTTTTTTCAATTGTACAGCCCACATTGAGTCTGTAAACAGCGAAATACTATGGAAGTTCGGTTTAGATATTAGTTCTCCTATACCCAAATGGTTGCGGTTAGTGCGATTCCATTCAGTACGTAAAAGAACACCTTTCCGCTTATCAACATTTCCACTGCGTTATTAAGAAGCTTAAAAAGTCTTTTTCAAATGCGTTTGTAGGTAAAGATCTGTAATGTGTATTTAAATCAATCAATATATGTTTTCATCCATGGTTTTTGTTTGAATTGAATAATGCGATAAACTTTCTCCAAAACCCACCCATAACTCAAACAGTGTTCAAAGATTTTTATAATGGATTTCGTATCTTTTTTTTATTCGAAAGATCAGCTACCAATTTTGGATGTTTACTTTCACCAATTATTTTGTTTTCAGCACAAAATGGTAAATCATTGTGACGGTCATGACAATGATAGGGGTAAGATAGATCAACCTCATATATATAACCTATTTCAGAATCAAATGGAATGTCATGTGGGTGAATGAAATCATTTGTCCATGCAAAATCACTATATGGAAGAGATCTGACATAGCCCATCCGTATAGGTTATTTGCATCCAAGTATAAAATATACTCAGAAGGCTTCATTACTCTTTGATTTTTCGTGTGGAAAAAGTTACTTCTTCAAATTCCAACCACATCTCCATTTGAATTATTATGGCGGCAAGGTAAACTTTCATTAAAATTTTCATAGTCGTTTTTAAATAAAGATATAAAGGAAAAGTGTTCATCGAAAATCATATCTCCAAACTCGAGTTAGAACTCATCAATAGAATCCATCTTTCTAGATAAATATTTCGTTTGAAACTGAATAGAAATTAGTCATACCCACCAATTTATATCATAAGTTTATTTGATTGAAAAAAAGGCATACGATTTTTCTTTTTATATAAATAATTTTTTTATTTTAAAATAATTTCTATTTAAATATATTAAAAGGATAATAGTTCCTCATAATAGTTTTTTGGCAGTCGCCTTTTGGCTGTGTTGCCTCTTGTTGAAACGCCAGGTTGGGTGAGACCCTGGCTCCTCACCTCACCAGTTGTCTGTGAGGTCTGGTGTAGCTACCCTGCTAGCCGTCGTCAAAGTCCCGTCATTTGTGTCTCGTTGTTATGCCGTTTCGTTAGTTGTTGTTTGTTTTCTTCATATATGTTCCCACGAGTATGGGGGTCAATAAGTCAACTACGTCATAGCCCCCTGTAACGTCGTAAGGGCGTCATTACTTGCTGAGGTGCCCAGGTATCAGCAAGGCTCCGTTATAATACAGTCTCTTACCTCTGACTGCAAAGATCCGATAAGCCTTCTTCAAATTCCAACCACATCTCCATTTGAATTATTATGGCGGCAAGGTAAACTTTCATTAAAATTTTCATAGTCGTTTTTAAATAAAGATATAAAGGAAAAGTGTTCATCGAAAATCATATCTCCAAACTCGAGTTAGAACTCATCAATAGAATCCATCTTTCTAGATAAATATTTCGTTTGAAACTGAATAGAAATTAGTCATACCCACCAATTTATATCATAAGTTTATTTGATTGAAAAAAAGGCATACGATTTTTCTTTTTATATAAATAATTTTTTTATTTTAAAATAATTTCTATTTAAATATATTAAAAGGATAATAGTTCCTCATAATAGTTTTTTGGCAGTCGCCTTTTGGCTGTGTTGCCTCTTGTTGAAACGCCAGGTTGGGTGAGACCCTGGCTCCTCACCTCACCAGTTGTCTGTGTGGTCTGGTGTAGCTACCCTGCTAGCCGTCGTCAAAGTCCCGTCATTTGTGTCTCGTTGTTATGCCGTTTCGTTAGTTGTTGTTTGTTTTCTTCATATATGTTCCCACGAGTATGGGGGTCAATAAGTCAACTACGTCATAGCCCCCTGTAACGTCGTAAGGGCGTCATTACTTGCTGAGGTGCCCAGGTATCAGCAAGGCTCCGTTATAATACAGTCTCTTACCTCTGACTGCAAAGATCCGATAAGCACGGTTCGCGTAACACCTCGGTTTAGGGGTTGGATAACCTTTGGTATACAGTCCTTTATAGTTTCGTATCTTTAGTTCAGAGGTACTATGGGGAAACTTAACGTTGACCCATAGTTCCTGAGCAAAAGGCAGATACCACAGCCTGCACTTAAGCCACCACATCGCGACACATAGTTATACGTTCAGCTCCTGTTATATGATAATCATCCAGCGGTATCATATCCTTGACACAAAGTCTCTGACTTGCATTTAATTTATTAAAAGTTGAAATCAAGTCCACGTTGGTGCTCATTCTTATGTAATTTATAGTAAACTGTGACATTTCAATTAGTTAATTGGTAATTTATAGATATATCACATAGAAGAAAGAAATAATTCGAGTAAAACTCACTTTAGATTAATTTTCATCACGAAATACTCACTCCATCTATATCCGTCTCACTCTCTCTCTATCTCAACTAAAATGAACTTGCTCTCTCTCGCTCTATCTCAACTAAAATGAACTTGCTCCCTCGCTCTATCCATATATTCACGCTCTGCCTACATTTTTCGAATTCAGTCACACTTTCTTACAACAACATCGTTATGCCTCAATATCATCCATTTGTTTTATCTGTTGAAGTGGTGTTAAGGAATTCATTGGTTTAAAATTCTAAAAAAATCTAAACTAGAGTTAAATGAATATTTTATATAGTAACATTAAGCAAATGAAATATGTTTTTGTATGGATTTAACATTAACTGAATTTGGGATATTAACTGATTCTAGAATACATTCAAAATCAGCATACACTACAAAAGGTGTATTCATTTTGTTTTTTTAAATTTTTAATTTTAAAATTTATATTTAATACTTTTTATTCTATATCTTAAACCAATTTTTTCTACTCTACTATAAATATAATTTATTTGTCTACAAAAAGGACAGATATTCTGCAGCCATTTTTGTAGGCATGCATCACACAAGTGGTGCGAACATTCCATGTGTAAAATTGTATGACCTACCGAAGTAGTCATACATATTTTACACATCATGTTTTTGTGATATAATATTTTTAACGGCGTTTCCTCATCATCGGATTCGGAGGATGAGGAATCACCTAATTTATCTAACATTTCTAATATATGCTCTTGAGCTTTTCTTTTTCCCTCTTCGTTTTTTTTTTTTCTTTTAAATCTTTAAATTGTTTAATAACCCATTACTGGACGAAGTTCCCTGGCCACTTTTCTTTCCTTTATTAGAAGGAACATTAGCTTTTGAGAGGAGGTCAAGTACTTTATCACCACCTACACCAAATCCTTTTAGAGTTGACTCTGCAGTTTTTCCCATATAGATACTTATATATTCCGCTACTCCCGTTGCACTGGCCCACTCCTCGATTATGTAGCTATTTATGATAGCCACATTAAGCATTCCATAAAAAAGACACATTGGCCATGCAGATAGACCGCCCCACCCTGTTCACCATATCCACCGTGGTTCCTGCAAGGACTGTCTTGCACCACGATGTAACAATTTTCGCCAATATTATTTATATATTTTTCTACATAATAATAAAATTTTTCAAAAAAGCATTTCACGGTCGCCATGTTGTATCTTACGTTTGTTATTTTAATAACACAAACTGTTTATTTATTTTGTAATGGACAAATAGTGATAGTTAGTTTTAATAACACAATTTATTTATTTTTTGTCATTAGGTGCTCTCTTAGGAGCTCCCAAATTATTTTATTTGTATCTTTGCTTAGAGCTAATTTGTAGCTCCTAAGCGTGAATTATTATCAATGTTTTTAGTTCTAATTCTCAGCCGTTTATATAAGGTCTATGAGAAGATTAAGACGACTAAAATTGAGTGGATTCGGATGAGTTCGGATATTTTTTTTGCAACATCTCGTTGATCCTTGATATCCGTTTCAAAAGTTCTGATAACTCTTTCCGGGGCACTACCAGAAAGAAATAAAAATTAAACAAAATTTTTATTTTTTTTTATTTATTTTGAACTTGTAATGATAAAAATTTTTTTTTAAATTTTTTATCCCTGCAGGATTAAGCGCAAGGACATGGTATATCATATATACCAACACGCATTAAGTACAGCTGTATGTGTGGAATTCTGTAAAGCAAAATCTTACTATGCTTATACAAAGAGGTACGTTGCAAGTGGAGCAAATCCAAATAGTTCTTCTTTGGTGTCCCTGAACGCTGCAGTGGGCACATCTACGTAGTATAGTTTTAATCGGTTGATGCGATGATGCAGCTCGCGTATTTGGGTCCACATACGGCTTGTTGTTTTTCAAACGAACTTTTGCTTGATGTTTCTTAGAGGTCGATGGTTCTTGTGATCGTTCTTCACAAAGGCGTGAAATAATGTCAAGTTTGAAATCTTTTAGTGGTAATGCATGTCCGTTAGATTTGGAAATGATAAACACATTTACAACTGCTACATCTAAAAAATGAAACAATATTCGGTGCCACCATTTTCTACTTTTTCTGTCTAATTCATAGTATGTTTTTAATTGATCCAGCTTATCAACGCTGTTCATATGCATATTGTAGTCGTGTATTATATCAGGTTTATCAATTTGTTTTAAAGAGCCATCTAGTTGACGTTGGTTTACCTGGACATATTTTTTTGCGTCATGAAAGTTTGATAATGCAGTGACAGCTCTTTTATCTATCCACTTCATAAACAGCAAGCCAGTGTCACTCGTCTGCCAGTCATTTTCGCCACTTTGTAGATCTTTATCTGACTTGATCGTAGTTGGGAGATATTTTCGATTTTGTCTCACTGTTCCGCAATCGTTTATTTTCTTTTTTTTTAAGTTTCAGGAGCAAGTTGTAGGACGTAAAGAAGTTGTCGAAATATAGTTTGTGGTTTTGTTACCAAACATATATTCTCCACAAATAATACAGATACAATCAGGATTATTTAAACACGTCCTAATTGAGGAAGGCATACTAAAAAATTTATAAAGGAACTAGTTAAGTTACACCGCTATTGATAGAAACTATCGACTACTTATGTAAATTTAAGACGGTACCTGTATCTCACTAACTAGAGCTGCTACAAAAAAATCTGAGGGTAGATTTGAAATCAGCGCACCCAAAATTAGTAAACAAAAGTAGAAAAACTTTATGCAACAAAAAAAAGTGTTATTTTGTTTTTCTGTGTTATCATTGTATGTTTATTTATTTATATTTTTAAGAAAAATGTTTGAATTTAATTTAACTCTTATATTTTTGTTTTATTTTTATCTTGTCATCCTGGTTTGTGTTTAAGTTCAGATATCTGTATAATAAAGCTGTTTCTTTCCTTTTTTCGAATTTCTTTCCCGCAGGCTTCTTCTTTGCCTTTTGTTTATTTTGTGGCTCTTCTTGTATTTGCTGTCTGCCTCTTCTTCTCCTATATTCCTCGATTGTGATGGCCTTTGGGCCTGCTGTTGTCGGTAGTGGCTTATATATAGGTGCTGCTGGATCAACTGGGCCTGGCATATATTCTTCTTTCATGAATTTTTCCCAACGTTCAAATATCGCGTTTATTTCGTCGTCTTTCTAGTTTGTTGGAGTTGGAGCAATCTCCTTTTTTTCTATTTATTGGTCCGTGATTGGCAGGATTGTCATGTAATGTTGTTACTAATATTTGGCGTGGTTCCCTATAGTTCTCGTTTATATTTATACAGCGGTCGAGGAGCGCAGCTTATGATTAGGCGTTCAAAGGAACTGCCAAAATACGTTTTAAAGCTTTAACAAAAACGCAGGCAAACAAGTGCCGAATTATGTTGTTAGTTGAAGTCTAATTTTATTCACAAAATGTTCTAGCTTAAATTGTAGAGTTTAATTACGTAATTCTTAAAATATTTATTGATTTTGGAGGCAATACATATATAAAACTATGGCCTGGTCTCCATCTGTGGATATAAGATCTTTATACGAGTATAAGGCCGGTGTAATATATTAAATGAATCAACTTTACTGGTTGTCATGTAATATAAAAGAACAACTGGTCCTGTCTCGGTCGCCATGTCGTGGATAAAAAGTATATAAGCGTTGCAATAAAAGACAACTGGTTTGTTTTAAGTATACATAACGATTGTTCTATTCGTTTCTTTATTTTTCCTTTGTATCTCTACTATAACACATTGATGCCATCGAGTCTCGTCGAGTCTCGATAACATCGATTATATGGCAAGTGCCAGAGATGGCACTACACCGGTCTTCTTCTGGTTTTTTTTAATAGAAACTGATTTGTCGAGCATCTCTTGCTCCTGAGACAAGGACGGAATGGATACTATTTCACTATCATGCCGAAGTAAATGCCTCATAATTTAATCCAAGTGTGTCATTTCTGTGAACTCTTAAGTATTGTAATATTACTTCCAGGGTCGCATGCATATAGAATGTAGTAATGTTGTTATGTATTCTGGTACTACTAACTTGTTGTTTTCTGCATTTCTATTTGTTAAAATATTTTCTTGTATTTCTACCTTGCAATATGGTTTCTTGGATGATTTTTGATTGTGTTAGTTGTTTGAAGAATTATTAGTTTCCTGCTGCAGCCTGTCGTGCCATATAGTCAGCGAACAGCTGATCCATATTCCCGACTCCTCCGGCAGCAATGTCAACATCAACAGAAGGCTTATAAATGGCATAGTTAATGCCCCATCGATTAGCGATATTTACTAGGTCATCATCCAGTCCTTCAAGACTGACTAGACCACTTCTCATCAAATATCTTGCAGGGATTCGTCTTTTAGCTGCACTTTCAATTCCTGCGATTACGGTATGTCTCGGCTCGATAATTCTTCTAAAAGATTCGGATGTATTAACAAAAGTTTTTGAATATATGACTGAGGCTTTAGCTAGATTAGGGAACTTTGCAGTAGACAATCTACTGTCTGAGGGCTCAAGGATTCTAAAATAAACCCAGTTATCTCCATAGGCATTTATTAATTCATTTCTTGAGGAATTGTAGGTTCTAATCTCCTCCCATATTTTTTTAATTGCATGAGCTTCACATGGAACGTCTCCCTCTATAAAGTTATTTATGCACGATAAAGTCACCTGAGATGCCTCATTTAGGAGTAATAGGGCATTGGATACTTCGGGATAATTCATGTTAAGAAGCCAGAGAAACAGCTCCTTTTTTAATCGGGGAAATGAGTTCCATGTATCTTGCATGTCATGGAGACGATCAGTTGCAATTAGAAATTTTGCTGTTGTTTCATGAATCATAAATTGAACAGCCTTTAATCGATTTTGTGCAAAGTTTGACATGTGCGTTTGAAGTTCGGCACTATTTTTTGGGAAATTTTTCCCCATCAATAGGATGAGCATATGCACAGTAGCACGAGCATCTGCTTGTGTAATCTTACCTACGACTATAAAGTGTCATGTTGCTAAGATATCCTGATTAATAGGGTTCTATAGGAAAGGTCTTTCTGGTCTTGCAATTGGTCTAGCTGTTAAATATTAACCTTCTTGAGAATCTTGATACTAATAAAGTAACAATATGTTCACGGAATCTCGAGGGATTGTTAATAGAATCTTCCGAGGACTAAGAATTATGATTTAGGAAACAAAGGATTTAAAAAATAAAAAATTTATTTTTATAGTTTAATATCCTGAGGGTGGTGTTGGCTGAAGTGGTTAGCGCGTTGACTACTAAGCAAACAATGACGTGGGGCCTGGGTTCAAACCCTGGCCAGAGCAAGTCAATCAACATCATTAATTTATCTAATGTACATTAGTGAAACATTGCATTAATTGTTGTCGGACTATTTAAGTGATGAAGGCATAGCACTGGTCACTAAAAACTGTTCCGACAGCGATTGATGATGTTCCAAGCTAATGTACACAACATCGCCCTCCTTCGTCGGTTAGCAGAAACATCGGCGAAGTAAAACAATTAATAAAATGCCTGCCAATACAGCTTAACAAAGTTAATGCGTCTACCTAACACCGGAGGCGCATAAACCCTGCTATAAAAATTAACATAACGCGCAAAGCAGAGTTGTAAAAGAGTTAAGCCTTCTACATTTTCAACATCTATCTTCTCTACTCTATCCCTCTCTCTGAGTTCCGGCACAATGCACTGCATACGTAGGGGTCATCCCCTGAGTGCTGGTCCTAATTAAAAAAAAAAAAAAAAAAAAAATGGTTTACTTATTTGTCTTAATTTTATTTCCCCAAATGGGTCTTACCATTTGTGTATATATGTATATATTTTTTTTTTTTTTTGAAAAGCAAAAAAAATTTTACATGAGCTGAATTTAATTTTATATTTATTTTAATTTAATTTGTTTTTCTCTAATTTTGCTGTCCATCTCATGCAATGAACTGCAGGGATTTGTTTGTTTGTTCTTCTCACAAAGTAACGATTGAGCCTACTAAAATTAAGTTGAAACAGGTTTATGTTACCGCTGTACTCACTTCGCCTATGCTGCAACGCAAAAATTTAAACCAGCGTGAGGGTTGTGTTGGCTTAAGTGGTTAGCGCGTTGACTACTATCTACACTATCTTGTACTTTCAGTGTGACGAAAGTGGCTGCATTTACTTTTCTCAAATTCCTCAAGGATATTTGAGACCCTATTCATTAACTCACTTGAATGGGCCAGTCTGCCTACCATGCCGTCATTATCAAATACTAAGTCGTGTATTCTATTCAACGCCTCAGGAGCTAGAATTTCTGGGCGGGCGTAACCTAACAGATTACGATTTGCAGAACCTCCTGCAGGGTATGCGCCTTCTGGTAACGGATTCCAGTCACCGAAGTTTCGCTCTGCGGGGGCTGCTGTTTCTTTATATAATGCTGCAAGATTTTAAATATGGCTACTAGTATGAAAATTATCAATAAAATTATTATCATTTCTTGATCTATTGTTATCTTATTTGTATTTATGGCATTGCCACTTGCATGGCCCTCTACTTTTGCATCTGCGATGCCCATTTTTAAGTTTTGTAGCATGTGTTTTAAAAATTCATGTTGTATATGTTTGTAATGTATTATTTTCATATACATACTTCATGCGAAAATTATAAGTGTATGTATGCATACATGTGTAAAAAAAAGATTTCTGTATTTATTTATATAAAAAAATTTAATTTGGAAAAAAAATATTGTTAAAAAAAATCTATTTGTGTTTGTGTTGATCCATTTCGGCTTCAAGTCGGCCGATTTGCGTCCATATTTCGGATGCAATGTCCCAGGATGGTGGTGGAGTTTGGTTAACAGTATTCCTGAGTGCTGCCAGTTTACGGCGCAAACGAACAATTTTTCCTCCTCTCCGGTGTCTTGGCCTGATGACAGCTGGAATCTTGGTCAGTTCGATCTCCTTCTTGTTTTGCTGTCTTTTACGGTATTCAGTAATGGTTAGTGGTTTGGGGCCTGTGTTTGTTGCTTCAGTTTTCCTCATTTTTGTAGAGTTGTTCTTTTCTTCAATATTTTTATACTTCATCTTTGTTCTGATTCAGCTTCATTGTTCTATTACAGTGTTGTTCTATTCTTCAATATTTTTATATTTCATCTTTGTTGTGTTGTATTGTTTGCCCCAGCTGATTTTCTTGTTGTTGCTGAGTTCGGTTAGCGTTCCATTAGTTATTGACGCCTTTTGGCCAGGCGCTTCCTTCTCAGTGTTTTTTTTTTTTTGGCTTAAACACTCTTCTGACGGAGACTTGGCTGTCCGTCAGGTTCCGTTTGGTGCTAATTTTAAAGCACTTTGTAATCCAGGACTGGCAGGATCGCCATGTAATATGATTAAAACAATTTAGTTATTCTTAGTGTTTGGGTAGTATTTTTATTGTACTTGGAAGTATTTAAATTGCCGGCGCTAATAAACGCCACTGGCAAATAAAAGTAAAAGGCAGATGAATGCCAGTATGAATTAGTAATGCCGATTGAAGGCAAAGTATTAATTGATTGCTTAAACTAATTTACATTGGCTTATATACTAATTATGAGAATAATTCTTAGGGGTACCTTAACATAAGAGTAAAAGAATAGAAATATATATTATTGTTGGGTAAGCATATCTAGCTTCCAACTATTTATGTATGGCATGTGTTCAACAGTTTTAAAGTTCAACGAGTGCATACTTAAAAGCAACAGATACTTTGTGTAGCTTATATTTACAATCAAACAAATACAGTTAATAAATGTGATTCATTTAAGTGCATTGTGCTGCTGCACTTAATTAACTGTACAAGTGTCAAATTACCGACACACACAAAATATCTTGCTTGCAGTTTGTCAATGCTTGCATGTTGCGGTACTATTGAATCGCAATGCATACCACACACTCTTGGCCACATGCTACAATGTATATTTTATTCTATCTTCCTCGGTTAACTGAAAAGTATGTAGGTCTAGATTCATTACCTATATTAAAATTTAACATTGGTGTAGAAAGACAAATTTTCTTATTTGTAATATTGTTTCCTATACAAAATCTTTAAAGTATATCTTAATGTTACATTTATTTATATTAATTTATTTAGAATATGTAAAATTTTAGCATAATATAAAATTTAAGGAAACAAAAATTTTGAATTTGAAAAAAAAAAAAAATATTATTGTTGTTGATGACTAGTTTCTCCAACCGGTTCTTCTGAGTTCTATCAGTTGCTTTATTAATTTCTGTTTTTGGTCTCCCTGACTAATGCCTATTATGCGCTGCAGGTCCTTGCAGGTTCTTTGAAATTTCACCTTTTTTCCTCCTTTCTTCTTTTTGTTTTCTGCTTGGTTCCTGAAGTTTTGTAGTTGATGTCTGTAATTTTTTATGCCTAGCCTGATATTGTTCTATCGTGATTGGCTTAGGGCCAGCAGACTTTGGAGTTGGTGTATAGGTTGGTGGTTCCTCAACTAGTGTTCCTTCTGGAACGTACTCCTCTTGTAGAACTTTTTGCCAGCGTTCGAAAATTTCGTTGATTTCTTTTTGAGTCATTTAGAAAAATAAATTTATTTAAAAAAAAGAAAACAAACATGATCTCAAATTTATTGTTTTTTTTTTTTGTGTGGATTGAAGGTGTAGCATGTGGCCAACAGTGTGTAGTATGCATTGCGATTCAATAGTACCGCAACATGCAAGCATTGACAAACTGCAAGCAAGATATTTTGTGTGTGTCGGTAATTTGACACTTTGTGCAGTTAATCAAGTGCAGCAGCACAATGCACTTAAATGAATCACATTTATTAACTGCATTTGTTTGATTGTAGATATAAGCTACACAAAGTATCTGTTGCTTTTAAGTATGCACTCGTTGAACTTTAAAACTGTTGAACACGTGCCATACATAAATAGTTGGAAGCTAAATATGCTTACCCAACAATAATATATATTTCTATTCTTTTACTCTTATGTTAATGTACCCCTAAGAATTATTCTCATAATTAGTATATAAGCCAATGTCATTTAGTTTATAAATCAATTAATAAATCATCAGTCTTAGGAGCTCCAACTATACAAGCTCTAAGACAAAAATAAAATTAAATAAAACAATTTTATTACATGGCGATCCTGCCAGTCTTCTTCAGCGAGTGCTACTAAACTGCACCCTGAAGAAGCAAGAGCAGCCTGCCAGTTCCAAGAGTGCTGTAAAATACTAAGCACCTTGGAATGAGCAGAATAAGGAGAGGGTCCGCCTGGCCAAAAGGCACCCCAACTCTTAATAAAATAATGGTCCGCCTGGCCAAAAGGCATTTATAAATGAAGGAAGACACCAACTCTGAAGAAAATAAAGTTCCGCCTGGCCAAAAGGCATTAATAAAAGAAGGAAGACAGCAACACAAAGAAAATTCAACTTCAACAATATTTTTTTAAATATGTATTTTTAAAATCATAACACCTTTATAGTAAAAGTGGTGCGCTAAAGTCGCACACTAGGGCCAGTAAGCGTTAACCGCTCGTGGCAAACATTTTTTGCGTTTACAAAATAGCTCGTAGCTAAAATATTTTAAAAAACTTCATATTTACAAAAACACAAAAAGGGGATTAAGAAATTTAGCAATGTTACTTAAATAAAAATTAAAAAAGTAACACTTAAAGAATAATTTTCAAAAATTCTGTTTGAATAAAATTAAACCTAAATAAGACCAACGTTTTAAAAAAAAAAATTTTTTAATGTGTAAAAAAAAAAAAATTTTTTTATGTTTATATCCTTAAGATGGATAGAAGTAAAATAAATTAATTAAAAATATCATAATTTTAATAGAAATAAGAATAAAGTAAATTAAAATAAAAATTTATAAAATTATTATACATAAATTTTTACACGGTCCTTTATAATGAATAGAAAACAGAAAAAGAGGGCAGAAAAATAAAAATAGAAAAACTAATTAAAGACATTAAATCTAATTATACTTATGGAATGGCAAGAAATACTTAACAAAGCCAGATTAATAAAAGAAGATTTTGACCGTTCTTATAAATGCCTAAACATTGACAGACCGACAAAAGAAGAAACTATAAAAATACATTTCGATAAACTTTTAGGTTGTTTAGAAAGAATAAGAACATTATTTAATGTGCACTACAATAGACTTACAATTTCACACAAAACAGCAGCCGATGCATTCTTTGCAGACTTAAAAGAAAAAATTTTCAAATTAGCAGCTAAGAAAGGGGTAGAACTTGACCTACCAACATCCATCCACGAAAATTCACCTCATAAATTCAGAACTAAACCAATAAATGCTAAAATGGGCCAAACAATAGTGGAATTTTTAAATACAGCCTCAAAGCTAATTCCAGACTTTGATGGCAGAGCAGAAAATTTACGCTCTTTCATAGATTCATTATCGTTACTAAATTCAATAAAAGGAGAACACGAATCCACAGCAGTATCCCTCATAAAAACAAAATTAAAGGGTACTGCAAGAAATCTTATCAACGATGAAGCAACAATAATAAACATTATAAATAAGTTGCAACAAACCGTTAAAGGTGAATCAGTAGAAGTAATATCTGCGAAAATAATGAACATTAAGTAAAGCAGTAAAACGGCGAATGCCTACTGCAATGAAATTGAAAGTTTAGCAAAATCATTAGAAAGTGCATATATAACAGATGGATTACCATCAGAATTAGCAACCAAATATTCAACACAAGTCGCTGTTAAAGCACTTACCAAAAACTGCAACATTGATAAAGTAAAGCTTATCATGGAGGCAGGCCAATTCAATAGCATGAATGATGCTATAAGTAAATTTGTCAATAGCTGCACCGAAGCCACAGGCCAACAGAATGCCATACTATATTATGGGCAAAAACATAGACCCAATAACAATTATCGTGGCAATAACACACGATTCCGTGGAAGAAATAATTTCCCACGTAACAATAATAGCAATAACAGCTATAACAACAATAATGACAATTATAACAGAAACCGACAAAGAAATAACAATAACAACAATAGTGACAATTACCGCCAAAGATACACCAATAACCGTAGGAACAACAACTACGTAAGAGCAACAGAATCTAATCAAAATGATTCGGAAAACTCCGAATTTCCCCTATGACAAAATCAATAAATATCTATCATCTAAACCTCAACTTAAGTTTCTTTATAAATGTTCAACTAAATAATACCGACACTACACTCACACTTTTGGTAGACACTGGTGCTGATATTTCTCTAATAAAATCAAAATTTTTCAGATTAAATAAAATAAATACTAATGACACTACAGTATTTAGTGGAATAGGACAGGGCAATATAAAATCAATGGGAAGTATATTTTTTGATCTAAAATTCGAAAAATTTTTAATACCACATAAATTCCAAGTGGTATACAATAACTTTCCAATACCATGCGATGGAATCATTGGAATGGATTTCATGAAAAAATATAATTGCATGTTGGATTTTAACAAAAACAATGATTGCCTTATCCTAAGACCATTTATTATACCACACACAATCAATATACCAATTACAAATAACAGTAGCGAAATAACTTTACCACCAAGATGTGAAATAATACATCAAATAAAATTTAATAATTTAAACAGTGAAATTCTAATTTCAATCAAGAAATTGCACCAGGCGTCTTCATTCCAAACACAATAGTTAACACTGATAAAGCATACGTTCGTTTTCTAAACACTAATAACACTAATGCCAAAATTAAGAAAAGTAACATAAAAACCGAAAACATCTCTGATTATGATATAATAAAAGAAAATTCTTGCAAAAATATATCAAGAAAATCCGAAATACTAAAAATTTTGAAGAAAAATTTCCCGGAACAATTTAAAAATACATTAACAGAATTATGCTCAACATACAGTGATATTTTCGGTTTGGAGTCAGAAAAAATAACAATAAATAATTTTTTTGAACAAAAGTTGAGGGTAAAAGATAAAGAACCGGTATACATTAAAAATTATCGTATACCACATACACATAAAGAAGAAATAGATAAACAGGTCAAAAAGCTAATAGATGATCAAATTGTAGAGCCTTCGTACTCTGAGTACAACAGTCCAATATTACTCGTACCAAAGAAATCACTGCCCAATTCTGATAAGAAAAGATGGAGACTTGTTATAGACTACAGGCAAATAAATAAAAAACTAATTGCAGATAAGTTTCCATTGCCTAGAATAGACGATATTCTAGACCAGCTCGGCAGAGCAAAATATTTTTCTTGTTTAGACTTAATGTCAGGTTTTCACCAAATTGGCTTGGAGAACAAATCTAGGGACTTAACATCATTTTCAACAAACAATGGCTCATACAGATTTACTAGATTACCGTATGGTTTAAAAATAGCTCCAAATTCGTTTCAAAGAATGATGACACTTGCTTTTGCTGGTTTAAAACCAAACCAGGCTTTCCTATACATGGATGACTTAGTGGTTTTGGGTTGTTCAGAAAAACATATGCTTTCAAATTTAAAAGAGGTATTTGATTTGTGTAGAAAACACAACTTAAAACTTCATCCAGAAAAGTGTTCATTTTTCAGGACAGAAGTCACTTATCTTGGACACAAATGTACAGACAAAGGAATATTACCTGATGATAGTAAATACGCAGCTATCGAAAACTATCCAACACCTAAGGATGCGGATAGTGCAAAACGATTCGTTGCATTTTGTAATTATTATCGAAGATTCATCAAAAACTTCTCAGAATATTCCAGACATCTAACGAAATTGTCAAGAAAAGGAGTACAATTTGAATGGACTAAAGATTGTGACAATGCATTCAAATATCTGAAAAAAGCTCTAATAAAACCCACACTACTTCAATACCCTGATTTCACAAAAGAATTTTGTATAACGACGGACGCAAGCAAACAAGCTTGTGGAGCCGTATTAACACAGGAATATGATGGGAAGCAATTACCAATAGCATACGCATCAAAATCTTTTACCAAAAGTGAAAGCAATAAATCTACAATTGAACAGGAATTGACAGCTATCCATTGGGCTATTACACACTTCAGACCATACATATATGGTAAACATTTTCTTGTTCGTACTGATCACAGACCATTATCATATTTATTTTCTATGAAAAACCCAAGTTCAAAATTAACAAGAATGAGGTTAGATTTGGAAGAATACAATTTTACTATAGAATATCTTAGGGGAAAAGATAATTATGTTGCAGACGCGTTATCAAGAATAACGATTGATGACTTAAAAGATATAAATATAAAAACTAATACGGTGTTAAAAATTACAACAAGATCTATGGCATATAAAAAGAAACGACAAAGTAATACCGAAAATATTCAGCATCAAATTAAAAATAATGATAAAAAGCCCAATATATATGTACCACTAAAGAACACTGACGTCAGAAAGTACTATAAATTAAAGATTACTCCTGTAAAATGTTACATCAAACGAGGAAAATCTATTATTACATATATAAATATAAATGATTTGTTTACTAATGGGAATATTGACCTAGGACAATTTTTCCCAAGGCTTGAGAAAGTGGCCGGTAAACTTAGTGTAGAGACACTACAAATGGCACCCAGTGAGAAAATTTTCGAATTTATCTCCATAAATGAATTTAAAAATATGGGCAATAAATATTTAAATAAATTAAAAGTAGCGCTACTTAATGAGGTGACCAATATAAATGATAAGAATGCTAAGGCAATTCTTGATATAATGCTGAAATACCATGATGATCCGATAGAGGGAGGACATTGTGGAATATATAGAACAATAGAAAAAATAAAGAGGTATTACTATTGGAAAAATATGATAAAAGACATAACGAAATATGTTAAATCATGTCAAAAATGCCAAAAATCAAAAACAGTAAACCATAATAAAAGTCCTATGACTATAACAGAAACACCAGAAAAAGCATTCGACACGGTGTATGTAGATACAATAGGGCCATTTCAAAAATCGATTAATGGAAATGAGTATGCAATTACTTTAATATGTGATCTTACTAAATATTTGGTAACAATACCAACACCAGATAAATCTGCAAGAACAATCGCAAAAGCGATATTTGAAAATTTTGTATTAACCTATGGTCCAATGAAAACGTTCATTTCGGACATGGGAACAGAGTACAAAAATTCTATACTGACGGAACTATGCACACTACTAAAAATTGAAAATATAACTTCCACAGCACTAGGAACAATAGAAAGAAGTCATAGAACTTTTAACGAATATGTTCGTTCTTATATATCTGTGGACAAAACGGACTGGGACGAATGGTTAAGATATTTCACTTACTGCTTTAATACGACGCCATCAACGGCACATAACTACTGTCCTTATGAGTTAGTATTTTCAAGATTACCAAACAATTTTAGACAATTTAGATAGTGTGACACCACTATACAATGTGGATAACTATGCCAAAGAGGCAAAATTTAGGTTAGAAGTAGCACATAAGCGCGCGCAAATACTTTTAGATAAAAATAAAATAAAACAAAAATTAAATTATGATAGGAATATTTTAGAACATAATTTTAAAATAGGAGATTTAGTTCTACTTAGGAATAATTCAGGCCATAAATTGGAAAACCAGTATAAAGGTCCGTATAAAATTAAGAAAATAGATTTAAGAAATAATGTTACCATAGTTGATAAGACAACTAATAAACAACAAGTAGTTCATAAAAATAGACTTAAGATATATAATAATAACTAACATTCAATAATATTGTACGTCCGGACTACTATAAAACTAGAATATAAGTAAATCTAAACATTATAATTATTTTTTTTTTCTTCTTTTCTTTAAAAACAAAATAAATATTATATTACACTTATACTTAGACTAATTAAAAACTAATTGTAAAAGAATGTCCATAAAACTAACGTTATATGAACATTCTTGTAAAAGGTGGAGGTGTAGCATGTGGCCAACAGTGTGTAGTATGCATTGCGATTCAATAGTACCGCAACATGCAAGCATTGACAAACTGCAAGCAAGATATTTTGTGTGTGTCGGTAATTTGACACTTTGTGCAGTTAATCAAGTGCAGCAGCACAATGCACTTAAATGAATCACATTTATTAACTGCATTTGTTTGATTGTAGATATAAGCTACACAAAGTATCTGTTGCTTTTAAGTATGCACTCGTTGAACTTTAAAACTGTTGAACACGTGCCATACATAAATAGTTGGAAGCTAAATATGCTTACCCAACAATAATATATATTTCTATTCTTTTACTCTTATGTTAATGTACCCCTAAGAATTATTCTCATAATTAGTATATAAGCCAATGTCATTTAGTTTATAAATCAATTAATAAATCATCAGTCTTAGGAGCTCCAAATATTAAAGCTCTAAGACAAAAATAAAATAAATAAAAACTATTTTATTACATTTTTTTATTTAATTTTTTTTTTTTTTTTTTTTTTTTTTTTTTTTTTTTTTAAAGTTTTATCTTTTTATTAATAAAAATTAAAGTATGAGCATATCAGAAAAATAATTGTAATGTAATAAAAATGAAAGGATTAAACGTAAAAGTAAGAGTATGCGTCCTCCTTAACCACCATATCCTTGTCAATTGGGAAAGAAATACCATCGGAGCCCACCACAACTTTGTACCAGTTTGCATTTCCCGCTTTTTTGGTTTCTGCATTATCCATAGACTTCTCCACTTCTAATTTTAATGTGTTCAATGCAGAAATAAGGCTCGGAACATCTGAAGAATATGACACATGCATTTTCCCTGACTTTAAATAATTCCTTAAATCAACACTGAATTCCCTAGTTCTACTTCCAGCAAACCGGATGTCACCAGTTAGCATTGGCATCGCCGAATTTCCCATACTGGTTGGCAATGCTCTAGATCCTTTGGATATATATTTGAACATGATGGGGATAAATGTCACAAATGTTTTGGTGTGCCTGCTTTGCATTGAGCTAGACAAATCTTTCCTAGTTACCCAAATGTTACAAGTGGTGATCTGACGAAGCACCTCTAAATTTTCGAACCCAGCGGTAAACATGGAATGGAAGAGATATTGTCGGAAAGATTCAATATGTGCGATATCGCATCTAGCCTTCCAAGTTAAATTCTGACAAAGTGCATAAACCTTCAAAATGCCAACCCCATTGAATGAGAATTGTCCTAATATTCCTTGTTCTCCGTAATTTCTATAAGCACACATGTAAAACTCTAATGGAAAGTAGAACCGCCGTACACCACGATGGGATGTGCACAATATCAAGTCAGCAAGTGCTCCCATAAGACCTGAGGTATTGTCTTTATTTAAAAGTAAGGCATCAGCAACCTTATCTATCATATCCAAGTGGCCAACAGTGTGTAGTATGCATTGCGATTCAATAGTACCGCAACATGCAAGCATTGACAAACTGCAAGCAAGATATTTTGTGTGTGTCGGTAATTTGACACTTTGTGCAGTTAATCAAGTGCAGCAGCACAATGCACTTAAATGAATCACATTTATTAACTGCATTTGTTTGATTGTAGATATAAGCTGCACAAGGTATCTGTTGCTTTTAAGTATGCACTCGTTGAACTTTAAAACTGTTGAACACGTGCCATACATAAATAGTTGGAAGCTAAATATGCTTACCCAACAATAATATATATTTCTATTCTTTTACTCTTATGTTAATGTACCCCTAAGAATTATTCTCATAATTAGTATATAAGCCAATGTCATTTAGTTTATAAATCAATTAATAAATCATCAGTCTTAGGAGCTCCAACTATACAAGCTCTAAGACTAAAATAAAATTAAATAAAACAATTTTATTACATGGCGATCCTGCCAGTCTTCTTCAGCGAGTGCTACTAAACTGCACCCTGAAGAAGCAAGAGCAGCCTGCCAGTTTTCTTGGAGTGCTACTAGATTTGCACCCAGAAACAAGAGCAGAAGGAGAGGGTCCGCCTAGCCAAAAGGCACCCCAACATTACCAAACCAACATTGGAGAGGGTCCGCCTAGCCAAAAGGCACCCCAACATGGGACTTTGAAAAAAATAAAGATCCGCCTGGCCAAGAGGCACCAAAAATAAAATGGGGAAGAACGCCAGCCCAAATGATCTGACAAAAGGAGCCCAACAAAAACAACATCAAAATTTTTATATATTTAAAACTTTTACTTTAAAAGTGGTGCGCTAAAGTCGCACACTAGGGCCAGTAAGCGTTAACCGCTCGTGGCAAACATTTTTTTTTAATTGCCTTTACAAAATAGCTCGTAGCTATTATATTTTAAAGAACTTCATATTTACAAAAACACAAAAAAGGGGATTAAGAAAATTAGCAATGTTACTTAAATAAAAATTAAAAAAGCAACACTTAAAGAAGAATTTTTCAAAAATTTTGTTGGAATAAAATTAAAATTAAACCTAAATAAGACAAACGTTTTAAAATTTTTTTTTTATCCTTAAGGTGGATACAAGTAAATTAAATTAATTAAAAATATCATAATTTTAATAGAAATAAGAATAAAGTAAAATAAAAATTTATAAAATTATTATACATAAATTTTTACACGGTCCTTTATAATGAATAGAAAACAGAAAAAGAGGGCAGCAAAATAAAAATAGAAAAACTAATTAGAGACATTAAATTAAATTATACTTATGGAATGGCAGGAAATACTTAACAAAGCCAGATTAATAAAGGAAGATTTTGACCGTTCTTATAAGTGCCTAAACATTGACAGACCGACAAAAGAAGAAACTATAAAAATACATTTCGATAAACTTTTAGGTTGTTTAGAAAGAATAAGAACATTATTTAATGTGCACTACAATAGACTTACAATTTCACACAAAACAGCAGCCGATGCATTCTTTGCAGACTTAAAAGAAAAAATTTTCAAATTAGCAGCTAAGAAAGGGGTAGAACTTGATCTACCAACATCCATCCACGAAAATTCACCTCATAAATTCAGAACTAAACCAATAAATGCTAAAATGGGCCAAACAATAGTGGAATTTTTAAATACAGCCTCAAAGCTAATTCCAGACTTTGATGGCAGAGCAGAAAATTTACGCTCTTTCATAGATTCATTATCGTTACTAAATTCAATAAAAGGAGAACACGAATCCACAGCAGTATCCCTCATAAAAACAAAATTAAAGGGTACTGCAAGAAATCTTATCAACGATGAAGCAACAATAATAAACATTATAAATAAGTTGCAACAAACCGTTAAAGGTGAATCGGTAGAAGTAATATCTGCGAAAATAATGAACATTAGGCAAAGCAGTAAAACGGCAAATGCCTACTGCAATGAAATTGAAAGCTTAGCAAAATCATTAGAAAGTGCATATATAACAGATGGATTGCCATCAGAATTAGCAACCAAATATTCAACACAAGTCGCTGTAAAAGCACTTACCAAAAACTGCAACATTGATAAAGTAAAGCTTATCATGGAGGCAGGCCAATTCAATAGCATGAATGATGCTATAAGTAAATTTGTCAATAGCTGCACCGAAGCCACAGGCCAACAGAATGCCATACTATATTATGGGCAAAAACATAGACCCAATAACAATTATCGTGGCAATAATACACGGTTGCGTGGAAGAAATAATTTCCCACGTAACAATAATAGCAATAACAGCTATAACAACAATAATGACAATTATAACAGAAACCGACAAAGAAATAACAATAACAACAATAGTGACAATTACCGCCAAAGATACACCAATAACCGTAGGAACAACAACTACGTAAGAGCAACAGAATCTAATCAAAATGATTCGGAAAACTCCGAATTTCCCCTAAGACAAAATCAATAAATATCTATCATCTAAACCTCAACTTAAGTTTCTTTATAAATGTTCAACTAAATAATACCGACACTACACTCACACTTTTGGTAGACACTGGTGCTGATATTTCTCTAATAAAATCAAAATTTTTCAGATTAAACAAAATAAATACTAATGACACTACAGTTTTTAGTGGAATAGGACAGGGCAATATAAAATCAATGGGAAGTATATTTTTTGATCTAAAATTCGAAAAATTTTTAATACCACATAAATTCCAAGTGGTATACAATAACTTTCCAATACCATGCGATGGAATCATTGGAATGGATTTCATGAAAAAATATAATTGCATGTTGGATTTTAACAAAAACAATGATTGCCTTATCCTAAGACCATTTAATATACCACACACAATCAATATACCAATTACAAATAACAGTAGCGAAATAACTTTACCACCAAGATGTGAAATAATACATCAAATAAAATTTAATAATTTAAACAGTGAAATTCTAATTCCTAATCAAGAAATTGCACCAGGCGTCTTCATTCCAAACACAATAGTTAACACTGATAAAGCATACGTTCGTTTTCAGGATCGCAAGAGCAGCCTGCCAGTTCCAAGAGTGCTGTAAAATACTAAGCACCTTGGAATGAGCAGAATAAGGAGAGGGTCCGCCTGGCCAAAAGGCACCCCAACTCTTAATAAAATAATGGTCCGCCTGGCCAAAAGGCATTTATAAATGAAGGAAGACACCAACTCTGAAGAAAATAAAGTTCCGCCTGGCCAAAAGGCATTAATAAAAGAAGGAAGACAGCAACACAAAGAAAATTCAACTTCAACAATATTTTTTTAAATATGTATTTTTAAAATCATAACACCTTTATAGTAAAAGTGGTGCGCTAAAGTCGCACACTAGGGCCAGTAAGCGTTAACCGCTCGTGGCAAACATTTTTTTGATTACTAAATAGCTCGTAGCTAAAATCTTACAAAAAAAAAAACATTTTTATTTACAAAAACGCCAACAAAGGCACTTAAAATAAAAATATAATTAACATGTTACACTTAAAGAATATTTTTAATTTCTAAATTTAAAAAAATAAAAAAAAACATCTATTTTTTACTTTAAAATCGATAAAATTAAAATTGAACTTAATCAAAGAAAATGAAATTGTAAAATTAAATTAAATTTTTATATTAGAATAAAATAATGAAAGTAAATTAATAATTACATTTTACTTCTTAATAATTTTAAGACAAATAATATAATAAAAATATTATTATAAAATTAAAATGAAGAATGAACAGTCGAAAGTTGAAAAACCAAATGCTAAAAACAAAGTAGTTGTAGAAGGTTATAGCTCCGGTTTATTTGAAATCCGAATATATTTACTTCTTAGTTTACTTATAAAAAAAAAAAAAAAATTTTTAAACATGCCAAAATTAAGATATAAAGCACAAATATACAGCCAAGGCATTAATAGCCTGATGCTAAAATCTGTAGTTCATAAAATAATAATATTAAAAATAAAATGCCAACATAAATAAACAGACAACCCATTTTTGTGGCAGTAAAAGATAAAAAAAAATTATTACAGTATTAAAAATCTCAACAAAATCTATGGCATATAAACAACAAAGTAATATCGAAAATATTCAGCATCAAATTTAAAATAATGATAAAAAGCCCAATATGACGTCAGAAGAAAACTATTTACTAAAGGGAATCTTGACTTAGGACAAGTTTTCCCTAGGCTTGAAAAAGTGGCCGGTAAATTATATATATAATGTTCATTAATGGGAATATTGACCTAGGACAATTTTTCCCAAGGCTTGAGAAAGTGGCCGGTGAACAAATGGCACCTAATGAGAAAATTTTAGAATTTATCTCAATTAAATAATTTATTAATAAAAGGGCATAAAAGTAGCGCTACTACTTAATGAGGTGACCAATATAAATGATAAGAATGCTCAGGCAATTCTTGATCTAATGCTGAAATACCACGATGATCCGATAGAGGGAGGACATTGTGGAATATATCGAACAATAGAAAATATAAAGAGGTATTACTATTGGAAAAATATGATAAAAGACATAACGAAATATGTTATATTATGTCAAAAATGCCAGAAATCAATAATAATAAACCAAAATTGATTAGAAAAATGTTAAAGCTTTTCAAATTATTGTACACATTGAAAACTGTCAGAATAACTTAGAAAAGTCTATTGAGACACATTTTATTACTGCCATAAAATTCAAAATAGGGTTAAAGGTTGACAATATAAAAACAGAAAAAATAATTTTTGGTCCACTAAATAATTTTTAAGTAAGAATCATTTAAAACTGTTTTATTCTTGCCTAAAAGTCTAAAGAAGATATTCAATTTAGTCAAAGGTACAGAGTGAAAAGTTATATGATTTTCAAACTAGTTTAATAACATAAAATTTATGAATATATACATACATATATTTTTCTAATTAAAATTTTATTATTCAAGAAAAAGACCCAAAATAAAGAAAAAGTAAAACAAAATTGTAATTAAGATAAAAATATAATAGAAGAAAATTAATAAGAAAATCCTTTATATTGATTTTAGTTTTATTGGTCCGTATAAAATTAAGAAAATAGATTTAAGAAATAATGTTACCATAGAAGATAAGAAAACAAATAAACAACAAATAGTTCATAAAAATAGACTTAAGATGTTTAATAATAACTAACATTTAATAGTATTGTTTGGCCAGACTACTATAAAACTAGAATATAAGTAAATCTAAACATTATAATTATCTTTTTCTTTTCTTTAAAAACAAAATAAATATTATATTACACTTATACTTAGACTAATTAAAAACTAATTGTAAAAGAATGTCCATAGAACTAGCGTTATATGAACATTCTTGTAAGGGATGGAGGTGTAGCATGTGGCCAACAGTGTGTAGTATGCATTGCGATTCAATAGTACCGCAACATGCAAGCATTGACAAACTGCAAGCAAGATATTTTGTGTGTGTCGGTAATTTGACACTTTGTGCAGTTAATCAAGTGCAGCAGCACAATGCACTTAAATGAATCACATTTATTAACTGCATTTGTTTGATTGTAGATATAAGCTACACAAAGTATCTGTTGCTTTTAAGTATGCACTCGTTGAACTTTAAAACTGTTGAACACGTGCCATACATAAATAGTTGGAAGCTAAATATGCTTACCCAACAATAATATATATTTCTATTCTTTTACTCTTATGTTAATGTACCCCTAAGAATTATTCTCATAATTAGTATATAAGCCAATGTCATTTAGTTTATAAATCAATTAATAAATCATCAGTCTTAGGAGCTCCAACTATACAAGCTCTAAGACAAAAATAAAATTAAATAAAACAATTTTATTACAAAGGATAAAAATTTTTGCAATAAAAATATCGTTTTAGCAGGATAAAAAAATATTTTTTGTTTTCTAAAAAAAAATATTATTTTACAAGAACGCAAATTTTGTTTGGCAGGATCGCCATGTGGTGAGTGTGTGTTTAAAAGTGTGAAGTATTTACCAAGCTCTGCAGCCGCTTTTCTTCAGCACCAGAAGTGCCGATTTCGTTTTGAGAAAATAATAGACTTCAATTTGATTGATTGTCAAATTAATAAACTTTATTGAATTTTGTTTCAGCTTATATACTAAAGTTTATTCTAAATTATTACCTATGTCAGCACTATCCCACGTAATCAATTTTGTTTAAAAATCCCAATACGTTAATGAACTCCGTGAAACTTGCTGACAGTATGCTTATTCATTCAAGGCCAATAAAAGAATGTTTGTTTACTTTATTAAATAGTTCATATTACAACTGCACGACAAACAGCAGTGTACACAAATTTAGCACATAGTGATGTACATACACTACAGTTTATAGCAAGTGTCCTCTCGACTAACTTCCGCGTTATATACGGGCTTACATAACACTCATAAGCGTTATGATTATCAGCCGCAATGGCACCGAAGCTGCCACCATCAAAGCTTGGACGACCAGGTTGAGCTGGGACGTTCTCTCTTGACGGTACTGCTGCGACGCCAGTTATCTTCGGTTGCGGTACTCCTGTGTCCGGAAGATTTACAAGTACTTTTGTACCTGATGGTGTGATATTAGTATGAATGCCAATCAGATACTCCTCAAATACTTGGGGTATTTTAAGCCTTTCGGTCTCTAAGATCCTATAAGGATCTGCTTCGCTTGTGAAGCGACCATCCTCGTTCTCGGTTATCGAATGGCGTATTAGATAGGCGTTTAGAATTTCGGCCATATAGTGCTGAAACATACAATACGGCATCCGGCGCCTCAAACGACCATCGTTTTTTTCCATTGCATGGTACGTCTGCTCACATAAAAGCGGGAATGATGAATACTCAAAATTCTGGGTATTTTGTTCGATGCAAGGCTTGCTCCCAGAAAACATGCCTTCATAAAGAACCTTGTCCTTCGGCTGGGTTTCCATTACCGATTTGTATTCGTTTGGTTTCGGACGGTAAGTGGATTTCGGGTTCCGAACACGAGATAGCGTTGACTACTAAGCAAACAATGACTTGGGGCCTGGGTTAAAACCCTGGCAAAATCAAGTCAATCAACATCATTAATTTCTCTAATGTACATTAGTGAAACATTCTATTAATTGTTGTCGGACTTCTTAAGTGATGAAGGCATAGCTCTGGTCACTAAAAAAACTGTTCCGAAAGCGATTGATGCTATCCAAGCTAATGTAAACAACATCGTCCTCCTTCGTCGGTTAGCAGAAACATTGGCGAAGTAAAACAATTACTAAATATAATATAAGAACACAAGAATAAGAAAAAAGTATTTATAATATTATTTGGAATTCCACCATTTCTTATTATAGGATAAAGAGTTGTATCTTTATGTTCAAAAGAATGTAAATCATTAAGTAAATTTACGAGTAATTCATTCCTTAAATTGTTTTTACATATCAAACCACAATAATCTTGATCCCTCGCAATAAACGGCTGAAGTTTGTGTGTTGCATGAGGGGGCAGTGATATAATGGTAACACTGTGTTCTCGGGCTAGATTGAGAACTTCTACATTGCGCGTGTGGCTGTAATGTCCATCTAGAATACGCAAAACTGGTTCGGCTGCAGATGGCTTTGTTTCCTTTAAAAAATGCTTAAACCATTCCGTAAAAATAGGAATTTGGACCCACCCAGATATATGGCACGCCGACTTCGAGCCAGGCGGAGAATCCTTCAAAAGAAGTGGGTTGTGATTTTTACGCGGGAATATAAAAAACGGAGGTACAAACGCGCCACCTGCGCTCATGCAATTAATGACGGTAAAAAGTTTTTTTTTTGTGTATCATATAAATAAAAATTTCTTTTCTTACATATTACATATATGTGTGTATAAATTTTTTTTTATTATATATAATTACGGAATGAAGATAGCAAGTTTATTAAATATAATTTATTTATTAAATATTAATGATGTGACCGCACAACAGGAGAAATTTAAAGCAATTGCAAAAATTTTTTTGCAATTTCGTGCTCCATTTCCTCATTGTTAACGCCAGCAGCTCCCTTGTATTTGGTTGTCTGTTTGAGTTTTGCTTACCACAAAATTTTCGCATGCACTGATCCGCATTGCGAATCACATCCACTAGGTTGGACTGCTGAATGCAGTCTGCGTATTTCAGTGGAAGGAGATTTGCACAGTTGGTATTTTCTCCTTGGTACTGCCAGTGATAAAGTGACCATGTAATGGTTCCGGTGTATTTCTTAGTGCTGCCAGTTTACGGCGCAGTCTTACAATTTTTCCTCCTCTCCGGTGTCTTGGCCTGATGACAGCTGGAATCTTGGTCATAATATCTAAAGATGGCTTCTTTACTTTTTCTTTTGTTGCTGATCCAAGATAAGCTACAAAAGGGCCGTCTTTTAGAAAATTTACTGAGAAGCGAGAAGAATATTCTTGGCTTAATGTAATTGTTATTGACCTGTCAAGTTCTAAAGGTGTGGAGGAATCTAAATCTAATATACGAAACTGACATGGAGGGTAAGGTTTAGAGGCTCCTATAATATCAAGTTTCCAATGATCTTTTCTTAATTGAATAGATGCTTCAGTAGGACATTCAATTAATACATAATTGTGCAAATATCCATTTTCATAATTCTTAATTCTGCGTCTAAGGATCATTATTACTTTCCTATTATTCGTATTTGCGATCTCAAGAAAGTCATACTGTTTATCTATATCTTGAGTACCCTTGACATAAGAAATATCTTTTGTAATTTTCTGCATATCTGATGGAGTCAATTCTTGAACATTTTTATTTGTTGTAGTTAAATTAGAAAATTGGTTACGAAGTGCTAATAATATTCCTATATTAGAATTTCTTAATAGTTCATGAGCTAAAGAAGGTATGAAAGGTTCCATTTTTATTAGATCATTCACCAATATTTCTTTTGATTTATTAGTTTTACTAGAAAATATGTTTGTTATTTCCGGATTAGTAACATTTTTTGAAGTTAAATAAGATAAAGCAAGATTTTTCATCTTCCTCTCAACGGAAGGTAAATTTCTAATATTTAATGAAAATATATCTTCTACAAGTTTAGAATATTCTATTTTGTTTAATGGAGTAGTGTTATTTAATCTTTTAGTTAATAAATAAACATGAGGGTACTTTCTTAGTAGAGTTTGTAATAAAGATATCCATAAGGTCAATTTGTCATCATACCCTCTTATAGTATGAGAAAAGTAAGTAGAAAGAGATATGCCACCGAAATCTGTAGGATGGAATAGATAAGCAAGCCTGACATCCCTTGATTCTTTTTTATCAATTATATTATTTCTAGATAAGTAATTTAAGACCATAAATTGATTAATAATAAAAGATGTATCTGGCATGTAATCACATTTAGCGGTTGCTTCTGTAATTGTATTAATTGTCGATAAGGAGGACATAATAGAACAGACTCCATCGTTAGTTGAATAATTCTCTATTTTTTCTGGACAGAAATTCTATCTGACTTAGTAATAACAACGTAGTACTCTGAATTATTTAAATTGCTACTAATAGGTTTGATTAATGAAAAGAAGAAATCAGGATATTTTTCGGTTAATAATTTAAGATCTGGAATGTTATCTGCATCTAAGAAAACTTTGTAAATTGCTAATTGGAAGTTGAATTCAACCAAGACCTCTATATGGATCTCGAATATTTCTATATTAGTTGAAATAGTGTGGTGCATTCTAAGTAATATAATATTATATCGTTACCTTAATATAAGAAGGCCCCAACTCATCAAAAACACTTTTTACAGGAGAAGGAAAAAACTAAATAAGAGCTGAAATAATATAGCTACACAAACGTTGTCAACAACTTCTTTATTTAAATTAAACGAGGAATTCAGATTGAAATACATATGTATATATTTGTAATTTTTATGGATGTTATATGAGTTAGGGCTTTTTGTATTCGTATTTTATGAAAGAAATAGTGAGATAGGGCTTTTTGAAAAAAATAATTTAACTCAAAATTGTATTTAAATTCATGGTTTTAAAACAAATTAAAAAAGGCAAAATACATTAAATTGTAAAAATTAGATAATTGTAGATAGTATTTAGATTTGATATGGTAAATTATCATAAAAGTAATGACAGTCTTTGGGCAGAAACTGCTTAAGATCTTGTAAGTGATCCCACTTCTTTTTCGATATTTCTATTCTTTTGGCGTAAAGTTGACCAGGTGTGATGGTTCTGGTAATGGACTTTTTCCTTTGCGGTAGAGGCTCATATTCGGCACTTATATCAGCACTAAAATTAGTTTTTTTCTATAAGAAAACAAAAAAAAAGACCTGAATATGAAATACATGTGGTTTGAATATGACTTTGGTTTGAATATGTGTGAAGACGTTTGTATGTAAGTGTATACACAATATGTATGTACCCTGTAGGAAATGTCACTAGTGAATCAGTACTGATTCACTATTGACACTGTCACCAGTACTAGTGACTTATTATACCCCCAACAATGCTTTTTTACTATAGACATTTAACATGTGCGTGTCATTGGAAATCTACTACTGACACTGGTACTATTGATTAGGTAGTTCTTTTGGGACCATATGTAGACATTGTCACCAGAGATTCACTAGTGCATTTTAGTAATAACTACTGACACTGGTACTACTGAATAGTTAGTTCTTTTGGGACCATATGTAGACATTGTCACCAGAGATTCACTAGTGCATTTTAGTAATTACTACTGACACTGGTACTACTGAATAGTTAGTTCTTTTGGGACCATATGTAGACATTGTCACCAGAGATTCACCAGTGCATTTTAGTAATTCTAGTCTACAATTTTGATGCTTTTCTGAAATAGACGTCATTAATAAAACTTTTGTTAACATTTCATGTTTTATTAAAAAAAATAAGGAATTCATAAACACCGTTTTAAATATTAAAAGTAAATAAGGTACATTTCAGCCTCTTAAGTAGAATTAAAAAAAAAAAAAAATTAATTAAATTTTATTATAAATACGTATTTTAAAAATACTGTTACTTTTCTTTGATTAAGTTAATTAAATTTCCTTGACTTCTTCGACTTCGACTTCAAATTCAATATTTTCACGTTCTTTTGATTTGTTTCGCCCCATTTGCTTAAAATATTTTTTTTTTTGGCGCTGCAATGCTCCTCTAAGTGTTTTGTCGGCTTCTTCACTAAAAGTTGATATTACGTCTGGATATGGAAACAAAAAACATTTATAATAATATTACAAATCCAGAAAACTCAAATATCAAACTTTTTACCTATTAAAGCTTTAAAAACGTTGGCGAAATCACGCAATCTCTTTTTGCCAAAAGAACCATCAACATTAAAATTCATGATTATATTTTGGCCAAACACTTGATGGAGATTACGTTCAGCATTACCAGCAAATAGAGATTTTATTTGTCTTATCTATAGAACATAAAGAAAAAATTTAATTTTATTTGTGTATTAATGTCACAGTAAAGGCAAATACTTACGTATGGGTCTGAATGTGTGGCCAAAATAGCATCAAATTCTTTGAGCTTTTCTTCTGTATTTATGGGAAAAAATTCAATTAGATTAGAAGTTACTGCATTTTGTTTTACTATTTTATCTAGTAAAACTTTGTGTTCTGCCAAAATTTCCAGCAATGTGTTATGTCGCCTTTCAGCAGCATCTGTGATAACATAGTAAATACATATGTATATTAGAGTGATTCATCGTTGTATAGAGAAAAATAATTTTTAGAATTTCGACTGCCACCCCGCTAGAATTATTCATTTGACCAAAAAAAGACGTAATGCAAAAAAATCTGAATGACAGAATGTTTTAAATATTTCCACTGGGGCCCTGAAGTTGCGACATGAGAAATATATGGAGAAAAAATATTTTTGTTCAATTTTTTAAGGCTTAGCAAGTTTTGATAAGTTATTTTTTATGTAAGTTTAATTATCAAAAGAAATTTGTCTAACAAACCTGGCGTTTGGCAAATCTATCACTGATTCCAAAGAATCTTCTACAGGTTCCACAAAATTTTCACAATTTATAGTTTCACTTAAATTAATTTCGTGTTCATTTTTTCTGTTTTTATACAAAATTGATTGTTTTTTCACTTGACGTTTGTAATTCCTTTTACTCATAATGCGTGTATGTAAAATGCTTAAATTATTTTAAAAACACTTTCATTTACCTTTTAATTTATTTTTTATTTAATTATTTTAAATATTTTTAACAAAAATTTTAATTTTTCAACCAGCTGCTTATATTTTTGACACATTAATAAAATGGCTTTATTACAAAGCTTCAATTTTTGATGCTGAGTTAAGCCGCCGACATTCTATTAATATTGCTGACGCCGAACTCGTCAGCTCTTAATTTTAAATAAACAAAAGGAATACAATATATGAAAAATGGGATTTTGTATGTTCTTTTAAATTTATAAAGATTAATGTACTGCATACTTATTATGGCGCAATTGAAAAAAATAGTAGATATAAACAATTATAACGCCGACGAATAAAAGCGCTTTGGCGGCAAATTAGAACTCTTATTTGTTGTGTATACATTTTTTTTCCCATCAAAGCAATTAAAAAAAAAATGTATACACTTTGTTGACAATGTCGCCAAGAAGTCAACAAAATAGTAGTCAAAACTGGTGACTTGGAGACACTTGCACCAGGTTTCCTTCAGGGTATGTATGTACACACATTTGTGTGTACTACACATGCATCAACGTTTTTGTATATTTTTTTTTTGCTTTGAAACAAAATCATATAATATCAGTTATACTCATTCCCTCATTTTTACCAGTAGTATATGGTATTTATCTGTTATATTTGTTTTGACAATACTTACAGATATACTGTTGCACGTCTCTAATTGAAATTGGAATATGTATTCATTTTAGGTAAAAATGAAAAACGATTTTTTTTTAATTATGAAAATAATTTTTTTTTCCGTTAAAAACAAATTTAGTGGATAATTTTTGGACAATCGGGAATTAGCGATTACATATCGGGAATCGGGAATAGAGTTTCAATATCGGGAAATTCCCGCCGAAATCGGGACACCTGGCAACCGTGAGTCAGCCCTTCTGTCTGTCTGTGGATTGGCCATTAAAGCTGTCTTCTAGTTTGTGGTTTTTGTGTTTATATTCACTTTATATTATTATTATTATTTTATATTATGTGTTGTTCGCAACCGCGCAGAATTTTTACAATCAAGGTAATTCTCCTTTTTTCTGATCTTTAGCTCTTAGTCCTACACTAAGCCATGACAATATGACGGTTGCTAGAATTTAGACGTTAACCAATTTGTCGGCTCTTGTACAGTTCTACACTGTCTAATGTAGGATGCAACAATACAAGGTTGCTAGAATTTAGACGTTATGGTATTGTTGGTTTTGCTACACCGGACAGTTTTTTCTGTTGCAAGATCAATTAAAAGGATTATTTTATTTGATGCAATTATTAACGCGGCTACCGGCTGCGCCAAAATGTTATGTTTTAATTCATGAACTTTTTTACTAAGGTCAAACTCATTCCCTGTCAAGAACCTTTGAATTACTCGAGTTGGCTTTCTTTCTAATCTGACTGGGGGTTTTGGTTTATTGTGTAATATCTTGAATGCACAAGCATCATAATCAGCATACCAATCCGAGAACTCATCTGCAGCAGATGAATCCTTGATTAGCTCTGAAGTGTCCGGGCTCATATCATAGTCAAAAACTTTATCAAATTTTAAATTCCCCCAACTAATATAATCTTTTTCTAGACCTGTTGGGTAGTAGTTCTTCTTATATGCTGATAATAAACTTGTTGGAACTGATTTACAGGGTGGCCACTTCCGTTTTTTCATTATGTAATTTTTGACAAAGTCTCTTCTCATTATTGACACTCCAATTCTCGCAGTATCCATATCTATGTCTACTATTTCTGTCCCGTACTTTCTTACATTGTCAAAACCACTTTGGTGGATCTCTAGGCAAGGATGGCCAAAATGCTTAGTATTTCCTAGGAGCTCAATATAGATTTTAACTGTATCAATTTCTCTGTTCGGTGGTAATAGTCTAGTTAAATCATAAGAAAAACCCGCTTGTTTGAGGATGTCAGTCATGGCTTGGAAGCTGGAGTCGTAAAGCTCAGAGAATCCCTGGTCATTAACGTCATCGTTTATAACATAACCAAGTACTAAAGATTCCCAAGTTGCAATAAACTTGAAAAATTCATTTCTAAGTAATTTTCTTAATTTTTCAAATTCCCCTATCAAGAAACTACCTATTTCAAACATACTCATTGGATATTTTTTATTGATGTCTGAGAGAATCCAATACAATTGTTTTGGATATCTAGATTGATAAATGTCCATTACACACAACAACAAATTTGTAGGGCCTATCGTCCATGATTCATTTTTATATTTTATTAAAAATATATCTCTTTCAATAAATAGACTATCTCCATAACAGATAAATTTGCCAAAATCTATTCTCTTTGAGCAGATAGCATCTTTTAGGATTTCTACTTTTTTCATCATTAGGAAAGAGTCCTTTATATCCCCAGTTTTTCTCAAACATTCTTCTTGAACCTGGTTTAACCTACCAATTATTTTTTGTTCTATATCCTTTGTTGAGCTTCTTCCAATAAAATTAATTTTATGGATTTCAAGTGATCTTATAGCTGTTTCTATGTTTGTTATCATCTCTTTATATAGTAAATCACTTTCTAAAGGGACATTTTTTAGAATAAAATTATGAATGAATTCATATGGATCAATATCAGGAATATTGTATATATCTTGTTCAATTTTAAGTTCAATTAACTTCTTTTTAATTATCTTGTGTCGAGGACAATAAAATTGCTCATTATTTAGTAGAAAATTACAGTCATCGTTAACTATAGGCATAGCTAAGTGAGAAGGTATAAAAGATCCAACATTATGCTTTTTTTTCAAATCCTTAGTATTAGAATAGTCATTCATATCATCATTGTATTCGAAGTCATCTCCTTGTTCATCATTTGAGTCCGAATCTAAATACTGGTCAATCAATATATCATCAGATTGTTCCTCACTTAAATATTCAAAAGAAAACATGTTTTTAGGTTATTTAAAAAAGGTTGTTTTGGAAAAGAATAATTTATATATGTATCTATATGATTTTTCCTTTCCAAAACAACCTTTTTTAAATAACCTAAAAACATGTTAAGCCTTCACAGGGACCCGCTTTTTAAGGCTGGTGTTTGATCAGGTTTTTTATATGTGTGTTATGTGTTAAGAACTGACTCGACTTCACTAGACTAGAGCTGACTCCACTGACTACGGGTCCATACCAAATCACCCTCCGCTTTTATACCCAATTTCGCTGTCTGATTGGACGATGCTGCTGACGTTCGATGCCGCCGGCGTGGTCATTGTTAAGTGTGCTAGTATGCAAATTCAGCATATTCTGTAGGAAAGTTACTGGCATATACATGTATGCAGCGGTATTGCATCGTCAGTATATATCTGTGTATGTATGCAGCGTATGTTTTGCTGCTGTAGGTATTATTTGTTGGTTGAGGGAAAATAACTCAACGTCAGTATGTGTGTGCAGCGTATGTTCTGCTGTCACTGATACTTCTGTTGGTTAGGGGAAAATGACTCATAACACTAGGCTGACTCGTAAAATATTTTTTTTTTTTTTATTTATACTTCACAAATTTAGGCTCAGTTTTACACACCACAGAATCCTTTTTACATACATTTACTCTTTTCAGTATTTTAATTAAAAATAAAAATAACTAACGTTTTGTATTTACTTGTGTATAATAAATCGGTATTAATTACACTTATGTATGTATCTGGGTAGGTAATGGTGAATTATGTATAACGGTATGTAACGGCGATTATTATGTATACCGTAATATTTGTATTTGTGTATGCCGTATTGTAATCGGCTTGATTCTTTGTGTCTACCAGACTTGAGCGCAGCAAAAAATGTGAGGTTAGAAATGGCAACGCATAAAGCAGAAAAAGCAAATGGCGGAAATCTGGACTCTTTTGAAATAATCAAAAAAAAAAAAAAGATACCTATAATTAACTCCATCAAATCCGCCCTTTATTTTTTTCAATAATTTACCTGGACTATGTTCTTTCTTCAAACCTCTTTTTTTCCCCTTCTAGTTTTTTTTTTCTTCTGATGCTTATTGCTCGCTCTATGTCTGGTTTTTATAGGTGCCGCACGGCTTATAGCCACCAATAGTTCTATCTATCATTTAAAAATATTAATTTTTTTATATTAATGCCAAAGCATCACCACATACTTTTGTTACTTACTATTGTCGTCTCCTGTAGTAATTTCTTCTCTTTTAATTGTTTTTAAGAATTTCTCCTTTTCCTGATTTGAAATTTTTTCTCAGTTTAATTTCCTGTCTTATTAATGTTTTCTTCTTTTTATTTAATTTAATTTTCCAATATAATTAACCTCTTTGACTTGTGGCCGTGTCGGCTTTTTCCACTAGTAAGAACAAATATGGCGCTTGCCAAACTTTCCATCGCTATTTATCTACGCAGAAACTCTACACCATTTCTCCGTTTATAAGCAACCGTTCCTGCAATCTGACATGCTTTTAATAGCAACCCTTTTTCTTTAAACTATTTGGCAATGCCCTCTTTGATTCCTTTATTCTATTACATCTAGTACTACATTTGACAGCTGTGCATTTAATATATCTAATTTTTTTTATTTTTGACTGCTGCACAACTACCGCTCAGAAAATAAAACTAAACAAATCAGAAAGTCAAGACTGTAGCAAGTGCACTAAATGCACGTTCTAAAGAAACTTGTGTTGCAGGTACATCAAGTACCACTTCGGCAAGCCTACTTAATTTTAAGTTATGTTGTGAAATTTTTTCCCAGTACTCCAATACGTTAATTTCTAGTGGATCCATTTGTTTTTCACATATACTCGTATGTAGCTAGAACTTCTGTTTTTATATGATGATTATGATTTGTTGCTGTTAAATGTGCTGTATTTACAAGTAGGTTGATATGTTGTGCTAGTTTGGAGTGTGCGGCGTTTGATGTACTTGAAGTAATATCTAATTGATATTCGGAACTTGAAATATTGCCATTATCGTCTTGCGAAGATGACAAATACGATATGTGATTGATAATTTCGTATGTCTTTATTAAGTGATCATGAAAAAAAAAAAAATATATATAAAATTTTGTTATAATTGTTAGAGAGTTTTTAATGTTTTATATTTTATGTTTATTTTATTTAACGAACCGCCGCTTGTGCGACTGTTCTCTTTATATTACATTATTGAACTGTACATTAGTTTTTACAGCAATTCTTAATCTAGCTTAAATATACAATTACTTACACTAACACATACACAAAGTATGTATGGGAATATGCATGATCAGCATACTGCATTCTGATCATGCGGTCATAGCGTGGACAAATATTTCAACAATAACAAAATTGTTTTGTTTCACTTGCTACATGCAGACGGCATGCAGTAGTGGTTAGTCAAAAACAGTACAATTTGTTTAGAAATTTAAATTAAAACCTACCATTGCAGTTTGTTTTTGATCGTTGGTTAGTAGTGGAGTTCCTTGAAAATTAAAGCGAGGATCTAAATACAAAGCTGCGACGAAGGTATCGTGTTCAAGAAGGTTATGTTTTCTTTTTGCCATTGCTTTATGTAAAGACTCCACGTACGAGTTTGTGCGGATCATGTCTTGTAAATCTAACTCACATTCCAACCAGTCGCGAAAAAAATTTCCAATAATATATTGCTCTTTTTGCATATGTATTGTGCATTCAGCCAATGGTTTAAATGCTGTAGCAAAACTTTCAACAAATATCCAATTGACGGATATATGTATATGCTTGGATATCTATTAATAAGATAATCTGAATCATTAATAAAATGAACGCCATTAATTGGATCGAAAACCGGAACTCCTGCATCATTAAGTGAATACACATAACCAATAGAACGTATCAAACTAAGCGCCTCACTTGGACATAACACATAAAAAATATCAAAGAAAGTCTTCTGCAATATACCCTTAATACGATCAAAATTATTTGGAAAAGTAATCGCATACAAATAAAATTCAACAAGCAATATAGTGCACGTCTCGAGAGACAAATTTGAAGCTATAGGACATGAAGAACAAATATAAAACACTGGAGACATTTCTAACGCAAACGTATAATTTACATAATCAAAATCACAACTTTCAATTCTTGAAGCCAAAAAGGTAATCAACGTACTCTGATCAGGTTTCTTAGTTTGCATACTATGTAATAAGAACCTCTCTTCGTATGAAAAAATATTACATTCCTCAACATAAGCTTGATTATCACTCAAAACATAGTCAATAAAATTATACTGAAGAAATGCGGACATAAAAATCACTCTAGCAGCCACATCAGCCTGAAATGCATTGAAAGGTGTAACTCCCGTTAAATCTGGTAAGCTGAAAGTTAACCCGCGAATAGCGTAAGCCTGTATAATTCGTCTGACCCTATCTTGTATATCAGTATCACTTTGCAAACACCTAGCATTTATATTTATGATTGCAGCGTAATATTGATCTATATTTGCACTATAATATTCAATCAATTTAACATTCGAAATTGGATCTATATCACGTCCACTCCTACCGTAAAAATAATTAAACTGATCATTTCCCTGAGACACATATTCTGAAACCAAATTCTTCATCCACCTTATATTGTTATGCTCTGACGCAAGTATCATTGAAGGATCAGGATTCGCCAGCATTATACTCCTAATATTTCCACAAAGTGTATACCTTAGTTGTTTCGAGTCTCGAAGAATTGGAGTTCTGTCGATTAGTCTTGCCTTTCACCTGGTTTATGCGACCACGCAGAGAATTTAAACCTAAAAATATGTCTTCTCCTCCCTGGGGCATGCGAAGATGCCCTGTAGCCATTCGTGTCCTCTTCGAAGAGTCAGAACTTCCCACGCGGAAGAAGTAATCATTCTTGATCTTGCCTAATTCACCCCCTACGACTTCCCCGTTCTCGGTAACTAGCCCGACCAACGAATCTTGTAAAGGTTTATAAATGTTTTCTATAGCCCCTTTTTTATTTTAAAACAGCTGAGGGGGTCCCAGCTAAAACTTAGGCGTTCAAAAGAACTGCCAAAAGAATGGAGATTAAAACAAAAGGCAAACAAGTGCCGAATTCAGTTGCTTGTAATAATCTGATTTTATTTACAAATTGTTCTAGCTTATATACTAAAATTTCTTAGGTCATTGAGTGATTTCTGAATCACTCAATATTTTACAAATTCATAAATAAAAGAAAATAGAAAGTAAAGTTACAATTATCAAATATTATATTACATCTTAAATTTACATGTGCCAACAATAATGCAAGCAAACAATATTCTTTTGACCCACTTCAACAAGTGTAACCCGAGCGTTTATTGTTTGTTGGTTGCACTACTTTGTTGAAGTTGGTATGTATACATTGTGCATATTGTATGGCGACATGGGTACACTACACCCTCACCCTTAAGAGAAAAATTAGGGAGGAATTTTTCTAATCAACTTCATAGTACTGTTACAATAATTCTTATGATTTACTTATATACATAATTAGTTTGAATGTTTACATATGTGTATATCTTATTTTTACGTATATATGTTAGTATTTTATTCTATAATGTCTTAAATGGTTTTAAATTGTTGTTGTGGTATGTTTTCTTTATTCCTTTGTAATCTATCGTGGTGTTCACACCATCCCTACTTACTATTTTAAATGGACCTTTATATGGACTTTGGTGTTTTTTTCTATCTTCTACTTTAACTAATACTAAATCTCCTACATTAAGATTAAGTTCATTTTTATTTTTATCATTAATTGTTCTTTTTTCTTTTGTTTTTACTAGTAATTCCTTTGCCTTATTTAACGCAAATTGTAATGTGACTCGTAGCTCTTGCACATAGTCATCATAATTGTATGTGGTCATTTTATTATTTATGGTGTCAGATGGTAGGCTTGGTAATTTCCCATAAACTAATTCGAAAGGCGAGTAGCCCGTATCTATGTGTGGTGTCGTATTGTAAGCGAAAGTGAAATATGGAATCCACTTATCCCATTCATAATCATTTGCGGTTGTCAACAAGAACTCATTAAGAACCCTATGGTTTCTTTCTATTGAGCCTAATGTTTCATGATGGTATGGTGTTGAAAATATTTGCTTGATTTGTAGTAATGAACATATGTTTTTCATAAGTTCATTTGTAAATTCTGTACCTCTGTCGGATTTAAGTATCTTAAATTGACCATATTTCAAAATAAACTGTTCAACCAATGTTTTTGCTGTTACAAGTGCATCTTTTGTCGGCATTGGGTGTGCAACGACAAATTTTGTCAGTTCGCATTGCATTGTTAGAATGTAGCGGTAGCCGTTTGAAATACGAAGAGGACCAACGGTGTCGATTGAAATCACTTCAAAACTGTTGTTTGGTGTGTTTGTTAGTGTAAGTGGTTCTTTTATGTGTCTTGTTTGTTTATTTTTGTTACAACTGTCACAATATGATACAAATTGTTTTACCATCTTGTTCATGTTTTTCCAAATATATCGCTGTTTTAATTTAATTATTGTTTTTCTTACTCCTAAATGACCTGCGTGGGTGGTATTGTGGAATTGGTCAATTAGTTTGTATTTTAAAATGTCATCTGTTATTCTTTTTGGGGCATTATATATTAATATTTTAAGTTGAGGACTTTTATTATTTATTCTTAATTTTGCATATGCTTCTTTTAATTCTTCTTTGTTATATATATTAAATATTTTATCTTCATTTGATAGCGCTAATTCATTTATATTCTTTTTACTCATTTTAGATATCAGTTTCCTCAGTATCGAATCTAGTTTCGCTGATTTATCGCTGAATCTTGCATGCATATTATTTTCATTTTGTATATTTTTGGCATGTAACTTCTTCATAATCGAATCTTGTTTCGATGAATTATCGTTACATCCTATATTCATATCATTCTTATTTTGAGTACGTGATTTCTTCATGGTCGAAACTGGTTTCGATGAATTATCATCACGTCCTATGTGCACAATATTATTTTCAATAATTATATCTTTATGTTCTATATTTTCAAATTTATTAAATTGCAATTTTTTCATATTTTTGACGTCATTAATGGATATACATTCCCATATTTGAAGTTGATCAGACTTCTGAGAATTGCATTTTTCCATACTCTTTTCTTCTACACGTGTTTCATTAAAATTGTTATTTGCCTCATTATGTTGTTTATTATTTGCCTCTTTATTTTTATTCTTCATGGCCCTCGTTGTTACTAATACTTTTTTGTCTTTTTCGTCGTTTTCTTGCGGTATCATTTGTTTAAGTATGTCTGAGTCTAGTTCTATCCTAGAAAGTGCATCGGCGTTTGTATTCATTTTTCCTTTTTTATATACAATTGTGAAATCATAATCACTTAAATCTAGTCTTATTCTTGTCATTTTTGATGATGGATTTTTGTGTGAGAATAATGAAATTAATGGTCTATGGTCTGTCACAACTATAAATTTTCTGCCGTATAGGTAAGGTTTGAAAAAATTTATGCTCCAATGAATCGCTAAAAGTTCTTTCTCAATTACTGGTTTGTTAATGTCATGTTTTTGTAATGACTTACTAGCGTATGAAATTGGTAAATCTTGTCCGATTTCACCTTGAGATAAAACTGCTCCTAATGCGTAATTTGATGCGTCTGTTGTTAAAATGAAAGGTTTATCAAAATTCGGATATTGTAATACTGGTGGATTCATTAATTTTTCTTTCAATTCCTCAAAAGCAGTCTGGCATTTTTCCGTCCATATGAATTTTGTTGATTTCTTTAACAGTGCGTTTAGTTCTTTGGCAACGTCAGCAAAGTTGGGTATAAATTTTCTGTAATAATTGCAAAATGCGACAAATCGTCTTACTTCGTCTGCGTTTTTTGGTACTGGGTAGTTTTTTATTATGTCGTATTTAGATGGGTCTGTCTTTACACCGTTCTTTGTTATTAAATGTCCTAAGTAAACTACTTCTGGTCTTAGAAAATTACATTTTTTTGGATTTAGTTTTAAATTGTATCGTTGTAATCTATCGAGAACTCTTATTAAATTTTGGTTGTGGTGATTTAAGCTGCAACCGTATACGATTATGTCATCTACGTAAAGAAATGCTTCGGATTCTAGTCCGGATAATGCTATTGTAAGCATTCTTTGAAAACTGTTAGAAGAAATTTTTAGTCCGAATGGAAGTCTCTTAAATTGAAAATGTCCTTGTGGTGTGGAAAAAGCAGTTAACGGTCTGGAGTCTTTATCTAATTCAATTTGATGAAAAGAGCTTGTCATATCAAGTGTAGAAAACCATTTGGCTCTACCTAGTTTGTCCAAAATATCTTCTAATCTAGTTAGAGGAAATTTGTCATTAACAATTTTATCATTAAGTTTTCTAAAATCTACAACAAGTCTCCATTTTGTTTTATCTTCTATGTTTTTCTTTGGTACTAAAAGGAGTGGAGCATTATATGGGCTAACTGATGGTTCTATTATTTCGTCATTTAGCATTTTCTGTACTTGTTCATTTATTATGTCGGTATGTGAATGTGGTAGTCTGTAGTTTTTTATATAAACAGGTGTGTTTTCTGAGGTCGTGATTTTCTGTTTGTAAAAATTGTTGGTGCTTAGTTTTTCGTTTTCTATGTGAAAAACGTTTTGATATTTTTTAAATATTTCTTTTAATTGTGTTTTTGCATATTCGTCATTATGGTCTAATCGCAAGTCATTCAAAATTTTGTTAAAACGTTCGTTGCTGTTTATATTGTTGTTGTAATTTAATATGTCATAGTTTCTCAGTGGTTCAGTTTGAAGTTTAATGCCCTGTAAAGTTATTTCCTCGTTCGTTGTGTTTAAAATTTTTAAGTGTGTCATGCCGCTTTTTGGAGCTATTGAATTACTTAAAAATACACCTGGTTTTAATTCATTATTAAAAATTACGCTGTCTTCTGTAAGGTTTAATTTCAATGGTTGTATGATTTCTGTTCGCGGTGGTATAGTTATTTTTAATGTGTTGAATGCTTTTGATTGCATTGGCAGAATTATGGTTTCATTATTGGTAAACAAAGAAATTGTGAATGTCTCGTAATCTATTTTGCATAAGTATTCTCTTAAAAAGTCTCTCCCTATTATTCCGTCTGTCTCTATTGGAAAATTGTCATCTACTAGATGGAATTTGTGTTTGCATGTTTGGTCTGCTAATGAAAGTTCAAGTTCAGTTGTCCCTAAGGAATATATTTCTTCATTAGTGATGCCTGTTAATTTGCATCTGTTTTCTATGTTTAGTGGTTCATCATCAAAAATTGTTTTAGTGCGACATAACGATATGTCGGCTCCTGTGTCGACAAGAAATGTTAATTCTTTATTTTTGTATTTAGCGATTATGTAATTTGTGTTATTATTTGAAACTTTAAATACTCTTAATTTTGGCTGTCCGGAATATCCCTGTATTCCGAGCCTTCCTCGTTTCCCTCGTCTTGTATCGTACGTATATATCTTCTGTTGTTGTTACTGTTATTATTGTTGTTACTGTTTGTGTTATTTCTGTTATCGTGACTGTTGTTGAAGTTTCTCGTGTTATTGGGTCTGTTATTTTGGTAGGTGTTGTTGAAATTATTATTAAATCTGTTAGAGTTGAAGTTATTTCTATGATTGTTATTTCTAGAGAAATTATTGTTTCTGGGTGAATTATTATTACTGGTATCATAATTGTTTTTCCTGTTGTAACTGTTTATGTTAGTGTTATGGCTGTTGTGTGGCCTGTTGTTGTTGTAGTTAGAAAATGTATTGTTATTTTTAGTGTAATTTTGTGATTGATATCGTGGTTTCTCTCTACTGATATGTAGTATTTCGTTATGTGTCGCTTTCTTTTCGTTTTCAAGTTCAATTGCAAGTTCTGATGCTTCTTGTAAAGTAGTTGGTCTAGCAGCATATATGGTCGACTTAAAGCATTCATTTAAACCCTTTTTGAAAGTTTCCAGAGCTAGTTTATTGTTTAATCTAATTATTACGTTCTTTTCTGCTACTGACGCAGTACTTCCTAGTTCTTCTATCCCCAATTTGTTTAGACTATCTATTATATGTAATATTTTTTCTTTAAATAAATTAACTGACATTTTTCCTTGGAATAATGTGTTTAACCTATTTTGTAATTCTGGTATTGTTTTAGTACTTTTGTACCTTTGTTCTAACAAATTTTTTAGAGTTTCAAAATTTTCTGGTTTGCTATAACTTCCTATTGCTGTTCTAACATTAGATGTTAGTTTGGCATGATAAATGTATTGAAGAAAGTCTATTTTTGCTGTGTCTGATAGCGTTTTATTGATGAGTTCTGCTGTTATTAAAAAGCTTGCTAATTCCAAATAATTACCAGTGAACAATGGTAGTGCTTTTGATGCTGTTTCTAAATTAAATGTTGCCATGTTTGTAGTCTTCTTTTCTAATTCTTTCGGGCTTTCCAATAAGTATTCTTTAATTTTTCTATATATATTATTAAATTCTAATTTTAGAGCAGATAATTTATCTTCATGATTTTCTTCGAGTATATTTGACTGAAAATCTTTTCTTATATTCTCTATTGTTTCTAATTTGCTTTGAATTGTTTTTTCTGTATATGTCCTTCCTGGACTTTTCTTTAGGTTTTTTAATATCTCTTTTAAGTCTGAAATATTTTGTTCCATTAAAATTATTTATTAATTATGCATGTATAATACATATTTTCTTTTTATTATTATGATTTAAACTTGTGTTGCATTGTTGCAATTTATATTTTTACGTTTAATTATGTAAATTTTGAAGTATTGAAAAATTTTATCTATGGTATATACTAAAAATATTACTACAATTAAAATTAATAAAAGATGTGAATTCGATATAAAAGGTTCATTAGTATCATGTAAAGGTTTATTAGTATCATTTGAATTATTGTTTATGATTTGTTTGTCTAGATGGGTATTTTTTATAGGATTTCCCCAAATAGGACCTACCATTTTTAAATTTTGTTGCCTTGATTTTTATTAATAGGTAAAAGTTTGTTTTCTATAATTTTATACATTTGTTATAGAATTGCTTTGTCTATTAGTGTGTTTAATTACATAGCCTTTAAAATATTTGTTTATTTTGTGTGCACCATATAAAATAATCATCACTATTGCAAATATGATTATGTGATCTAATGTAATTGAATTTTCTTTGGTATTGGCTGTACCATTGGTGAGAATATTTTCTTGAATTTCCACTTTACTTTGTGGTTTACCCATTTTTAATTTATATTTTGTTTTTATTTGGGTTTATTTGATTGTTGTTTTACATAAGTTTTTTTTTTTTATATTTGAAATAGTTAAAGATAAGATTTTTGCATTTAAAGTTTTAATTCTTTTTAAATTTTAAATTTTTAATTTTCTTATTAATGGCAGTCTTAGCTTCTAGAGTGGTTGCCAGTGTTAGTTCCTTGTAAAGTATCGCTAGTTGTCTACGCTTCTGAAATTTCTTGCCAGCCCTTTTCTTTTTTATGGGTTTTTTGGTTGCTTTTGGGATTTCTTCCACTTTTTTGTTTCTCTTCCTGTATTCTTCGATGGTAATTGCCTTGGGACCTGCGGAACGTGGAAGTGGTGTATATACTGGTGCCGATACCAATGCGTTGGCTATGTTGGAAGGCTCGTATTCTTCGCTTTTGCAGTCCTCAATATATTGTTCCCAGCGGGCGACAATCTCATTTATTTCCGCTTCTGACATCAGGCGATAAAGGTTTTAGGTTTTGTAGGCAGGATCAGTTTTCAGGTTCTGTAGATGTCGCAGGATCGGTCGGCAGGATCGCCATGTAAAGGTTTATAAATGTTTTCTATAGCCCCTTTTTTATTTTAAAACAGCTGAGGGGGTCCCAGCTAAAACTTAGGCGTTCAAAAGAACTGCCAAAAGAATGGAGATTAAAACAAAAGGCAAACAAGTGCCGAATTCAGTTGCTTGTAATAATCTGATTTTATTTACAAATTGTTCTAGCTTATATACTAAAATTTCTTAGGTCATTGAGTGATTTCTGAATCACTCAATATTTTACAAATTCATAAATAAAAGAAAATAGAAAGTAAAGTTACAATTATCAAATATTATATTACATCTTAAATTTACATGTGCCAACAATAATGCAAGCAAACAATATTCTTTTGACCCACTTCAACAAGTGTAACCCGAGCGTTTATTGTTTGTTGGTTGCACTACTTTGTTGAAGTTGGTATGTATACATTGTGCATATTGTATGGCGACATGGGTACACTACAATCTGCTAAGGGGATCACTCCATCATTGCCCGCCATAACAATAATCCGATCGTAATTATCGAAACTAGCCTCTGAAACCACCACAGGATAGTGGCATAGAAGCATTTCTGGTCCAATGGGTTTGTCACCCTTCGCCTGAACGTATGATTTAACACATAACATTTTCTTTATGTCACGGAGAATGTACAATGTAGATCGTTTCCATATACGTATTTGTTCTTTAGTTAGTTCAATTTTTTTATCCTTGTTTTCAGCCATTTTGTAACTGTATAATTTCAAAAAATTCCACAAAGTGTATACCTTAGTTGTTTCGAGTCTCGAAGAATTGGAGTTCTACTCCTAATATATGGAACAAGTTGCAAGCCTATGGGTTGGGTCGTTGGAACATTACATAAAACTGTTGTATCAGACATTATTTTAGCTAACATACAAATAACTCCATTAAAAAATCTTGGCATACCGCTACCATACAAGTGTGCGTCCATATATGTTGAAATTTAAAAATCTGTAAATGTATTGGTGTATCGGTTAGGCAGATTTTGCAGGGTAAATATACAATTACTTGCACTAACACATACATAAAGTATGTGTAGGAATATGCATGATGAGCATAATGCATTCTGATCATGCGGTCAAAGCGTGGACAAATATTTCAACAATAACAAAAGTGTTATGTTTCACTTGCTACATGCAGACGACATGCAGTAGTGGTTAGTCAAAAACATTACACAAGGACTGCCTTGCACCTAGGGATGCAACATCGCTCTTAAAAACATCGATAATAGAAGTGATACATCGATGTTTTTCCGATGTTTTAGTTTTTTTATTATTTACTGTTAAAATATGAAGTAAGAAACATTTTAGAACTCAAATTTGTAATACATACATACATACATATGTATATAAAATAAAATAGAACATTTATTTTTAATAATTTAGATATGGAATTAAGAAAAAGCAGTTTTGACAATCTGGTACCCGGAAGCCTATTTCTGTCCTGAGTTATTCATTATTTAAAATGTTGTGTAACTTAGATGTAAATGTATACATACGGGCAGTAACTAATATTTTTTTGAAAATAATACATGTTTATACGTATCTATTGTATAATTATTCACTAATTTCACACATTTCTTAACTCCTTTAGCCTTATTTACATCTACTTCCCCCTCGATATTGTATGAATAAACTTTCGGTGCTAATCCCATAAATTCAGTAATAAATTTCCCCTCTGTTTCATCCTTCATCATACCCAATACTTTTTTTATTTTAAAGAGAAAAACTAAAAGGGTTATTATCTGCATATGATAACGTGTCAAACCGATCTTTCAAATTATCTTTGATATGATTATAAAAATTATCGGTTTGAACCGAAAATATGAATGAATCTGTATCGATATAATTTAGTTTAATTTTCATATTTGGGTTTCATGTATCTATAATTAAATTTTGATAAGTCCAACACACAAAAACCGAAATACATAGGCTTACTATAATTTTTTTTTAATTGTATCTGTTTGAGGGATTTTCTCCTTCTCATTACTAAAAATACATTTAAGAATTCAGAGTATCTCTGTTCTTTGACTTTCATTGTTTTCATTGAATGCGTAAAATTGAGCTCTTGTGCTTCTAATTTAATTATTATGGGTTCCTCAGTATCACATGTTTTGATGCAGGAACAAAATGGAAATATTATCAAGATGATATGACTGTATTTTAGTGGGATGCTTGTTGTTACTGGCTTACTATAATATGTTAACATATTTTTCATTTGTACAGCCCACATTGAGTCTGTAAACTGCGAAATACTATGGAAGTTCGGCTTAGATATTAGTTCTCCTATACCCAAATGGTTGCGGTTAGTGCGATTCCATTCAGTACGTAAAAGAACACCTTTCCGCTTATCAACATTTTCCACTGCGTTATTAAGAAGCTTAAAAACTCTTTTTCAAATGCGTTTGTAGGTAAAGATCTGTAATGTGTATTTAAATCAATCAATATATGTTTTCATCCATGGTTTTTGTTTGAATTGAATAATGCGATAAACTTTCTCCAAAACCCACCCATAACTCAAACAGTGTTCAAAGATTTTTATAATGGATTACGTATCTTTTTTATATTCGAAAGATCAGCTACCAATTTTGGATGTTTACTTTCACCAATTATTTTGTTTTCAGCACAAAATGGTAAATCATTGTGACGGTCATGACAATGATAGGGGTAAGATAGATCAACCTCATATATATAACCTATTTCAGAATCAAATGGAATGTCATGTGGGTGAATGAAATCATTTGTCCATGCAAAATCACCATATGGAAGAGATCTGACATAGCCCATCCGTATAGGTTATTTGCATCCAAGTATAAAATATACTCAGAAGGCTTCATTACTCATTGCTTTTTCGTGTGGAAAAAGTTACTTCTTCATATTCCAACCACATCTCCATTTGAATTATTATGACGGCAAGGTAAACTTTCATTAAAATTTTCATAGTCGTTTTTAAATAAAGATATAAAGGAAAAGTGTTCATCGAAAATCATATCTCCAAACTCGAGTTAGAACTCATCAATAGAATCCATCTTTCTAGATAAATATAAAGGTATGAAACTGAATAGAAATTAGTCATACTCACCAATTTATATCATAAGTTTATTTGATTGAAAAAAAGGAATACGATTTTTCTTTTTATATAAATAATTTTTTTTATTTTAAAATAATTTCTATTTAAATATATTAAAAGGATAATAGTTCCTCATAATAGTTTTTTGGCAGTCGCCTTTTGGCTGTGTTGCCTCTTGTTGAAACGCCAGGTTGGGTGTGACCCTGGCTCCTCACCTCACCAGTTGTCTGTGAGGTCTGGTGTAGCTACCCTGCTATCCGTCGTCAAAGTCCCGTCATTTGTGTCTCGTTGTTATGTCGTTTCGTTAGTTGTTGTTTGTTTTCTTCATATATGTTCCCACGAGTATGGGGGTCAGTAAGTCAACTACGTCATAGCCCCCTGTAACGTCGTAAGGGCGTCATTACTTGCTGAGGTGCCCAGGTATCAGCAAGGATCCGTTATAATACAGTCTCTTACCTCTGACTGCAAAGATCCGATAAGCACGGTTCGCGTAACACCTCGGTTTAGGGGTTGGATAACCTTTGGTATACAGGCCTTTATAGTTTCGTATCTTTAGTTCAGAGGTACTATGGGGAAACTTAACATTGACCCATAGTTCCTGAGCAAAAGGCAGATACCACAGCCTGCACTTAAGCCACCACATCGCGACACATAGTTATACGTTCAGCTCCTGTTATATGATAATCATCCAGCGGTATCATATCCTTGACACAAAGTCTCTGACTTGCATTTAATTTATTAAAAGTTGAAATCAAGTCCACGTTGGTGCTCATTCTTATGTAATTTATAGTAAACTGTGACATTTCAATTAGTTAATTGGTAATTTATAGATATATCACATAGAAGAAAGAAATAATTCGAGTAAAACTCACTTTAGATTAATTTTCATCACGAAATACTCACTCCATCTATATCCGTCTCACTCTCGCTATCTCAACTAAATGAACTTGCTCTTTCTCTCATATAAATGAACTTGCTCTCTCTCTATCTCAACTAAAATGAACTTGCTCTCTCTCGCTCTATCTCAACTAAAATGAACTTGCTCCCTCGCTCTACCCATATATTCACGCTCTGCCTACATTTTTCGAATTCAGTCACACTTTCTTACAACAACGTTATGCCTCAATATCATCCATTTGTTTTATCTGTTGAAGTGGTGTTAAGGAATTCATTGGTTTAAAATTCTAAAAAAATCTAAACTAGAGTTAAATGAATATTTTATATAGTAACATTAAGCAAATGAAATATGTTTTTGTATGGATTTAACATTAACTGAATTTGGGATATTAACTGATTTTAGAATACATTCAAAATCAGCATACACTACAAAAGGTGTATTCATTTTGTTTTTTTAAATTTTTAATTTTAAAATTTATATTTAATACTTTTAATTCTATATCTTAAACCAATTTTTTCTACTCTACTATAAAATTTATTTGTCTACAAAAAGGACAGATATTCTGCAGCCATTTTTGTAGGCATGCATCACACAAGTGCACAGTGGGAGAAATGGCCAATCTGGTGGCGCTTTAATTATATCTTTTTAATTACTGATCTGATCTATTAGAAATATTCAGTGAAATTATAGCCAAGGATATGCTCTTTCAAAAAAAATTTTTTTGGGACATGCCGCTTCAATACAGTGTGCGCCATTAATGCTGTATCATTCATCATCGACAATTAATATATTAAAAGTAGTATATATGTTTAAAATTTTGTATTACATTCGATTTTTAAACTTTTTTTAAACATAATTATATTTTTAAGGCATTATAAATTATATTTATTTATTTTTTTGGAATTTTACCCTACACTCAGCATGCACCAATACTAGTAGATTTTTTTTTTTTTTTTTGTAATTATTATTTCTTCTTTTTTAATTTAAAATGTGGATATTTTTTAACTTTTTTTATTGATTTATTGTGGTCTGTGCAAGAAATTGCTAATTTCGTGTTGAATTGTTAATGACTTAAAAAAATAGCTAATTTTAAGTATAGTATTTTTTTTTAATAAAGCAGTTGTGTTTTATTTTTGTAATTTTAGTTTTTAATGTTTTTTTTTATTTTTCTAATTAAAAAAAATTAAAGTAACAAATTCTTGATGTAAATTATGGAATATGTTTTTAATAATAAGATCCTACTTTATATTTGCTCATCTTCTAGAAGAAACTATTTGGAAAATTATTCTGAGTCAGAGCTTTCCGAAATGTGGGTGTCTGGTAACTCATAGTCATTTAAAAGAAGTTGCTTGACCTCATCATCTATTTCAATATGTTTTTTTGAGTACCTTGAGGTACTTTTAGATTTAGATGTAATGATAGGGTCTGAAGAAACCAACAATGCATGTATTAAGTCCTCAATAGTGTGTAGTCTTGATGTTTTTCGTGTGTGCTTAAGCCTATAGCTACGGAAATCTTTATTTCTTGCCTCAAGTGCCTCTTCTGACATTATTCCTATTGGTAACGAAACATTTTCAATGATATCTGCGCCATGCAATAAAATTTTATGGACGGATGCAGGCATATAGAACCAGGGGTATTCACTTACAAATATATTTGCAGTTTCCCAAGCATATATGCGAAAAGCCTCTGTGTTTACTGTATACCCACACGCCATTGTGCGCAAAATTATTCCAAATCTTTTAATTAATTCCATTTGTACGCCAGTTACTGTAGAGGCCAAAATCGGTTGCTTAAAAAATATTCTGGCAGTATTTCCCGTGTTTGTGTTCCCTGAGCCCGTCATTGGAATGTCCACCAGAATGCCCATTTGTTTTCTAAGTTCTAGTTGAATTTTTGTTTTTGTTTCTTGAACAATTTCTTTATTTTTTCCACGAACTTGCCAGGTTTTTATTGGTAGTCTGTACGCGATATGAATTATACACTCAAAGCAGCGAATCCATGCATGGAGTGTTGATAATCCATACTCGTACAAATGTTCTTGTGGTTGTCTTAACTGAATCATATTCAGATTGTTAAACAATTTTGGAGTTGCCCCACAAATTCCGCAAGCCTGTGATGATGACTCCGCTATGGTGTTGAAAACTTTTCCGTCAATCATTGTCAAATGGAATTCATGTTGTATTTTCAAATGATTTAATGTTGTAGGTAAAATTTGAGCAATTTGCCTCTTAACATTTTCAACCTCATCTCGAACTAAGTCTGCTGACTCTTTTTCAAAAATTAGTTTAATAGGTCTGCAGAACCTAGTTGAAGAAGGTCGATTATTTTCCCATAGTATTGACGATCCATTTTTTATTAGCAAAGGTACAATACATACAGCAAATAAATGCTGATCAATAGTTCCAGTTTCGGGAACATTAAAGCATTGTCTGTAAGTAGAGTGACCACTGCTTCCATCACAACCCCATTTATAAATGGCTTTTATGCAATCTATTTCGAGGTCCTCAAATGCTGCTGGAAAAGCCTGTAATATACGTCCAACAGTATGGTTAATGAGAGACTGTAAATTTACTTCTGCTGAACGTTCAGTTACGCGTATGTCGTTGGGGTAACACTCTTTTTTAGTTTTAGCTAAAACATCGTAGCTTGGATAAATGTTACAATTTCGCTCTTTGGCACCATATTGCATTAATTTATATGTATGTTTTGAGTAGTCTCCATCTATATATAGGGCCAAAGCTTCCTCAGGTGTATATGGAACAGGTGCTTTTGGCTCAGCATTTACAGTTTTAAGCATTTTTGGAGCTATTGTAGGTTCTAAGCTCAATTCCGAAACAACTCGTGAAGCATTCCTTTTTCCAGATTTGAAAAGACTAATGCGCGTTGCTAACATTAGCTCTTCTGTTGGCGTATTATCAACAATAGAAGAAACCTTTTTTATTTGAGTTTTAGTTGAGCACTCTGAAAAACTTTTATATTTACGATGACCAATGGCTGGTTCTGGAAAAATAAGATCTCCTTCCAACCATTCTTTATTTTGATCTGTGAATTTTTTCATAATTCTATGACTAGTTGTCCACTTGTACCGCAGCTTATTAACAAAATTTCTTAATTGTTTACGAATTTGTTGACATTGCTCTTCGTTATATTTTGATGGATCAATAACATGAGAAAAAACATGATTTTCCACCGCCAAAAACTTTTTTGCTAGTACTGTTTCAGAGTGCCAAATTAAAAAAAGGGTGCGCTTAGACTCTGACATTGCATCTAAAAAATGTAAAAAATCATAAAGTTGCAAAAAGTTGCAGCTAATTTTTCAAATGGACATAGAAAACAGAACATAGAAACAAATAAACCAAACATGGCAGCGAAGTTCGTCGAATACTCCCAACTTTTATTCCACAAAGGTTTAAGTTACATATAATAAAACACTATTTTACACAGCTCATTTGTTTACCACATTTAATAACAAAAACATATAACTACAAATCACAAACATATTTTTTTATTTAATACATACCTAATAATTTCAATTTAAACACTAATTCAAAAAAATTTATATAAAATAATGATTTTGTTGTGTAAACAAAATTTAACTTTAACAAAGCGCGAAAAGTATAAATGCACTTGCTAAAACATATGTCAAGTTTTTAAGCTCACAGGTGGACGAATATCGAGAACAAAACAAAACAAAAAAAACCAAAAATCCGTTGGTTTCTTAGTTTACAAAAAAATAAGAAAAATTAGCAGAATTCTAAAATTTAAAATTTCCTTAAAGCGCCACTAGATTGGCCATTTCTCCCACTGTGAAGTGGTGCGAACATTCCATGTGTAAAATTGTATGACCTACCGAAGTAGTTATACATATTTTACACATCATGTTTTTGTGATATAATATTTTTAACGGCGTTTCCTCATCAACGGATTCGGAGGATGAGGAATCACCTAATTTATCTAACATTTCTAATATATGCTCTTGAGCTTTTCTTTTTCCCTCTTCGTTTTTTTTTCTTTTAAATCTTTAAATTGTTTAATAACCCATTACTGGACGAAGTTCCCTGGCCACTTTTCTTTCCTTTATTAGAAGGAACATTAGCTTTTGAGAGGAGGTCAAGTACTTTATCACCACCTACACCAAATCCTTTTAGAGTTGACTGCAGTTTTTCCCATATAGATACTTATATATTCCGCTACTCCCGTTGCACTGGCCCACTCCTCGATTATGTAGCTATTTATGATAGCCACATTGAGCATTCCATAAAAAAGACACATTGGCCGTGCAGATAGACCGCCCCGCCCTGTTCACCATATCCACCGTGGTTCCTGCAAGGACTGTCTTGCACCACGATGTAACAATTTTCGAAAATATTATTTATATATTTTTCTACATAATAATAAAATTTTTCAAAAAAGCATTTCACGGTCGCCATGTTGTATCTTACGTTTGTTATTTTAATAACACAAACTGTTTATTTATTTTGTAATGGACAAATAGTGATAGTTAGTTTTAATAACACAATTTATTTATTTTTTGTCATTAGGTGCTCTCTTAGGAGCTCCCAAATTATTTTATTTGTATCTTTGCTTAGAGCTAATTTGTAGCTCCTAAGCGTGAATTATTATCAATGTTTTTAGTTCTAATTCTCAGCCGTTTATATAAGGTCTATGAGAAGATTAAGACGACTAAAATTGAGTGGATTCGGATGAGTTCGGATCTTTTTTTTGCAATATCTCGTTGATCCTTGATATCCGTTTCAAAAGTTCTGATAACTCTTTCCGGGGCACTACCAGAAATAAGTAAAAATTAAACAAAATTTTTATTTTTTTTATTTTTTTTATTTATTTTTAACTTGTAATGATAAAAATTTTTTTTTAAATTTTTTATCCCTGCAGGATTAAGCGCAAGGACATGGTATATCATATATACCAACACGCATTAAGTACAGCTGTATGTGTGGAATTCTGTAAAGCAAAATCTTACTATGCTTATACAAAGAGGTACGTTGCAAGTGGAGCAAATCCAAATAGTTCTTCTTTGGTGTCCCTGAACGCTGCAGTGGGCACATCTACGTAGTATAGTTTTAATCGGTTGATGCGATGATGCAGCTCGCGTATTTGGGTCCACATACGGCTTGTTGTTTTTCAAACGAACTTTTGCTTGATGTTTCTTAGAGGTCGATGGTTCTTGTGATCGTTCTTCACAAAGGCGTGAAATAATGTCAAGTTTGAAATCTTTTAGTGGTAATGCAAGTCCGTTAGATTTGGAAATGATAAACACATTTACAACTGCTACATCTAAAAAATGAAACAATATTCGGTGCCACCATTTTCTACTTTTTCTGTCTAATTCATAGTATGTTTTTAATTGATCCAGCTTATCAACGCTGTTCATATGCATATTGTAGTCGTGTATTATATCAGTTGACGTTGACGTTGGTTTACCTGGACATATTTTTTTGCGTCATGAAAGTTTGATAATGCAGTGACAGCTCTTTTATCTATCCACTTCATAAACAGCAAGCCAGTGTCACTCGTCTGCCAGTCATTTTCGCCTCTTTGTAGATCTTTATCTGACTTGATCGTAGTTGGGAGATATTTTCGATTTTGTCTCACGGTTCCGCAAGCGTTTATTTTCTTTTTTTTAAGTTTCAGGAGCAAGTTGTAGGACGTAAAGAAGTTGTGGAAATATAGTTTGTGGTTTTTGTTACCAAACATACATATATTCTCCTCAAATAACACAGATAAAATCAGGATTATTTAAAAACGTCCTAATTGAGGAAGGCATACTAAAATTTATAAAGGAACTAGTTAAGTTACACCGCTATTGATAGAAACTATCGACTACTTATGTAAATTTAAGACGGTACCTGTATCTCACTAACTAGAGCTGCTACAAAAAATCTGAGGGTAGATTTGAAATCAGCGCACCCAAAATTAGTAAACAAAAGTAGAAAAACTTTATGCAACAAAAAAAAAGTGTTATTTTGTTTTTCTGTGTTATCATTGTATGTTTATTTATTTATATTTTTATGAAAAATGTTTGAATTTAATTTAACTCTTATATTTTTGTTTTATTTTTATCTTGTCATCCTTGTTTGTGTTTAAGTTCAGATATCTGTATAATAAAGCTGTTTCTTTCCTTTTTTCCAATTTCTTTCCCGCAGGCTTCTTCTTTGCCTTTTGTTTATTTTGTGGCTCTTCTTGTGTTTGTTTGGCTTATATATAGGTGCTGCTGGATCAACTGGGCCTGGCAGATTGCCATGTAATGTTGTTACTAATATTTGGCGTGGTTACCTATAGTTCTCGTTTATATTTATACAGCGGTCGAGGAGCGCAGCTTATGATTAGGCGTTGAAGTCTAATTTTATTCACAAAATGTTCTAGCTTAAATTGTAGAGTTTAATTACGTAATTCTTAAAATATTTATTGATCTTGGAGGCAATACATATATAAAACTATGGATTGGTCTCCATCTGTGGATATAAGATCTTTATACGAGTATAAGGCCGGTCTTCTTCTGGTTTGTTAATAGAAACTGATTTGTCGAGCATCTCTTGCTCCTGAGACAAGGACGGAATGGATACTATTTCACTATCATGCCGAAGTAAATGCCTCATAATTTAATCCAAGTGTGTCATTTCTGTGAACTCTTAAGTATTGTAATATTACTTCCAGGGTCGCATGCATATAGAATGTAGTAATGTTGTTATGTATTCTGGTACTACTAACTTGTTGTTTTCTGCATTTCCATTTGTTAAAATATTTTTTTGTATTTCTACCTTGCAATATGGTTTACTTATTTGCCTTAATTTTATTTCCCCAAATGGGTCTTACCATTTGTGTATAAATGTATATTTTTTTTTTTTTGAAAAGCAAAAAAAATTTTACATGAGCTGAATTTAATTTTATATTTATTTTAATTTAATTTGTTTTTCTCTAATTTTGCTGTCCATCTCATGCAATGAACTGCAAGGGATTTGTTTGTTTGTTCTTCTCACAAAGTAACGATTGAGCCTACTAAAATTAAGTTGAAACAGGTTTATGTTACCGCTGTACTCTCTTCGACTATGCTGCAACGCAAAAATTTAAACCAGCGTGAGGGTGGTGTTGGCTTAAGTGGTTAGCGCGTTGACTACTATCTACACTATCTTGTACTTTCAGTGTGACGAAAGTGGCTGCATTTACTTTTCCATCCGGGATTCCGGTCGTGAATTTCATGTGTTTCTCAAAGTCCTCAAGGATATTTGAGACCCTATTCATTAACTCACTTGAATGGGCCAGTCTGCCTACCATGCCGTCATTATCAAATACTAAGTCGTGTATTCTATTCAACGCCTCAGGAGCTAGAATTTCTGGGCGGGCGTAACCTAACAGATTACGATTTGCAGAACCTCCTGCAGGGTATGCGCCTTCTGGTAACGGATTCCAGTCACCGAAGTTTCGCTCTGCGGGGGCTGCTGTTTCTTTATATAATGCTGCAAGATTTTAAATATGGCTACTAGTATGAAAATTATCAATAAAATTATTATCATTTCTTGATCTATTGTTACAATTTATTTTGTAACTTATTTTTTAGAATTAAAAACACAAGAGACTATTATGATTTTAGTTATTACTTTAATTTTATTTACTTTTCAATTTTTATTACTTAATTTAATTTTGTTATTTTATAACCGTCTCAGGGACCCGCTTTTTAAGGCTGGTGTTTGATCAGGTTTTTGTTATGTGTGTTATGAACTGACTCGACTAGAGCTGGCTTCACTGACTACAGTTGACTGGATAGACTGAATAATAGTAGACTTCCATACCAAATCACCCTCCGCTTTTATACCCACTTTTGTGCTGCTCGATGAACGGTGCTGCTGACGTTCGCTGCCGCTGGCGTGGTCGTTGCTAAGTGTGCCAGTATGCAAATTCAGCATATTCTGTAGGAAAGTTACTGACATATACATGTATGCAGCGGTATTGCATCGTCAGCATATATCTGTAGGAAAATTACTGGTAATTACTTCAGTAATGCATACAGCGGTATTTTGCTGTCGTTGGTATTTTGGTTGGTTGAGGGAAAATAACTCAACGTCAGTATGTGTGTGCAGCGTATGTTCTGCTGTCGCTGATACTTCTGTTGGTTAGGGGAAAATGACTCATAACATCCTTACGGACAAGAAACATCCTGTCTTAGGATGTTTCGTAGCCATCCTTCTGGAATCAAGTCAAAATAGATGTGTGTATGCATCCGACTACCTTGGCGATACAGCTTTGGCAGCTCTCGGAGTAATATGTAATTATCTCCCGAGCCTCGATTGCCTGAAGGTTCGCAGTTTACCATTAGTTGGTGACTGCTAAGTGTCTGTCGACTTGGTACGTTTGCTGCATCACCAAGGAAAAAATATGATATTGTTGGTGAAATGTTGAGGTTGTTACTGACGTTGGGGTGATTTCCCATTTTCTAACGGAGCTGCGTTTTCCGTCCATGTATGTGCTGTGGTATCGTATATAGGTTTTGCGGTTGCGTGAGGTTGATAGGTATAGGCTGCTGTTGATTATTGTTGGATTCTTCATTGTTAACGGGATGATGATTGTTGGTTGTTTTTTAAAACGCTGGTTAATATTTTTAATCTTATAACTAACAATTTCTTCTTACGTATACTTATATAAAATTTTCTTTTCTTACAATTTTTCCTTATTACTATTATTTCTTATTATTATTATATTGTGTGTGTTAAAATATCCGGAGTTACCCAAAGTTGGCGCCGGTCCTTTTGTTTTCTAAAGCTTATATCTATGTAAGACCAGGGACGTTTTCGGTCACGCCAACTATCCCCCAGTCAACCTCGCTAGTGGGGTTATGATAGTTGGAGTCTGCTCCTAAGTGCTTGGATTTTTGCACGCATCAGGATGTCGTTCGGAGCCCAACCAGTGCTCTGTGAGCTGGGTCCGTATCGATGATCCCGTGCCGACGTCTGCCAACGCCATGAGCGAAATAATACTATAAAAAATAAAATGTAAAAACTAACCTAATCGAGAAACCCGGGCTGTCTGGGTCGCGTTACCAGGTCCCCACGGGTATCAGGATGTGTCCATGCAGGTGTGTAAAAAGTTGCGTTACCGCTGCAGGCATCTCGGCCTCGCGCTTTGTCTGAAAAAGGTTATAGTACCTTAGGAAGTATGACCCAATCTGGTTTGTGCCAGACTGTGCCTCCTTGGTGTGGTAAATGGAGGTGACCACGCTAGGCTTGGAAGGCGGCGTGAGAAGCAGCTCAGCGAGAGCGGTACGCGAGGAAGTGCGGACCTGAGGGGGCATGGGATGCTCAAGGCAGGAGTTTATGTATTTCCGGTCTATTGGCACGGAGCGGTCGAGGATGCGGAAGACCAGCCTCGTGATGTTGACGGTGTCCCTAACCCTGATGGGTGCCCTCACCCTGGCGAATGCTTTTAAATGCCGCTCCAACCGGTCTACAGCATCGATGTTCATGGGCTGTAGCACGGGGTTTCCGATCTGAACCAGGGTGCGTTTAAGGATGCCGAGTCTAATCTGGAGCCAGTTTTTGAACCTATCGGCCAACGGACTATACGTGTATTTCAAGGACACCCACTGTGATGGTAGATTAGCGAGCTGTATAACGCCGCCTCCCCCCGCACTCACGGGAGTGCGGAGCCACTTCATCCAGTCGAGTGATTGGAATCCGTGGTTCAGGTGGCTCACGCAAAATCTCAAGATGGTGTTAGAGACGTCTTCGTGTGAGAGGGAGTGCGGTAGCAGCCTGCTCAGCAACGTGTGCCAAGCCATTGAGACCTCGAGCTCCCGCTCGTAGGTGTAAGATGTTATCCAGGGGCTAGCGTACACGATGGACCTGAGCCCAAGGGCCGGGAACCCGAATGAGCCCCCCCGGCACCGCGCCTTTCTCAAGAACTCCCCGACACGCCCAGAAACCGTTTTTGACAGGTTGGATCGCAGGCCGAAGCTGTTGTAGCTAGAGACCAGGTCCGGTCCGGGTATTGATGCGACAGATGAAAAAAGGACCAAGTCGTCCCCCATGACACCGATATCGAACGGACGATGCGGGTGCAGCCGCTGTATGTGTTTCGCCGCACAGTAGGAGATAGCGCTCCCGAGGATAGATGTTATTCGCCAGCCGCTAAGCAGGCCGCCCCTGTACGCCCAGCTGTGGGTGCCCCACTCAAGCCTGAGCTTCTTTAGGTGCCCCACCTCGGCATCCGCAACCTCCCGAGCCTCCGAGGACATGGCCCCCAATCTGTTCAAAAAGTCGTACACCACTGAGGCCGGAATCGAGTGGTCAAATCGTTCGGCGTCCACGCATCCATACCAAGTCACGTGGGAAGCCTCGAACGCAGTCAGAAAGGATGGATTAACAGCGGGGCAAGGCAAGTGGGCGGCGCCATTCAGCCACAGTAGATATGATTGGCGCAGGTAGCTGGTCATTGGGGTTGTTATGACTTCACGGGTCTTTGCTGGCTCCTCTTTCAGAGCTATCTGCGCCGGTTTTTCGTCTTCGGCCGCCAATGAGTAGATGTCATAGTCCTCACGTAGATGCCCGTCGCAGGTGGAGTTAGCGTAGGCGAAGGCCCATTTGGTTCTGTGTTTTGAGCCGTGCAGGAGAGTTTTTGGCGCCCCACCGGAAGTGCCCCACCTCAAGAAGTCATTGCAGTATTCCCTGAACGGCAGATGTCGACGCTTCCGTGGGCCCCAGCCCAAAAATATCTCATCCATGCCCCGCCTAATAGACTCCGGGTCGAGTCGTTTTTCCTCTCCATCGATGGAGTCGGAGACCCAGAGGTCGACGTCCGAAAGTATTGACGATGTGGTATATGGGGCAGGACCGAGCAACTGATGCATATGGGCAAACACCATGTAATGGGGTCCCTCAATAAACGTGCCGGTGTACGCGATCGATGAAATGCTCTTAAGCTGCTTACGGAAATAGTCGTCGCAGTGTGAATCATCCAAGTGAGGCGACCTCATCCTCTGCCTACCCCAGCCCCAGGTCATGAGGCCGAATAGTTTGACGAGGTCACGGCAGGTGTTAAATTGGCCGGTAGCACGTATCATCGAATAATAAAGGTAGAGGGAAGAGTATCCCGAGCAGTGTTTTGGGATAGGCCACCAATTAGGAGGAGTGACCGTGTATCGTGAGAGCTTCGCTACGTCTTTTCCGCGTGGTCTCAGGCCCTCAACCTTCCAATGGAAGGACGGTACCAGAGTATCGAAAACAGACGGGTAAAGGTCACGACGTGTGGAGGTCAAACCCCGTTGGCTGAGGGGCAGGCATCTTTTTCCACCAAAGATGTCGCCGTATGGTTCCCATAGTGCACCAACGCCCGCGCGTCCAGAGGAGTCAGGAACGTTTGTTTGTTTTTGAAAGTCAGGTGGGTTACGCATGTCAGGGGATGTATGTTTGAGGGTGTTATCTACGCCGTCTGCTGAGGGGCAGACGGACCCAGGCTTATTTGAGCCACCGGTAGCGCGTTTGGATCCTGGATTGGGTTTGTCACCGGGCCGGAGCCCACTGATGCCGTTCCCGTTGCACTGTTCAGTGCCTTTTCGCCGATTGTTTGGTCTACGGTCAACGCGCCGTCCTTCGTAACCGGGCTCGTATCTGCGTTTAAACCACGCTTCTCGGGGGGATCTGGCCAAAGTAGCTCTGTTAGGCCGAATACACGGTGGTGGTCACTGAGGTGGATAACGTTCGAACCAACCGTGTAGTAATAGTTAGCGGGCAAGGATGCCTCAGTTGCGTCAAATTCGGAGATGGTGGCAGTCTTGTGCATCAGGAAGCAGGTGGGGGTGGTTGGGTACTGGGCCTGCATGATGGTGGAGTCATACCCCTCGGGAGCAACCCAGGCCCAGACATTCCGCTGACCGTTCGCACCCATGTTTAGTATTGTACGTGGGAAGTATCGCTCCACATCTGCTGATGATGTAATACAAAGTTTGTCGATTGCTGTATTCTGCATTGTGCGTATTCCGAACCTACACGCGCCAGCCCGCAAAAAAGGCATTTCCTCATATTTGTTTGTGAGCTGCTTCGCTCCCATATTGATTGCCCACTGTATAGTCAGAGAGACCGGTACGGGGGAGCATGTTCCGTACTGCGCCCAGTCCCGCGTGCGCATCCCAAAGGATGTACGGATTGCAGAGACCACGTCCAACTGTTGCCAAGATTCGAGGACCTCATAGTAAGGTATGTGGCGTATGTAGCCCTGAAAGACGGTGTTCTTCAGTCTGTCTATTTCATTGGACTTGTGGACTGAGTCATATTGATGATGTAGGCCGGACCAAATCGAGCACATTATGTCGTTCGAAACCAGCATGTGGGAAGAGGCGCAAGATAACGCACCGGACTGCATGTGTAGCCAAGAACCCAACGTCCGGGGCGCGAAGTGCAGTGAATCGTTTGGCGTACGCTCAAACATCCCGAGATGAATCAGAACGCGGGTTACGGACGAGGCGGCCGGGAGCTGGTGGTATGGCGAGGAGGCCACTACTTCGTGCCATGCTCCAGTCGCGATGGGATTGTCCTGCTCAATAACTGCGTAACCACTGGGAGGAGACAACAGTCCATTCAAAGACGAGAAGTTAAAGGCGTTAAACCAGTCATAGACAAAGTCAATCGATACCGACTGGATGTTAGTCATCTTGAAGGAAGTTCCGGGAAATTGGGTCGTTTGGATCGTAGGATGGGGAGGGCCAGGACAGTACGCCCCATTGAGTATGCCGTTTGGATTTGACGTGTTATAGCAGTAGCCAGGCCGCCATCCGCAGTAGAGACTGGCAGCTACTGATCTTGCTATAGAGGCGGATCCGTATATAGATGTTACGCACGCCAGCTCTTTCTCCGCCCAGACTATGCTTTCGTAAAAGTCCGGTTGGTCCATCCGCGCAATCGCGGGTGGGAAAAGGTCTCCCGGGACGGGAAGCTGGGGCAGAGGGTCCGCAGTCGGCTGAGGCACTGAAAAAACAGGTATGTCGATCCCGAAAAGCTGGAAGGTGTTTCTGGACGTGGAATTGTCATCGATCAAAACTAGGATAGCGCTGCGGCACCCCTTGATCCTAACCGAGTTTGCGCAGGGCATCGAGATCACGGCGGGCGTAAAATCACGGCCCCCGTTGGAATGGCCGGTATATGTTACATTCACACGCCCCGAGAATAGGTACGTGTCCATGTGGGCCAGGATGTAAGGAAGTAGACCACGGTTGCCTAAATACGCGGACCGGACCGGGACAGCAACCCAGTTTATGTCGATATCCTCGGGGGCGTAATATGTGCGTCGATTTGAGATGTAGTTTGACCCAGGCAATACGCCAGACATCCAGGTTGAGAAAGATGGCAAGGACATTGCTATTAGGTTGTATCGCACGGGAGGGGGGGCTAGGTAGTTCATGCCTGTATGGATGAGAGTACAGTTCGCTATGAACTTATGCGGGGTTGGATCCAGCCGGTAGATCTCCGGGTCAAATGAAAGAGCCATGCACAGCAACCGCACCAGAGGGGCCACATCCATGACCGTGCCAGCGTCGTCACCCGCGACACGCGCAAGACCCATCACCGACGTTCCGTCACGGATCAACGGCCCGCGGATTATGTTCCCCAGGGGGGCACTGGCCGACTGGTCCTGTAGCCGCGCCTTCAGAGAAGACAGCAGCATTGAGTCGGGTCTGTGGTTCTCGCGCTCAAATTTTGTCTCGTACGAGTTCACCGCAATGTCGTGAATGGGGACATGCTGCGCCCGCCAGTGGAGCAGCGGATCGTCGTCCTGCTGCGGATTTTCGGGCGGCGCCTCGCGCTCGACGTGTGGAGATTGAAAATAGTAGTGGACATCGCGTCCAACTACGTCGAGTGTGCTCAGGTATGTCACAATGCGGCCAGCCACCGAGTCGAGGGTAGTCGGGGCTACCTCCTGCACTATTGCGCGTCCGAGAGCAGCACCGAGGGCGGAGGCGTTAAGGCCAGATGCAGCGCATAGAGACGCGTATCCCTGGGCGTTTGCACTCCATGATGATCTAATCAGAGTGCTCCAGTTCACGCTGGCAATTGGTTGGTTGGGTGGGTCACGAAAGTCAAGGAGCATAGCTGCCAATGAATGGGCAAGGTATGCAATGTAAGTCATGGTATATCGAAATTCATCGTCTAGGTGGCGCATGCGTACTTCAGACGATGTAAGTACGATCGAGTTCGCTCCAAGAAGGAGGCACGATCTGCGTCTTATTAGTGAGCGGACTTGCGCCTCGCTCCACTGCGCCCAGCCTGACGGAAGGATTCCCCTGGGCCGAGGAACGTCGTGAACGGCGTCCTCGCCTTCGGGGTTGGAGTCCTCTGGCCATTCTCTGTCCAGAGGAGGTAATGGATGAGCGCCCCCTGCGCGTTGCGGCGCATGCCCATCCCGCAATTGCGAGTATGCCACAACAAACCCACGCGACTGGGTATTGTGTGAGCTTATGGTATATTTTTTTGCCCCACACTGAGAAACTTGGTCCAAGGGGGCTGTCAGTGTGGTCAATGGTGCCGTACGATCGCCCACCCCTGGCAGGGGGTTGGAAAACCACCGGGAAAGGATCTCCTGCTGCTCTAGTTGACTCATAGATACAGATTTCGTCTTCTAGATCAGATACGAGGGTACAGTTGCTGAACATAGCGTGTATGGCACGGGAGAGGTTGGTTTTTCGCTGATCCAAACCACGCCAACTCGTGGTCAGGTCCCAGAATTCACAGTCAACTACGCACTGGGAGTGCGCAGAGGGCAAATGTGGGTAGAGGTAAGCTCATCCATCATTTGGTGTTGGCTGAGGTGGTTAGCGCGTTGACTACTAAGCAAACAATGACTTGGGGCCTGGGTTCAAACCCTGGCCAGAGCAAGTCAATTAACATCATTAATTTCTCTAATGTACATTGGTGAGACATTGTTATTAATTGTTGTCGGACTATTTAAGTGATGAAGGCATAGCACTGGTCACTAAAAAACTGTTCCGACAGCGATTGATGCCGTTTCAAACTAATGTACACAACATCGCCCTCCTTCGTCGGTTAGCAGAAACATCGGCGAAGTAAAACCATTAATAAAATGCCTGCTAATACAGCTTAACAAAGTTAATGCGTCTACTTAACACCAGAGGCGCCTCAGCACTGCTAAAAAAATCAACATAACGCGCAAAGCAGAGTTGTAAAAGAGTTAAGCCTTCTAAATTTTCAACCTCTATCTTCTCTACCCTATCCCTCTACCAAAGTTCCGGCACAATGCATTGCATACGTAGGGGTCATTCCCTGAGTGCTGGTCCTAATTAAAAAAAAAAAAAAAAAAAAAAATATTGAATATTTTGGATTTGTTATACTCAACCAGTTACAGGATCTTATTATTATGATTTAAAAAAAATTTTCTTACATATCTTTGCTCATTGCGTTTTTTAATTCTACTTATTTTGATCAAAAATTTAAAATATTTGTTAGTTGTTTCTAAGTTTTATAAGTTAAGTTCGTATCATTATTTGGTTGGTTTTTTTTATTTTTGTATATTTTTCTCTCAATTACTTATTACTAGTTGAGAAGAGTTGTGTTAAAAATATAATTCCTATAATTTCAACTTTAAATTGTATGTATGCCTGAAATAAATCATATTTTGTGTAACATTTTCCATAAATTTAATATAAATTCAATTTTTCGTAATTTACTTTTACGATTGTACATAGGTATTTTATTTTCTCTATTAAAAAGAATTTTCGGCCTTAATACCAGTCTTGACTGTTAATTTACAGGACATTTACCGGTATTTAAAAAAAATTATTAACCTTATTTTTATGTGGCAGTTTTCTCTTCAAAAAGGAATTAAGTAAGATTTTTTCTTAACAATGTAATTACTAAATAATAAGAAATAAGATCTTCTGCCTACAGATAGAGAAAAGAATGTTAGTGTAATCTTTTTCGATTCAAGTTATTTTCAAAATTATATGAATTTTCTATAAGTGTATTGTGTATGAGTATGACCTTAATTTTTACTTAATATTAAATTGTATGTACATATGTGTGACAAATTCTTTAGTTGATAAAATTTTTAACATTGGCTTTATCTTTTGTCTTAACCTTGAAATAACTTTTACATGAAATTGAAAATTTTTTTAAAAACATTTTAAAACGTTGCAAAAATGAGTAGGAAAAAAACAAAACTTTATTATATTTAGTACTACATATATCAAATTTCAACTTATTTAAACATTTTTTCTTCTCCTTTTTTTTTTATATATTATTTGCGTCCATATTTCGGATGCAATGTCCCAGGATGGTGGTGGAGTTTGGTTAACAGTATTCCTGAGTGCTGCCAGTTTACGGCGCAAACGAACAATTTTTCCTCCTCTCCCGTGTCTTGGCCTGATGTCAGCTGGAATCTTGGTCAGTTCGATCTCCTTCTTGTTTTGCTGTCTTTTACGGTATTCAGTAATGGTTAGTGGTTTGGGGCCTGTGTTTGTTGCTTCAGTTTTCCTCATTTTTGTAGAGTTGTTCTTTTCTTCAATATTTTTATACTTCATCTTTGTTCTGATTCAGCTTCATTGTTCTATTGCAGTGTTGTTCTATTCTTCAATATTTTTATATTTCATCTTTGTTGTGTTGTATTGTTTGCCCCAGCTGATTTTCTTGTTGTTGCTGAGTTCGGTTAGCGTTCCATTAGTTATTGACGCCTTTTGGCCAGGCGCTTCCTTCTCAGTGTTTTTTTTTTTGGCTTAAACACTCTTCTGACGGAGACTTGGCTGTCCGTCAGGTTCCGTTTGGTGCTAATTTTAAAGCACTTTGTAATCCAGGACTGGCAGGATCGCCATGTAATATGATTAAAACAATTTAGTTATTCTTAGTGTTTGGGTAGTATTTTTATTGTACTTGGAAGTATTTAAACTGCCGGCGCTAATAAACGCCACTGGCAAATAAAAGTAAAAGGCAGATGAATGCCAGTATGAATTAGTAATGCCGATTGAAGGCAAAGTATTAATTGATTGCTTAAACTAATTTACATTGGCTTATATACTAATTATGAGAATAATTCTTAGGGGTACCTTAACATAAGAGTAAAAGAATAGAAATATATATTATTGTTGGGTAAGCATATCTAGCTTCCAACTATTTATGTATGGCATGTGTTCAACAGTTTTAAAGTTCAACGAGTGCATACTTAAAAGCAACAGATACTTTGTGTAGCTTATATTTACAATCAAACAAATACAGTTAATAAATGTGATTCATTTAAGTGCATTGTGCTGCTGCACTTAATTAACTGTACAAGTGTCAAATTACCGACACACACAAAATATCTTGCTTGCAGTTTGTCAATGCTTGCATGTTGCGGTACTATTGAATCGCAATGCATACCACACACTGTTGGCCACATGCTACAATGTATATTTTATTCTATCTTCCTCGGTTAACTGAAAAGTATGTAGGTCTAGATTCATTACCTATATTAAAATTTAACATTGGTGTAGAAAGACAAATTTTCTTATTTGTAATATTGTTTCCTATGGGTGTTTCCATAGTAACGGTCGTGACAGGTTTACACGAAATTTCGTAATAAAACTTTAACCTGAAATACAATGTCAAAATGATTTGTTGATTTTAAAAATATAAAATTTCAACCCCTAAAAGCAATAAGAATCATTGCATAGAAACTGCATTTTAAGGTTTTTTTAGATCAATGAAAAGGTAACGGTCGTGACATTACAAATGAGCTGTTTTTGAATGTTCGGTCTTAGCAACTCAGATTGTAAAATTTTCCAAGGAATGCGTTAAATAAAAATTCTTATTAAATTCTTTGCAGTGTTTTGTGTAAGAAAACTCTACTTTTGTGTGAAAATGATGTAGCCAAATAAAAAAAAAATAACTTTGAAAAGGTAACGGTTGTGACAAAAAAAAGTAACGGTCGTGACAGCATAAAAAATAAAACGGATTTGTTTTTGTAGTCGTATATTTAACAATATCAAAATGATTACATGGAAGTTTATGGTTATCTTAGAGAAGGCAGCAATGTTTTAAAGCTCGATTTCGTTTTTATTAATTTTCAGTTGAAGAATATACATCATTATACTCCAGACGTTTAAGGCTGCTCATTTTTAGCGCCGAAACTCCAGTTATTCCACAAAGCAAACAGTTAAAGCCAGCATTTTGAAAAAAGTGCATCTTCTGGATGTTTTTGATTGCTTTAAGATGTTCCCATCTTTTTTTTAAACAGCCTGTATTTTGCTTTATTTGGTTCTTATCGCAATACAAAACAGTCACTCCATCCAACTTTTTATTTTGAACAAAAAAATTGAAAGCTTCTGCTGGAGTATTAATTTTAGCTTGGCGAGACATGATTGCTGTCCATAAAGACCTTTTGATAGTGGCTCCAATTCCATCCACAGCGCCTTTGCCATGTCCAGATGCAAAAAACGACCATTTCATATTTACACCGAAGTCTTCCTTTGCAAAACATAAGTTAAATAGATTGAACCTATTTTTGAATTGAGCAGCACATCCATCCGAAAACACGTGTGCAGTATTAATTTCAGTTTTCGTTTTGAGGTGTTCAACAATCATTTTCAAAAAGTACCACACACTTTCTTTATTGTGCGTCAAGTCATCACTTATGATTGCATAAGAATATGATTTCAGGGCCAATTCAGTTTTCACCCAAGCACAGGCTGTAAACACAGTTGCTTGAGCTTGGTTCCAGTGTGCGCTTTGCACTTCGTCCTGCGAAATCAACGTGAAATTTTCAGCGAAATCTATCTGAACGACCGCTTCATTTGATTCAATCCGCTCCTTAGCCTCGCGAAATTGATCGCTCTGTGTTCGGTGCACATAAAAATGTTGCTTAAATCTTTGGAGTTTGCTTTCGAATGTTTGAAGTAAAACTTGAAAAGTGCCTTCCTCCTCGCTTATTTGTGTATGATGTTCATTTTTGGTCCATTGTTTCCAACGCACAGTTCCATCTGAACTATAATTCAATGGCAATATATCAAAAATTGTGTCGCAGTTCTTGCAACTGCTAGTCATGCAAGCCTCATTTGTTGTGTCACAGCAAAGTTCATTCATCAAATCCTTAGCAGATTTAGGCACTGTAGAGACCACTTCAGAAACTGATTTAAGCAAAAATTCAAAGTTGGCGTGGTAAATACAGACGCACATGTTTGATGGAGTTTGTGAATTGAGGCGTACATGTTTTGGCCGACTTGCGTAAAACAAAGACTTCCCAATTTTTATTTGTGCATTTTCTTCCTTAAAAAGCTGATAACATTCTCCAACCGTCATCACCATATACTTCAATTGCATTTGTACTCCGTTTATTAGTTTTGTGTCCTTTCGTCCTGGTGTTTGGTAGCTTACATCGTCCCTCAAAAAGAAGTTTTTGACTTTTTCTAACTCGGCATCAGATAGGCGATTAATTTTTCCGCTACGTCGCTTGGTGAAAATCAAATCCATTTCAGGACCAACTACCTCAGAAGCAAGTCTCTTCACAACTGCAATTTTCTTCGAGGGGCTGCTCGGTAGTTTGACCTTAACTTTTGTTACTGCCTTTTTAAGTGAACGATCGGACTTAAAGCTTCCTATATTTGATGATGAGGCTGCAGCTTCAACAACTTTCTCCTTCCATATGTTCTTTTTTTCACGACACTTCCTTTGACGTTCGCGATCAGTATTCCGATTGTGAGCAAGCATTTCTTCACTCAATGACTCTTTTGCAGCCAGCCGCCGTTTTTTATTTCTTTCTCTTTCTTTTTTCAAATGAGCTTTGTATTTTACTGGATCTTCCTTCAATCTCTTCCGATATCTTTGCATCTTGCTTTGGGAGTCCATGGTTTGTTAAGCTATAGTTAGTAAGAAAAAGTTGAACACCATTTTCAATAAGGTAACGGTCGTGACATTCTCAATAAATTAAAAAAAAATTGAAATGACTTCCGAGCGCTTATTTTGCTACATGAAACTCTTTAACTTACTTACCTTGTCACCCTTAGCAACTGTGTTTTTTTATAGCTTTAACAGTTTTCACAAAATTTAAACTTTTTTTATTTGCGTGGTCACGGTCGTGACACAAATTAGTGATTTTGAAAAATTTCTCAAAATTATAATTTGAAAGCTACACGTGCAAATTTTCTGCTGAACGTAGACAAAAGTAACAACTGTCAGCTGGTAATTGTTTTGATTGCTAACTACCGTTATAAAAGTGTTGTCAAGTGATTTAAAAAAAGACTCAGTATAAAGGGGGAAAAAGTGTATGATGCACCAAGTTAAAGTAGATTTTTTTACAAAAAAAAAAAAAAATAATCATACACCCCAGGATGTAATGGATACGTATATTTTCTATAACAAAAGAGCTAAAATGGGTCAAAGTTGATAATTTTATTTTTTGCTTGCAAGGGGTCAACTTTCGTGGAATCACCCCTATACAAAATCTTTAAAGTGTATCTTAATGTTACATTTATTTATATTAATTTATTTAGAATATGTAAAATTTTAGCATAATATAAAATTTAAGGAAACAAAAATTTTGAATTTGAAAAAAAAAAATATTATTGTTGTTGATGACTAGTTTCTCCAACCGGTTCTTCTGAGTTCTATCAGTTGCTTTATTAATTTCTGTTTTTGGTCTCCCTGACTAATGCCTATTATGCGCTGCAGGTCCTTGCAGGTTCTTTGAAATTTCACCTTTTTTCCTCCTTTCTTCTTTTTGTTTTCTGCTTGGTTCCTGAAGTTTTGTAGTTGATGTCTGTAATTTTTTATGCCTAGCCTGATATTGTTCTATCGTGATTGGCTTAGGGCCAGCAGACTTTGGAGTTGGTGTATAGGTTGGTGGTTCCTCAACTGGTGTTCCTTCTGGAACGTACTCCTCTTGTAGAACTTTTTGCCAGCGTTCGAAAATTTCGTTGATTTCTTTTTGAGTCATTTAGAAAAATAAATTTATATAAAAAAAAGAAAAACATGATCTCAAATTTATTCTGTTTTTTTTTTTGTGTGGATTGAAGGATAAAAATTTTTGCAATAAAAATATCGTTTTAGCAGGATAAAAAAATATTTTTTGTTTTCTAAAAAAAATATTATTTTACAAGAACGCAAATTTTGTTTGGCAGGATCGCCATGTGGTGAGTGTGTGTTTAAAAGTGTGAAGTATTTACCAAGCTCTGCAGCCGCTTTTCTTCAGCACCAGAAGTGCCGATTTCGTTTTGAGAAAATAATAGACTTCAATTTGATTGATTGTCAAATTAATTCTAAAGTTTATTGAATTTTGTTTCAGCTTATATACTAAAGTTTATTCTAAATTATTAGCTATGTCAGCACTATCCCACGAAATCAATTTTGTTTAAAAATCCCAATACGTTAATGAACTCCGTGAAACTTGCTGACAGTACGCTTATTCATTCAAGGCCAATAAGAGAATGTTTGTTTACTTTATTAAATAGTTCATATTACAACTGCACGACAAACAGCAGTGTACACAAATTTAGCACATAGTGATGTACATACACTACAGTTTATAGCAAGTGTCCTCTCGACTAACTTCCGCGTTATATACGGGCTTACATAACACTCATAAGCGTTATGATTATCAGCCGCAATGGCACCAAAGCTGCCACCATCAAAGCTTGGACGACCAGGTTGAGCTGGGACGTTCTCTCTTGACGGTACTGCTGCGACGCCAGTTATCTTCGGTTGCGGTACTCCTGCGTCCGGAAGATTTACAAGTACTTTTGTGTGTGATATTAGTATGAATGCCAATCAGATACTCCTCAAATACTTGGGGTATTTTAAGCCTTTCGGTCTCTAAGATCCTATAAGGATCTGCTTCGCTTGTGAAGCGACCATCCTCGTTCTCGGTTATCGAATGGCGTATTAGATAGGCGTTTAGAATTTCGGCCATATAGTGTTGAAACATACAATACGGCATCCGGCGCCTCAAACGACCATCGTTTTTTTCCATTGCATGGTACGTCTGCTCACATAAAAGCGGGAATGATGAATACTCAAAATTCTGGGTATTTTGTTCGATGCAAGGCTTGCTCCCCGAAAACATGCCTTCATAAAGAACCTTGTCCTTCGGCTGGGTTTCCATTACCGATTTGTATTCGTTTGGTTTCGGACGGTAAGTGGATTTCGGGTTCCGAACACGAGATAGCGTTGACTACTAAGCAAACAATGACTTGGGGCCTGGGTTCGAACCCTGGCAAAATCAAGTCAATCAACATCATTAATTTCTCTAATGTACATTAGTGAAACATTCTATTAATTGTTGTCGGACTACTTAAGTGATGAAGGCATAGCTCTGGTCACTAAAAAAACTGTTCCGAAAGCGATTGATGCTATCCAAGCTAATGTAAACAACATCGTCCTCCTTCGTCGGTTAGCAGAAACATTGGCGAAGTAAAACAATTACTAAATATTATATAAGAACTCAAGAATAAGAAAAAAGTATTTATAATATTATTTGGAATTCCACCATTTCTTATTATAGGATAAAGAGTTGTATCTTTATGTTCAAAAGAATGTAAATCATTAAGTAAATTTACGAGTAATCCTTTCCTTAAATTGTTTTTACATATCAAACCACAATAATCTTGATCCCTCGCAATAAACGGCTGAAGTTTGTGTGTTGCATGAGGGGGCAGTGATATAATGGTAACACTGTGTTCTCGGGCTAGATTGAGAACTTCTACATTGCGCGTGTGGTTGTAATGTCCATCTAGAATATGCAAAACTGGTTCGGCGGCAGATGGCTTTGTTTCCTTTAAAAAATGCTTAAACCATTCCGTAAAAATAGGAATTTGGACCCACCCAGATATATGGCACGCCGACTTCGAGCCAGGCGGAGAATCCTTCAAAAGATGTGGGTTGTGATTTTTACGCGGGAATATAAAAAACGGAGGTACAAACGCGCCACCTGCGCTCATGCAAGTAATGACGGTAAAAAGTTTTTTTTTTTTGTGTATCATATAAATAAAAATTTCTTTTCTTACATATTACATATATGGGTATTTCCAGGATCGATAACGCGACATTCGTACGTCTTTAAATGAAAAAATAAATGGCAAAAATCCACATTTCCACAAATGTGTTTTTACGTCAGTAAAGCATTTTATCAACACCATTTTTATTATAAAAGACAAGCTTTGGGAACTTGTCGTTTTCAAACAATTTTTGGAAAACATTGCATAGATAACGCGACAAAAAATGGAAGTCATTTGTGACTTCATATTGAAAAATTCAAAAGTCAGTGAAATATGGTCATTAATTTGTAAAAAAATACTCTTAAACCATAATAAAACAATGTAGTTTTCCATTTATAAGTTATTATGATCTACAACTATTGTTTTATGTATTTATAAGTTTTGTTACTGATTCGTAACGCGACATTGCTAACGTGACAAAATTTCCACCTAGTTTCTGAGAAGAATTTTTTCATCAAATTTTATTTGGAAAAACAAAAAATATTAATTCAAAAGTTACAAATGTGAAAATAATAATAATAATTAGGAATACATGTATAATAATCTAAAAAAGATTAGGAAATTACATTTTTTTGGGAATATGCTGTTTGAGCTACTTGTATTTTAAAATGCTCATCGCAAGAAACATGATGTATTTTCCTTATCCCTGGAACATTTGGCGACTGCTCCCATTTTTTTTTTAATATTGATGAAATCACAATTTCACCTTCCTCAACATACATAATACGAATTCCAGAAACATGGTTTTTGGCGCATTCGTAAAAATCAAAGGCATTATGAAGCAAGAGTTTTTTGGTTTTCGTCATTTGCCATACTTTTCTCTTCAATACGGCTCCAACCCCATCGACTGCACCCTTGCCATGCGACGATGCAAAATAGTTCCACTCAATTGTATCGCATTGAAATTCAGCTATAAAATTAGTTAAGCTATCAATTATGAACTTATTTTTAAACTGCGAACTACTTCCGTCTGAAAACAAAAAAATTTTTTCAAAACGTCCATGACTTTCTTTTAAGTATTTAACAATTTTTGTTAAAAATAAGAAAACTTCAGCCTTGCCATGATTCAAACTATTACTAATTACAGCCAGAGATTCTATTTTCATGGAAGTCCAAGCAACGCAAGTAAAAATTGATACTTGCTTGTAATTAAAATGCGCGCTTTGAATTTCATTTTGGAAGACCAATCTATAATTTTCAGCGAAGTCTATCTGCAATACGAGTTCTCCATGCTTTACATTTTCCTTCACCTCGTCGAAATATTTTTGTTGAGCTCGGTTAACATAGAAGTGCATTTTAAACTGTGGCAATCGCACGTTTATCTCATTGATCAGCTCTGACAATGGTGCAATAATATTTGCCAAGGAGATTCCATTTTCTACTCTACTCCAAAGTTGCCATTTAACATTTTCGTTTATAAGCCTTAAATAAACTAGTGGCACCAGCTCATAGCACACGTCATCAGTACATCTCTTGCAATCAGTGGTCATGCAAGTTTCATTTTCAATATTGCAACAAACTAATTGCAAAAATTTGACATGACTACTTGGAATTGTCGGAATTATTTTAGCACAAGCCTCTATTAAAAAAGAAAAATTTGCATGATACATGCATACGCACATGTTGTGGGGCGTTTTGCTTGACAACTTCACGTGTTTAGGTCGACAATTGTAAAAAGTTGTTTTGCTTATACTGCCAACTCGTTCTATTTTAAAGATTTCGAAAGCTTCTGTTACGGTCATTATCATAAAACGCTTTGAAAATATCTCTCCATTACAAATAAAAGTGTTTTTTTGCATGCAGACTGGACGCTTATATCTTCACGAGAATAAAATTCTTTTACTTGCGCAAGATTTGTTTCAGGCGTAGATTCCATAACCTGGTTTTCTGGCGGAAAGTATTTCTTACAGAGTGCTTTTAAAAGTATAATTTTTTTATCCAGCGCCTGAGGTAAGGACTTTTCAACCTTTTTAAAAGCTTTTCCAAACGTCTGCTTACAGTTATAAGGATTTACGATGTCTTCTTGTTGCTTTGCATTGTTCTGAAGATTTTTCCTGTACTTTCGCTGCCTTAGACGATCTTTTTCCCGCTTACTTTCGAGAAGCTTCTTGTTTTTGTTCGCAAGTTCCTTTAATTTTGCGCGCCGTATTTTCATTTTCATTGCAACATTTTTTAGGTACTTCTGGCGCTTTACGGGGTCTGATTTAATTTTTTCCAGATATCGTCGTGATGCTTCTTTTTTGTTAATTTTACCCATCTGCATAAAAAGTAAGCATAATATGTATATATAAGAAAAACAATACATTTTTGTTCTAATATGTCCAACTTACGATGGGTAACGCGACAAACTTTTGATTGAAATTAAACCTTTCTCAAGAGCAAAAGCACAAAATTTTTTTTTATTTAGGTTAAGCACAATTAACTTTGTTTGAATAATAATTTTCAACTACTTGCTTCGACTGAATGAACAGTACTAATAGAAAACAGTGTTTTGGCATCGATAACGTGACACAGAAATAGCAGGGGAAAGAAACTCAAAAATTTACCGTTTGTCAATGCCTACTATGTGTCTGTTTCTATTTTCGTATTTGTTTATTGTTGGTACAAAAATTTTGAAAGAAGATTGCAATAATAAAACGTATATATAATAAATAACAACGAAAAGCAAAACCAGCAGTAAGAGTCACCAAAAATGAAAAATAAAATATTGTAAGTTTCTGTGCAAATTTTTCACAACAAAAACAAAAATATGCTGTAAACGCGTTATATTCTTTCAATTCAAATATTTATTTAACAATATAAAGGAAAAAAATGGCTGTTTAACAAATTTTAATTTTTTCGTCGTGGTTGACCTTTTTCTGGAAATACCCATATGTGTGTATAAATTTTTTTTTATTATATATAATTACGGAATGAAGATAGCAAATTTATTAAATATAATTTATTTATTAAATATTAATGATGTGACCGCACAACAGGAGAAATTTAAAGCAATTGCAATTTTTTTGCAATTTCGTGCTCCATTTCCTCATTGTTAACGCCAGCAGCTCCCTTGTATTTGGTTGTCTGTTTGAGTTTTGCTTACCACAAAATTTTCGCATGCACTGATCCGCATTGCGAATCACATCCACTAGGTTGGACTGCTGAATGCAGTCTGCGTATTTCAGTGGAAGGAGATTTGCACAGTTGGTATTTTCTCCTTGGTACTGCCAGTGATAAAGTGACCATGTAATGGTTCCGGTGTATTTCTTAGTGCTGCCAGTTTACGGCGCAGTCTTACAATTTTTCCTCCTCTCCGGTGTCTTGGCCTGATGACAGCTGGAATCTTAGTCATAATATCTAAAGATGGCTTCTTTACTTTTTCTTTTGTTGCTGATCCAAGATAAGCTACAAAAGGGCCGTCTTTTAGAAAATTTACTGAGAAGCGAGAAGAATATTCTTGGCTTAATGTAATTGTTATTGACCTGTCAAGTTCTAAAGGTGTGGAGGAATCTAAATCTAATATACGAAACTGACATGGAGGGTAAGGTTTAGAGGCTCCTATAATATCAAGTTTCCAATGATCTTTTCTTAACCCTAAAGCACACAACTTTAAAAATTACATAACCACACAAGTGAGCTCATATATAAAAAATTTGTAGCCAGACGTTGTTCATAGTCAAAATAACATAACAGTTGTATTTTAATATTAATTAGGATTTTATTATCATGAAAAAAAATTAATTACATATTCTTATACATATTTATTTTGAACAATTTATGCAAATCTTTGTCGTAGTGGAGTGCTCATTGCAAACATTTTTATTGCATATGTCACAACATTGCTTTTGCATTTTTGACTTTTTAGCCGGGCAAATGTGACACCGCTTTCTTTTATTAGTATTTACCTCAGATAACGGTTCTTTACCTTGATTGTTCAGAACAGTGGCGATTGCTGTTTTAGTCTCCATACGAACGTATTTCTGTGTTTGTCTCTGCAAAATCAGTGGTTCCACCATCAACTCACATAGCTCGCGCAAAAAAAGGTGTCTTTTGTTTGACATTCCAGTGTTCCAGTGAGGATTTGTTTTTGTCCAAAGTATATAGGCTGCAATTCCCGCTGCATCAAGGATGTTCATGAAAAATGAGAGAGGCCAGCGATTTGTTTTCCGCTTTGTCATGTACTCATGTATAAGTTGATCTAATGTATCAACACCACCCTTTGTTTTGTTGTAGAAGCTATTTATCTCTGATATCTTTTTACCATTAACTTCTAATATATCAGGCGAGTGATGCATTGTTGACATGAATATAACCGCTTTACCAACTTTTGGAACATGAGATGCAATAGAAATGTTTTTCTGAAATCCAAATATTGTAGAAGATACTTCACGTCTTCTGTTTGGCAAAAACTCTGGAGGAATACAAGCTTTATTTTTTCTAATAGTGCCAACAATGGTTAGGCCTTTAGCTAGAAGGCTTTCTGCCAAGACTTTGCTTGTGAAATAGTTGTCCATTGTTATATTTCTGTTTGTTCCAAAATATGGTTCACATAAGTTTTCTACTATTGTCTTAGCAAGACCAACAGCTTTGTTTCTTCCCTCCTTGCCAGTATATGGAATACCTCGAAGAGGATATGCGTTTTTACTGTCGCATAACCAAAATATTTTAATTCCATATTTGTCATGCTTAGATGGCAAATATTGAATGAAAGAACAGCGGCTTCGACATGGCATCAGCTGTTCATCAACGACTAAATTTTCGCTTGGCATATAGTATTTTCCAAAGCTATTAGTTACCATATCCCAAATATTTCTTACGGGAGCCAACTTATCGTTTGCTCGTCTTGAACTGCGAGTTGATTTGTCATCAAACCGTATAAAACGTAAAAGTTCCTCAAATCGGCGGCCAGACATTGTCGCTTTGAAGATAGTTATTCCATAAAGTCGATCCCAGAACAAGCGATAATTTTGATTGTTGGACTTCATATGACCAGCTGTCATCAGAAGTCCAAAAAAAACCTAATAGCTCCTCATTATCTACTGGCGTCCATTTTTTAGATTGCTTCGTATATTCCCTCTCCGCTTCCTCATTAGTATGCTTTACAATTATCTCGCACACTTCATTCGAAATAAAAAGTCTAAAGCAATCCAAAACGCTTACCAAAGTTTTACCTAAATTTGATTGTTTGTAATTGTTATTATTATTTTTTTTTATCAAAATAAAGCTTATTACCTGGTGGTAAAACTATTTTATCAATTTTTCCTTTTACAATGTTACAATTGCGGATTTTTGATGAAGGCGGATGACTCCTCTCCCAAATAGTTCCATCTTTGCCTTTGAAACTCATACCCTGGTCATTTTGGCATAAAATAATTTCTGTCTCAGTTTCAGATAATTCGTCATCAATTTCAGACGCCGATAAAACATATTCCGATTCCGAATCTGAGAAGTGTTCTATGTTTATGTCTTCTTCATCGCTGCTCAAATTTTCTAAAGCCAATGCAATTTCAGCATTTGTAATCCTCTTCTTAGACATTCTAAGTATATAAATATTTGTTGTTTTGTTTGTGTAAATGATCAATATAAAATTACACGGAAGAACTCACTCAGATATATGTATAATCAATACGAATATTTTATTTTACAAACTTTAAAAATTTGAAGTATTTTTATTACTACACGCAAAAACACGTTCGAACAACTAAACGACTCACGACTAAATGCAATAGGAAAATATTACTCAGTCAAATACGCTATGATAACGGGAAAATTATTTACAAGCAAGCAGAAATGAAAAAACAAAACAAATAAACGTCGGCAGCGATGAGATAGCGGTAAATTCATTTATGCAAAAATAGTCCGCTGATACGTATAAAATATGTGCAGTATGAGTCTGTGAAGCTCACTTGTGTGAATTTGTTACTTAATTGTAAATATATTAAAAATAAATAAGAAATTAAATTTTTCATCTATAATAAGTCCATAAATATGATTAATATGCCTTAATAAAGAATACTAAAATGCACAAAAGGCAGTTTTTAATAACGAAAAATATATATAAAAATTAAAGAAATTTTGAGACTGTGAGGCTCACTTGTGTGCTTTAGGGTTAATTGAATAGATGCTTCAGTAGGACATTCAATTAATACATAATTGTGCAAATATCCATTTTCATAATTCTTGATTCTGCGTCTAAGGATCATTATTACTTTCCTATTATTCGTATTTGCGATCTCAAGAAAGTCATACTGTTTATCTATATCTTGAGTACCCTTGACATAAGAAATATCTTTTGTAATTTTCTGCATATCTGATGGAGTCAATTCTTGAACATTTTTATTTGTTGTAGTTAAATTAGAAAATTGGTTACGAAGTGCTAATAATATTCCTATATTAGAATTTCTTAATAGTTCATGAGCTAAAGTAGGTATGAAAGGTTCCATTTTTATTAGATCATTCACCAATATTTCTTTTGATTTATTAGTTTTACTAGAAAATATGTTTGTTATTTCCGGATTAGTAACATTTTTTGAAGTTAAATAAGATAAAGCAAGATTTTTCATCTTCCTCTCAACGGAAGGTAAATTTCTAATATTTAATGAAAATATATCTTCTAAAAGTTTAGAATATTCTATTTTGTTTAATGGAGTAGTGTTATTTAATCTTTTAGTTAATAAATAAACATGAGGGTACTTTCTTAGTAGAGTTTGTAATAAAGATATCCATAAGGTCAATTTGTCATCATACCCTCTTATAGTATGAGAAAAGTAAGTAGAAAGAGATATGCCACCGAAATCTGTAGGATGGAATAGATAAGCAAGCCTGACATCCCTTGATTCTTTTTTATTAATTATATTATTTCTAGATAAGTAATTTAAGACCATAAATTGATTAATAATAAAAGATGTATCTGGCATGTAATCACATTTAGCGGTTGCTTCTGTAATTGTATTAATTGTCGATAAGGAGGACATAATAGAACAGACTCCATCATTAGTTGAATAATTCTCTCTTTTTTCTGGACAGAAATTCTATCTGACTTAGTAATAACAACGTAGTACTCTGAATTATTTAAATTGCTACTAATAGGTTTGATTAATGAAAAGAAGAAATCAGGATATTTTTCGGTTAATAATTTAAGATCTGGAATGTTATCTGCATCTAAGAAAACTTTGTAAATTGCTAATTGGAAGTTGAATTCAACCAAGACCTCTATATGGATCTCGAATATTTCTATATTAGTTGAAATAGTGTAGTGCATTCTAAATAATATAATATTATATCGTTACCTTAATATAAGAAGGCCCCAACTCATCAAAAACACTTTTTACAGGAGAAGGAAAAAACTAAATAAGAGCTGAAATAATATAGCTACACAAACGTTGTCAACAACTTCTTTATTTAAATTAAACGAGGAATTCAGATTGAAATACATATGTATATATTTGTAATTTTTATGGATGTTATATGAGTTAGGGCTTTTTGTATTCGTATTTTATGAAAGAAATAGTGAGATAGGGCTTTTTGAAAAAAATAATTTAACTCAAAATTGTATTTAAATTCATGGTTTTAAAACAAATTAAAAAAGGCAAAATACATTAAATTGTAAAAATTAGATAATTGTAGATAGTATTTAGATTTGATATGGTAAATTATCATAAAAGTAATGACAGTCTTTGGGCAGAAACTGCTTAAGATCTTGTAAGTGATCCCACTTCTTTTTCGATATTTCTATTCTTTTGGCGTAAAGTTGACCAGGTGTGATGGTTCTGGTAATGGACTTTTTCCTTTGCGGTAGAGGCTCATATTCGGCACTTATATCGGTTTTGTAATAAATATACCCCCAAGTCATCGTATGCTAGGGCTCGGATCATGTTTACAGTATGGTCTCCAATGCTTCTTCCTGTAATGAATTTAAATATTAGCAACAATTCATATTTACCTTACCGAATTAACGAAGAACCATATTTACCTTGCCGAATGGACGGGTATTGTTTGGGAATACTTTCGAAGTCCAGGAAATCATCATAGTGCAGTTGGTGCACTTGTAAAGGGCTTGGAGATTTTCGAGCTTCTCTTATAATATCAACCAATTGAGATGGAAGGTATATTTGTTTTTTTGCTAGTTTTCTCTCAATGAGTGAATGGGTAGTTTCTGTCATCGTGCGATAGTTTGTGTGATGAGTGAATAAATGATGGGAAACAGCGATTAACCCACGAGCTGAAACCCATCCAGAATTGACATCTTCAGGAACCGCAGCACAATAAGATCCTAAGATTAGTTGAGTCACTTTATTATAAGTGTTTCCTCGATTCTCTACCACTAACGAAGCTAATGGAGATTGACCTAGGCTGACTCCTGCTGCGGCACGAGATTTAACAAGAGAGAAGAGACGTTGATAATGATCAGACATATTAAATTGTTGACAAATTAAGACGAGTCGATAAAACAATAATGAAATTACACGACAAAGGTGAAACAAAAGACACAAAGGACTAAATCAAACAAATGAAGTTTTAAAACACGATAATTAGGTTGGTGTTGGCTGAAGTGGTTAGCGCGTTGACTACTAAGCAAACAATGACGTGGGGCCTGGGTTCAAACCCTGGCCAGAGCAAGTCAATCAACATCATTAATTTATCTAATGTACATTAGTGAAACATTGCATTAATTGTTGTCGGACTATTTAAGTGATGAAGGCATAGCACTGGTCAGTAAAAACTGTTCCGACAGCGATTGATGATGTTCCAAGCTAATGTACACAACATCGCCCTCCTTCGTCGGTTAGCAGAAACATCGGCGAAGTAAAACAATTAATAAAATGCCTGCCAATACAGCTTAACAAAGTTAATGCGTCTACCTAACACCGGAGGCGCATAAACCCTGCTATAAAAATTAACATAACGCGCAAAGCAGAGTTGTAAAAGAGTTAAGCCTTCTACATTTTCAACATCTATCTTCTCTACTCTATCCCTCTCTCTGAGTTCCGGCACAATGCACTGCATACATAGGGGTCATCCCCTGAGTGCTGGTCCTAATTAAAAAAAAAAAAAAAAAAAAAAAAAAAAAAATGGGTAGCATCACACTCCATTTGCGAATGCCCACTTATTAAATACTTTTGTTCTATTGTTATATGGGTTTCCTCACAAAAAGAGAGTAAAGCATTGGCTAACGTACTGTTTCGGTTCTGGTAAAAGCAGCCGTGGGAATAAATGATAATATGGTGAACTTTTGGATGGCAATTGTGAAAATTGTGTAAATGTTTAGTAATGCACGTTGCAAAAAGGGAATAGTGCAGTTTGCCATCAGTCTCATCCCACACATAGTTATCAGAATCATGGCTGATAGGATTGTAAAATGTGAAATTGTGAATTTGCAATTTCATTTTATAATATGCTGCATTTGTGTTTAATTGAGGCATCAATTTGACAGCTTGTGCATCCATACAAAATATTGCACATAAGCCGGACTTTGCGTTTAAAATGTCGTTGGACTTTTCTTCTCGCATTTTATCTATTTCCTCTCTGTGTTTTTTATAGTCTTGCTCAGATATGTTTCCTACTTTATATGATACGCAAGTATTACATTCGTCATTTTTTGGTTGGAAAATTGAATAATTTGATGCTTTTATTATATTTGCGAAAACTGGGTACGACAAATGTTTTAAGAGGTTTTCTTTGTTTGCGGTGCACTTATCCTTGTATAGGTTATAGATTTCAGTGTATGATGAAAAATTGGATTGTAAATACAATTTTTTTGTATTCTTTCTGCAATAGTGAGATTCCATTTTTGGAAGACCATCCAGCCAGTTTTGGAGAAATGCACGTCTTTCAAGATTACGTTGACCAGTTTTAGGAAATCAAGGCATAAGGTGGCAAATTGAGCCTTCATGTCTTCGTAGTCGAATTGGGTTCCTCCATAAATTGTTGATACATCTTCAGGGCTCATTCCCATCATTATATATCACGCGCAACGGCGTGTTTTGCTAACATGGAGTTTGCCCATTTACATCAAGAGCACTCATGTTTCCTTTAGACATGTTTGCTGTCAATAAGTTATTGGCATGAGATGCAGAGGTATAGGTCTGGTCGTAACCTTCCATTTGTGTTATTTAGGATGTGATAGATAATATGATCTATAGAGCTGCTGCGGTAATATTTTCTTCCATTATACTACTTTTTGTTAAATTTTATTAAATATGTTCATATATAAATTCAAACATTTGTTATTACATTATTAGCAATGTTTCTGTCTTATGTTTAAGTACATAAATATTGGTTTATTTTGAAAGCTATATATATAATTAAAGTTATTACTATTAATGTTATTAAGTATTCTGGTATTACAAATTTTTTATTTTCAGTATTTCCATTATTAACAATGTTTTCTTGGATTTCCACTTCACTTTGTGGTTTACCCATTTTATTATTATATCCCCAGATAGGGCCTACCATTTATACTTTTTTTTTGTAATTTTATTAGTTTATTAATGAATTTGCAAGTTTATTGAATATTTTTATTCTACTGTTTTTTTTAACTGTTGATTTCATATTTTATTTCAACTTTCTCTTCCTTTCTGTTCGCTAGGTTGAATTTGTTGTAGAGGATAGCTAGTTTCTTCCTTTGTTGAAACTTTTTGCCAGCGCGTTTCTTCTTTGTTTTCGTCTCATATGGCTTCGTGGGAAGTTGTGGCTTCTTTTTTATCTGCCTTTTACGGTATTCCTCTAGCGTTAATCGTTTCGGTTCAGCATTGAGTGGTGTCCGTACATAGGTTGGTACGTTTGTTGTGGTAGCTCCTGGGTTATATTCTTCCTGTAAGAATTTCTCCCACTTTGTAAAAATTGCATCTATTTGTACGGACATCAATGTGGTGACGGCAGGATCAAAAAATTCTTTACTTGTGGTTGGTCTGAGTCGGCACGATCAGTTCGAAATCCGCAGGATCGCCATGTGGAGTAATATGTTTGGTAGGATCACCATGTGGAGTAATATGTTTGGCAGGATGGCCATGTGGTGTAATATGTTTGGCAGGATGGCCATGTGGTGTTATAAGGTTGTTTGGTTTCCCTATAGCCCTTGATTTATTTTAAACAGCTGGAAGGGTTCCAGCTAGTAATTAGGCGTTCAAAAGAACTGCCAGAATATTATTGAAACTCAAATAAAAACAAAGGCAAGCAAGTGCCGAATTATGTTGATAGTTTAAGTCTAATTTTATTTACAAAATATTCTAGCTTAAATACTATTTATGAGAATCTGAGCACACCCAATACCAACAACCAATTACGAGAGGATTATTGGCGTCAGTGATGAGTAGATGGAGAATGAGAGTTACCAATGGAGAAGAGATGAGAACGGCACAAGCTAAACTCAAGTTTGACTCGCAGACAAGCACGGAAGTACGAACTGCACTCACGACTGTCTTGCCATGAAACAGAATTGGAAACCGAATAGGCATACGAGAAAGGACATAGTGGTGCAAGGAAGGGCTTACCGAATTGTGGTAAACAGGAATGGAGAGGAAGTCTTGAGGATGACATGATTCGGAATCATGACTAATTGCCTATGTATTTTTCAACAATTTTTATTACTAAAGATACTAAATAAAATTTTTTTTTGGGGTGTATTGACTTACCATACTTGAACACTGCAATAATAGCACGTTTTTTTTACCACTGAGAGTTTTTCCATTTGTGGGTGCTCAGCTGAGCTAGGTGTAAGTCGATTTTCTGTTCCGGATTCAGAGTTTTTAACAAATCTTCGTATCGCAAGTTCATTTTTTTTATTCTGCTGATTGTGGACTTGTTGACTTTATAATCAATACAAATCTTTTTAACAGATTCACCATTTTGCAATTTGTGCAAAATTTCTAATTTTTGTTTAATTGTTAGCTTATAAATTTTTTTTTTTTTTTTTACTACTGCCATATTTTTTAAAATGATGTGTACATAACAATGATCTTCACTTAACTAATGTAAAACTTTAAACACAACGTGCAACGCTATGTACAGATTAAAAAGCAAAACAAAAGCTAACTGTATATTCAAAGACAACATTTTTGTTTATTACATTGGCATAGAATTCGTTTACCTTAGAAAATAATGAGATTATGAAAACTGTTTAAGCGCCGCTCCTGCGCGAGAACAAAAAAATAAAGACCATAAAATAAATAAAAAAAAAAAAAGTACCACCACTGACATGGGGAAAACATATTTATGATGGGTTCTTTGCTGAAACCGTAAGTAATTGTCAAAACTACGTTTCTGAACAAATAAATTCAGAGAGAAAATTGCTTAAAATTTAATAAAACAGAAAAAGTTGCACTTATCGAGACTTATTTTTGAAAAAAGTTGCACTTATAAACCCTGTAATGTAAAAAAAATGCCTGTTGCGCTAATCGGGGTGTTGCGATTATCGGTGGTTGCGCATACCGAGCTCGTACTGTAATTAATTTGATTTGAAATTGTTTTTATTTAAACAATATGATTAATTTGATTTTGAATTGTTCTTATTTTAAACAACTTAATAACTTTTTGTATGAACAACTAAAATAAATTTCTTTTTTCTAGTTGTTAAACATTTTTTTTTGTTCACTTAACGAATTTTTTTTTACAATTTTATAAATTGCAACCGTACCGTTTCATTCCGTTTTCAAGACTGCACGATGAGATTTAATTTTTAAATTTGTGCATTAGTGCAGTTTTAAAACAATTGCTGATAATGGCAACAGACTTCATCTCATCGTGAAACCAAATGCAGCAAGTGAAAATTGTAACTTGTCTATGGCTCCAATGGGCACTTTGTATTTCATCTTGAAGTGCATAATTTTCAGCAAAGTCGATTTGGATCACTGCTTCATTTTTCTGAAGATTATTTTTTTTTCGAAGTGATCACATTGTACTTGCTTAATGTAACAATGAAGTCTGAATTTGTCCGTCATATTTTTTAATTCGGTTAGGGCTTCTTTACATGTAGTTGTGTTTTTAATAAACTCAGGACGGTTATTAATAAAAGACCATTGGTTCCAGGATATTTCTTTCCCACCTAAATCAGTGGTATCAAAACTATTCCAAAAGCCTTTTGGGCATTGGTCACAGGATTCTGACATACAAGCCTCATTTGTGATGTCACAGGATATCATTTCCATTACTTTTTTATAGTTTTTTGGTAAAGGCAGACATTTATTCAAAGCCTCTAACAAGTTTATATAATTGGTGTGTTGCATACAAACGCATACATTATGAGGCGTGTCAGTTATCGGAAGAACCTCAGTCGGCCTTAAATTAAAAAACGACGATCTCCCAATATTAATATCAGGGTTGATGTCTTTGAAATATTCAAAAGCTTCGCGAATAGTCATGACCATTGTACGTTTCTGCTTCTTAACCTTTACACCAGTGTCGAGATCTCTAACGATTTTGAAATCTTTCATTCTATGTGCTTGGCGACTAACATCATCTCTGTAAAAGAAATCCTTCGCAGCTTTCTGGGCTTCCATTTCTTGGGCCTTTGTTTTTGAAATATTCTGTAGATTTTATATTATAATCCTGTCCTAACACGTCAGTTATTACTTTTTTGATAACTGCAGCCCTATTTAAAGGCGTTTCTGGGAGAGAATTCTTGACTTTTTTCACAGCTTTTGCAAAGGTGTTTAAACATTTGTAAGATCCCATTGGAAAATCACAAACAGCTTTGTTTTTGTTGAGTTTCTTCTTTTCTCTACACGCTCGCACTCTGTCGCGCACCTTTAGACGATGTTCCAATTCAAGAGCTTCTGTACAAGTATCTTCTTTCTTCTTTTTCCTTCTAACAGCGTCTCTTTCCTTCTCTTTGCGCAAATGCTCAGCATATTTCACAGGATCCTTCTTTCTTTTTCCTCTCAGCTTAGCTAGCCGTTCTTTTGTTGTCGAAGGCATGGTAATTTATCTATGTATTTTATAAAGTATCAATATCATAATTATACTCGCATGCATTATAAAACAGATGCTGCAGCACCAATTAACTACGTAAAATTAGTATAAGTTTGTCTTTACAAGAATGTTTCGGGTGTTACACATTTTCAAACGTTAAAACACACAACTGAACACAAACTTTATTAATTATTGATAGACATTTGATTAGCTTAGCACCATAACTGTATTTATTGTTTGTATAACTAAAATCATAACGTAAGCATTTCAATTAAATTGTGTCAATGTACTTATTGCTTGTATACTAAAAATTACAACCTATACATTTTAGTTGAATTTAAATCAATTATTATTATTATTATTTATTTAGAAGTATTTGAAATACTTTATATTTTATCATACATTTCAAAATAATTACATATTGTTGTTTCTTATAAACTCTATAACACCTCTTTTAAACAATTCAAAATTTTCTTCATTTTTTATATAAGTTAACATAAGGTAACATGTTAAATAAATTTAAGCCTTTGTAAAAAAGTGTTTTCTGTATTGCGTTAGTTCTTGCTACTTATAGTGTATGAGCCTACACTTTCAATGTACTTCGCTATTGGTTCAGGTAGAACCAAGCCAGAAGAGAGTTCTTCTAGTTCAGAGAAGAATAAAGGTTTGCGTAATGCATACCCTAGCTGAGATCCTACAGAGTAAATTCTGTTGGTTAGCGCTAACGTGGATACGTAGCTGAGCAACTCAACTTTGAAAGCGGTGTTGAGACGATGGTCTCGTGCAGAGTAGGTGTCGTACACTATACGCGCAAAGTTATCAATGCCGGCGGTGCTGGTATGGATAGGATGATACAAAGTAATGACTCGCGTCGATATACTTGCGGGTACTGATTTTTCAGAATAGGAGGGGCCTCTATCTGATGGTTGGTTAAACCTCGGCTTTCGTGGTTGACGATTGTAAGGCTTGAAGCCTCGTTTCGGAGGACGTGTGTCCCGTGTTACTCCTGAGATTTCAGGGGTAGAAATTCCTGACGATGACGTAGCAGGATTGCTTTGAACAAGCTTTGAATTAGGTTCCTTAATTGAAAACAACCAGGTCAATGGTTTGTGGTCGGTTTCTATAATAAATTTTCGTCCGAAAATATAAGGTCTAAAGTACTTGGTGGCCCAAATGATTGCCAACAGTTCCTTTTCTATGGTGCTATAATTGCATTCATGTTCATTAAGTGTGCGGCTGGCAAAACAAATCGGATGATTATCTTGTGATAGAACTGCGCCTAGGGCGAAGTTACTGGCGTCTGTAGTAACGGTAAATTTTTTGGAGAAATCTGGGTATATTAAAATGGGTTCATTTATTAGTAAAGTTTTAAGGGTATTAAAACTTTCTTGATATTGCGGATCAGATGTATTTATTTTAGCGTCTTTTTTCAAGTACCTAGTCATTGGTTTTGCTATCAGAGAATAGTCCTTGATAAACTTCCTATAGTACCCAGTTAGGCCAAGGAATTGTTTTATTTGTTTTGGGGTCTTTGGAATGGGAAAGTTCCTCACGCATTCAATTTTTTTGGGTTTGGTTTTATCCCGTCTCGAGTCACAATATGTCCTAGAAATTCTGTTTCCCTTTTTAGAAACTCGGATTTGTCCAACTGGATCTTCAAATTAGCCTCCCTCAACCTATTAAAAACCAGTCCAATGGAATTCAAATGTTCTTGTAACGACGTAGAAAAAATTATGATATCGTCTAAATAAACTAGACATATCTTATTTATATATTCACCTAGGACTGTATTCATGAGCCTCTGGAATGTCGCTGGAGCTGTCTTTAGTCCAAACGGCATTCTTAAAAACTCGTAATGTCCGTTTTCCACATTGAAAGCGGTTTTGTGAATGTCCTCTTCCGCAATTTCAATTTGATGAAATCCCTTGGCCAAGTCAAGGGTAGTGAAATACTGGCATCTGCCCAGTTTATCTAGTATTTCATCAATGTTCTGGATTGGGTACTTGTCGTCCACCGTTACTTCGTTTAGTTTCCGGTAATCTATGACAAGTCTCCACTTGGTTTTGTTACTGGCATCGGCCTTCTTAGGTACGATCCATACAGGTGCTGAGTAGGGAGATTTGCTGGGTCTAATTATTCTATCTTTAAGCATTTGTTGAATTTGTCCCTCCACTTCCTCCTTATGTATATATGGATATCGATAAGATTTGGTAAATATTGGGACATTATTAACAGTACGTATCTTATGTTTTATAGCGGATGTAAAGGTAAGTTTAGAATTTTCTTGATAAAATACATCCGGGTAGTTTTTTATAAGTTTTAAAAGACATGCTTTTTCTTCGCAGTTCAAGTGTTCAATGCGTATTTGTTTTTCTAATGGTATTTCTTTAAATTTTAATAATTCCTGAAAATAGATAGTTTCCATGTTTTGGTATTCTTTTTCTTTAATTTTATCGACAACATCGTCTTTCTTTTGATATTCTTTTTGTTTGTTTTTATAGTTTCCTTCAAAAAGGGGTAAACTAACGTCTCCAAACTGGATAGTTTTATTTTTATAATTTATACAGGCTTCTAGTGGTATCAGTAGATCATTTCCTACTAATCCATCATAATAATCATGAAATTTTAATATAAAAAATTCAATAAAGTCAAGTTTTTTACCGAATTCATGGAAAGTTTTAATTCTAGCTTTTTGATTCAATTGCGTTGTATTTAGTAGAGTTTTTACAAGGATAGGGTTTGTTTTGTACAACCATTTAGGGTGGCAAATGCCTGGGTTAAGAATTGAATTTGTTGCACCTGTGTCGATAATTAGTTTTATATGTCCTAACTTAGTTTTAATTTCTATATGTGGAAGGTATCCGAGGCTGATGGCTGAAAATTTTCTACTGTTAGTTCGTGTTTGTTTATGTCCATTGGCTCAATGGGTTGTTGTCGTTGTTGTGGGTTTTGAAAGTCTTGGTATTGTTGTTGGGTCGGGTATCGTGTGTTTTGTGAAAAATTTCCTGTATTTTGTGTTTGTTGTGGGAACCGTTGCTGTGGGTTCTGTGAAGGTTGGAACCGTTGTGGTGAGTATCGTGAATTTTGTGAAAAATTTTGTGATTGTTGTTGGTATCGTGAGTTTTGAAAACGTGAATTCTGTGGAAGATTTTGTAAATGTTGTTTTGAATGTTTCATAGATTTAGGTTGGTTGTAACCCCAGTTACGTGCTTCTTGTACATTATTGTTATGTCGTGTCGGATTTCTTTTGTAATTCCCCAAAGTGTTGTCGTATCCCGTTAATGCATGACCTGCTTGGAACAAAATTTCAATGGCGCTTTCTAAGCTATCAGGATTTCTACAAAACAAAATTGTTTTCATGGGCTCTGGAATCTTATTTTTGAAAAGATTCAAGGCTGTGCGTTTGTTATTTTCTGCACTTTGATTTGTAGCTGGGCCTTCGCCAAGAATGTTAAATGTTTTATTGTTAAGTCTGTGCAATTTTTCTTTGATCTCGTTATAAAACTCTAATGTGTTTACTCTAAATGTTACAGCCCTGAGTTCGTCATAAATTTCATCAAGAGATGACCTGTCTCCAAAATTATTAAGGAGAACACCCTTTATCTCTAGCCAGGATGTTACGTGGCAATTAATTTCAATGGCTTGTCTAGCTTTTCCTTTGAACTTGCTCTTAATCACGTCCGAAAAGAATAATTGTGATAACTGGTCATATGTCTGTAAATGAGGATGTATTCTGTCTACTAATGTTAAAAAATTTTGTAAAGGTACGGTCACATCTGGCAAACATTTGCCTAAAAAAGCGTAACCACTAAATACCAATGAAAAACTTTTTGATTTATACATTTATTTATTAAGTTAAACTGCATCTAATAAGATAAGATTCTATTACATTTTCTATAAATTATGTAGAAAACTGTTTAACGTAATAAACAGGTATCTAAATCAAACGTGTTTTCATTAGTATTTAGTGGTTACGGTTTTTTGGGGAAATGTTTGCCAGATGTGACCGTACCTTAAGTCTCGTCTTTCTCCGTTAAATTCAGGTAGATTATTCAGATATTTTAGGGGTTAATTGTAACAATATTTTCTTGTGGGTTAGCCATTTCTTAATAATTATATTTGTATATATGTATGTCTATATTTCTTTTATTTTTGTAATTAAAACAAATGAATGATAAGAGGGAAAAAAAAAATTTTTATATTCTTACGTCTAATTTTAGTTGGATGTCCTTGTAGATGTGGATGAAAGTCTTCTTGATGTAGTTTGCTTCTCAAGTGTTGAATAAGAAATTCGTCCTTTTGTTGATATTTATTGGTGTGATTATTTTGATCGGCCTCTTTTTGTAATTGTTGATTTCTGTCTCTTGTAGTATATTTTCTTTTGTAAATTTTTATGTTCAAAATTTTTTTGAAGATTAAGTGAGTTATTATTGGTGTGATTATTGATTATCTTGATCACTCTTATTTTTGCAATTGTTAATTTGAGTCCTTTTTTTTCTTTTTTTTTTTTATTAAAAAAAATATTTTCTTATGTAAAAAGGTATTTAAAAGTTTTGGGAAATATTAAATCATTTGCACATCACGTTAGTTTCTCGTTGAATTTTGCAAGATTTTACTAGTTCAACTTTTTTGTTGAATTGAGTTCACTTTATTCAACTTCTTTGTTGAATTTTACACGGAAGTTCACTTGTTCAACTTCTTTGTTGAATCAAGTTCAGTTATTCAACTTCTTTGTTGAATTTTACACGGAAGTTCACTTGTCCAACTTCTTTGTTGAATCAAGATCAGTTATTCAACTTCTTTGTTGAATTTTACACGGAATACCACTCAATTTATTAAAATAAAAAAAAAGGAACTTTTCATCTTTTAAGAAAATCCTTTTTGCGGTATCCTACCGACTGCGCCACTTTTGCGTAGAGAAAATTTCAAAATAAAAAAAAAACAAATTTTATTTCTTTTCTGCTTTCGCTTTTATTTGGAATCTATCTTAAGACTGAGTTAAAAACTAAAAATTCTTAATATTAAATACGAAGTTAAAATGTCCAACAAAGAAAATGCTTATTAATTTATTGATCTACTTAGGGTTTATTGGTTTTGGAGTTCTTGGGAAAATCATACTTCAACTGTAATAAAATATAGGGCAATAGAGTAAAGTGCCTTTATGTTTAAATATGCATGTTTGTGCACAATTGTTGTGGACAAAAATGCATTTCAATAGAGAAGTGTAATGAAAACCAATTTCAAGTACACGTAAGTATATTTATTGAATTTGGGTTTCTTATGAAAATCATATTTTATACGGCAATAAAATATGGGGCAATAAAATATGGGGCAATAAAGTTGAAGTGTCTTTATATTTAAATATGCATGTTTGTGCACAATTGTTGTGGACGAAAATGCATTTCGACAAAGAAGTGTAAAGAAAATAATTCTCGTTTATATGTTTGTATATTTGTATATGAGAACTAATTTCAAGTGTTTCAAGTGTTAGTATATTTGAATGTTTGTACGCTTTATTGTGGACAAACATTCTTCACTAAGAAAATCATGAAATGGTCATTAAATTATGATTTTCCTAGGGGTTATTATAACTTCGAAGCTCAAATAATCTGGCCAAAACTTTTCCGCGTGATAACCAGCGTACTTCAGTGTAATATAACAAGGATTGATATGCTGAACCCATTTCTGCGCAGAGTATTTCAAAAATGCTTGAATTTAGAGCCCTTGATTTGATTACGTTGACAATTTTGACACATTCGCTCATCGTTTGTAATAGTTCCTCCGGTAGGTTTTTGGCCATTAATGCTTCGCGATGTAT